>JAJOZX010000160.1:1200000-1637500 GCA_023014485.1 Bathynomus jamesi | reverse complement strand
CCCTTAGTGGCCTCTTAGGTTAGGAAAACGAAAATAATATGCCTTAAAGGCAACTACTCTCTCTCTCTCCCCTTCAGGCCTCTCTCTCTCTCTCCTACAGGCGTCTCTCTCTCTCTCCTACAGGCGTCTCTCTCCCTCTCTCCTACAGGCGTCTCTCTCTCTCCCTCCTTCAGCTCTCTCTCTCCTGCATGTGTAACTACTGCATGTGTACCTCCTGCATGTGTGCGTATGTGTGTGTACCTCCTGCATGTGTACCTATCCTCTCTCCTTCAGGCGTCTCTCTCTTCTTCAGGTCTCTCTCTCCTTCAGCTGTCTCTCTCTCTCCTTCAGGCGTCTCTCTCACCTTGGCTCAGCCAACTGGCTGATTCTGGCTGATTAGGAGCCTATAAAACAACGCCAACTCGGCTGAAGTCCTAGTGTGCACTTGGCTCCTGCCAGGTGAACACCTCTCCTCCTCCTTTCTCTCCTCCTCCTTCTTTCTCTTGGGGGATAACGCCGCCTCCAAGTTTCATGACCCCCCTTGTTGCACCTGCAGCATCCCCCCTTTGGGGGAATTTTTTCTTTTTTTGTTTTTTCTTTTCCTTTTTTTATTATTTTTGCAACCCCCACCCCCTTTGCAACAACCCCCACCCCCCTTTGCAACATTACATAATAACATGCAACATTCTTGCACTCTCCCCTTTTGCGGCTATACTACTACCCTACACTGCGCTCAGAGTCCAAGTTGTGAATTGGCGCCTTGTCCAGTTTTTCACAGTCCATTTTTAAGAGAGCATGTTTCGCTGATTCGTCAAATTCTCCGAATCCAAAGATATCTGAAATCCTTCAGCAAGCTTTGGCAATATCATACACAAAACCTTTGTGACTTCAGTACCCATTTGGAGAGCTGTAGCTTTGATAGTATTGCAAATATCATCGTCATATCGTGTTTGTTGGAATCTTTCAACAGACACAAACTCAAATGCCGGCGTATCCACTTCCGACAGTTTAGCCGGATCAGTAGAAACGAGGTCTTGGTATAACTGTTGGAATGTTGGAATTAGCTTTGAATAATTTGTACTGGTTGATATCGTCAGTGAAAGGAACGGCTCCACTAAATGAAGTCCAATGAGGGCTCCAGCCGTGTACACAACTCTCAAGAAGTCCAGATCCAGGAAGCACCGTACGATGCAGGCCAATTGGCTCGTCACATGCTCAAATTTTCCAAGAAATGTTCCCACAGCGTCAATGTGATATAAGGTTATGGCACATATCAACGTCAATCTGTTGAAACGTTCATCTTTTAGACTGACAGATTTGTTTCGCTTCGGCACGATATGAGCGTCGAAATCGTTGGCTTTGTTCCACGGTTTGTAGTCAAAGTCATGATTTATCAATCTGGTTATACAGTCCAGCGCTTGTTCGGTCACACTCGAGGATGAAGTTGTGGCATTGATGAGAAAGCTGGAATATATTTTATCTCGCCCAATGGCATTTTCTATTTCGGTCCATTGTTTACTGATCACTCGATTGAACATGAGAGTTGGGTGGACATTGCAAAACAAATGATCCGGGGCATGTTCTGGTTCTAGCTTCTCGGCTACCATTTGTTCGAGAGAGAGATTATGGGATGTCTGATCAGTGAGCACAAAGACTATCTTTTCAAACAGTTCCTTCGAACTAACTCCGCTCGCTGCTTCCAGTATGTTCAACATGGCAACTTTCAAATCCGCCAAGTTCTCTCTACTTTCCGTAGCAATCGGAAATGTCGGGAGAGGTCTGTATTTTCCATTTACCGTCATTCCCTGCATCGAGAAAGAACCAGCTCCCTGTTTTTCGAACCATCAACAGAATAGGTAACTACCGACTTACTTTTCTGGCACTTTCTCTTATGTGCTGGTACTTTGGCGGCAACTCATCCTTTTCAATTTTTTTTGTCTAGGGGACAGTTTACGACGCTTCCGACCCGTAGACGTGGAAGGCTCATCTGATTCTGATGTGCTAATTTGGAAGTCACTATGATTCGGATCATCCTCAGATAGTTCAGTGAAGCCTTCAGCTGAAGCCATTTCTTTATTCCTCGCTCTTTCCATCTCTGCTTCCTCTCTCATTCGCTCCAAACTCTGCAGATCTCTCTTCCTGCGTTCCATGGTCTTATTCCATTTTCTGTCGACAAAACTCGCAAAACATTTTTCTATCATGTCTTTGGTCTTCCAGAAAGTCCCATTCTTCTCGAGTCATTTTCGCACAAAAATTTTCTAAGCGTTTTCTTACTTCATCGTCCGCGCAGAAGATATCAAAAAGTTCTTTCGCTTTTTCGTTGAAATCTTCGACTTTTTTATAATAGTTGTCGTTTCTGCGTTTTTTTCTGGTCTGAACTAATTTGATGAATCTTTCATACAGTTCCAAAATTTTCAGTTTGATGCGTTTAGTGGTCACTGTGTATATATATTACAAAAAATCCAGTGTTCTTGAAGGACGTCCGCAAGAATTCCGGCTGCAACTTCCTTTGACCTCTCAGTTTTACCGGCTCTATCCGGTCGAAGTAAGTACATGTTTCCAAAAATGTCATTTTTCGTCGGAAGCAAGCCATTTGAAAAGTCAGCAGTTTCTGTGTAGGTTGTTGAACCCAAGGTCTTCTGGGCGGACGAGCGTGTACTTGGCGTCCGAGCGTAGCTCATTGTTCACTCAGGTGTGAAGTCTGAAAATAGAAAAAAAAACAAGTTGTATCAGACTGGAAAACCTTGCGGCATGAAATGGGAGTCTTAGGGAATAAATAAAGGCACATACAACAATGTAATGAAAGCACAGTGAAGCATAATATTTTCGGTCCCTGAAACCAGCATTAGATGTGGTGTTTGGATGTTGGTCCACTAGGTGTCACTTATGTGCTGATGCTAATGAGGCTGACAACTGGACAGTGTGGTATGAAAGGTGATCGTGTCTGTGTTGTATGTGTGCGTTAATACATTCTATAGTATACACTATACATCATAACATTAGGCATGTTGATGAAAAATGGAGATGTTTGGCCGCCATATTAGATTTTCAAAATTCCGAGTACAGATTCGTGTTCTTCGACCCCGTAAACCCTATAAAGGACACATTACAAAGCAAATCTGGCAATAAATATGGATTCTATAGCAGAAAAATACAATAATACACACATGTATACTTTCAGGTGGTATGTACATGGGGGTCAGAGGGGTCAAAAATCAAAAATCGTTTTTGACCCCGAGTTTCACTATTGGTGGTCCATGAGGGGGTCCTCACTTAGGAATTCTAAAAAATTCAAAATAACAACCCCCCCTAATATAATGTATTGATAAACATATGTCTAAATTTTCTGTGTCTGTGATATTTCCGTCTTTTCATATACTGTACAGTTTACAGATCTGTTTATATGTCTGTGCATTTAATGGTTGCAGGTTCTGTCTGTATATTGGCTTTCTACGCATTAAGTGTCTGTTTACACGCACAATTAGCCGCTTTCCTGTCCGTGTAACTGTGGGTGTTTTTGTGTATAAGTAATGCTGTTTTTAAAAGTTAACACCCTGTAGTTTCGGAAAAAAATCCGCCTAAAAAATTCTAAAAAGCATAAAATTCTAATTGGTAGTACTCTGGTTTTCTTTTTGTATTTTATTCCTTTTTGGTGACAGTAATTAAGTCTCAAAACAAGATCCACTTATTACTAATTTGTTTCTTGAAAATTTGGGTTCCTAAGCGAAATTCTCTCCCGGAACTATACAGGGTATCCACAAATTATCTTTACAAATTCAAATGAAATTTAATTGAATTTGTAAAGATAATTTATGGACAACTTGTACATCAAGCGCTTCATAACAGTTTGGATGATATTATATTTAGACTGATTCTTGTTATAAAATTTCTTCTAAATCATATTTCAAACCTTTGTCACCTTTGTTTTGCTTCCACCCGAATTGTTCATTCTGACGAAGGTTAAGCTTGTTGCACCACCTTAAACCTACAGCTCAACGCGGAATCCGAACCACGACCCACCATGGGTGGTCAGAAATTACTAAGTCCTTGCTCGGACTCGATCTCATCATAACCTCCCGATCAGCAACCCAGCGTCCTAACCACTAGGATACCAGGGTACAGACTTATCTACCAACCAATTTTTTTTGTATGGAAGGATGAACAGCTGGGTGAACTTAGCGCCACCTGGGAATCGAACCCAGGGCCAGTGGATTCGTAGTCAGCAATGCTAACCACTACCACCACCAAAAATGAAAATTGGAACAAAAATTTTACAAATCTTTTTCAATTTTTTTTATTTAATTTCATAAATAATATTTATTTGTAATCTTTTCAGAGCCCTTATGTCTCCTTCGCAAATGAGAATGTACGAACAACTGTACAGCAGCGCTTAATATGTATATAATATTGTTCGTACGTGTGCACAAATACATACACACAGGCCTTATCTTAAATGTGTTCAGCTTGTATAGAAATATTTGTAGCAGATATTTGTCTACTTGAATAATGTTCAGTATTTTGTTTTAACTGTTGATACCTTTTGTAAAATGTGTCTGCACTAGTTTCGAAAATTTCTATTGACAAATAAAAATAATTCTTTTACATATGCCTTTTCTCGTACAGTAAAATCAATTTTGGATCTTTTCGGTTTGACGGCCTGTAATATTTTTTAACATTACTTGTTTTTTATTGTCCAGTTTTAATCGAGGATTTAAAAAATAACATTCATGTTTTAGAGAAACAAATAGTGAGGCAGTTATACATTTTAGTTTAGAGAATATCATATACGCTTTACAGTAAGATTCCAAAATCCCTGAAAGTTTTAGGTCAACTGTACGCTCATGACGATTGGTTAGGTTAAGTCGTGATATTTTCGCTTGTTTTGACAGTAAACTAACGAAAATATCATGACTTAACCTAACCAATCGTCAAGGGCGTACAGTTGACCTAACTGGGCATTCAGTTAACTTAACCAGTTGGTAGAGTCTAGAATGTAACGATCTCCTAGCCATGACTCGTTTTTTTCCGCCGGCCGTCAAACCAAAAAGATCCAATAGGTTTAAAATATATATTTTAAATTTTTTAAATTGCGTATAACTGCCTCACTATTTGTTTCTCTAAAACACAAATGTTATTTTTGAAATCCTCGATTAAAACTGGACAATAAAAAACAAGTAATGTTAAAACATATTACGGGCCGTCAAACCGAAAAGATCCTCAATTTTAGAAATGAACCGGAAATAATTTAAGAGATGTTGAATTGTCCAGAATGCCGAGCTTCTCATATCTGCACCAGACTGCAAAAAGCTCATATTTAATTTAAACAAAAATTTGTTTGAATTTTAGACGAACAAGTTAGATGTTCAAAATTATCATGAGCAGTTTTGTTAAAATTCAACTGAATGAATGATGTTACTTTAAAATTTAGTTTAGATCAAACCCATATAAGATTATATTTACTTGAAAGTGGGCTTAATTTTACTCGCAAAATTTGAAAATGATTAATTGCGAGTAAATATAATCTCGTTTGTTTAATCTAAACGAATTTTGGGTCACCTGAAGATCAGGGCCTCAAGCCTTCGTTAGTTAGCCTTATAAAGGCTAACTAACGAAAATATCACGACTTAACCTAACCAATCGTCAAGGGCGTACAGTTGACCTAACGATTGGTTAGGTTAAGTCGTGATATTTTCGTTAGTTAGCCTTATAAGGCTAACTAAAGGAGGTGGGGGCCCTGATATTCAGGTGATCCCGAATTTTTTTTTCTTTTAAAGTAGCAAGTAGCATCGGATCTTTTCCGTTTGACTGCCGCCATTGAAACATAAGAGGTGAGTGCCCCCAGCCTTCTTTACTTAGCCTTATAAGGCTAACTAACGAAAATATCACGACCTAACCTAACCAATCGTTAGGTCAACTGTACGACCTTGACGATTGGTTAGGTTAGGTCGTGATATTTTTGTTAGCCTTATAAAGCTAACTAAAGAAGGCTGGAGGCCCTGATCTTCAGGTGATCCCCTTATTTTTCTGAGTACACGATTAAAACTTAAAAATTAAGCATGGATCTTGAAAGTAATTAAAATTGTTTATAAGAAACAAAATTTGAAGGGGAAATTAAGAAAAGCTTTTTTATAAAGTAACTTATTTTGTATCATCAAGACATTTCAGTTAAAATACAAAAAGTTTAATTATGTTTCAATGGCGGCAGTCAAACGGAAAAGATCCGTAGCATCATTTATTTAATTAAATTTTAATAAAACTGGACCTCATAATTTTGAACACCCAACTTTGTTCGTCTAAAATTCAGACAAGTTTTGTTTAAATACAAATGTTTGAGTGTATACATATCCAAAATCTCACCATCTCCAAAGTCTCACCATTTAACTTTAGTGGACATGCTAAATCCACTCGAGATATCACAGAAACAAGTCCTACGACAGTGGGGATAAGCAGTTTGAGTGTATTGGAACCCTTGGGCTGGCTTAGGGCAAACCTTATAGGTACAGCTCGCACCTTTAGAACAGTACTACCATAACTCCGCAAATAATTTTAAAGTTCATTATTTTCCCCTTAAATTTTTATTTAAGGGGAAATTTTACAATTTAGAAACTGTAAAATTATATAGCGTATAATGTATATTTTACTCTAACCATTAACATTGTTATGAAAAAACTATACACGCTTACAACATGGTATCGTATGTGATACCTTTATTCCATAATTAAATACAAATTATGGTGCTTTCCTTTTAACGGGAATACCCAACCGCCCGCCACCAAACTGTTTGTTATGTATTTTTTCTCTCGTCATTTTCGTTTAAACTAACGAAAATATCACAACTTAACCTAACCAATCATCAGGGGCGTACAGTTGACCTAACTGGGCATTCAATTGGCCTAACTGGGCATTGAATCAACCTAACAGGTTAATATAACGGAAAATGCCCGGTTAGGTCAACTGAATGCCCAGTTAGGTTAATTGAATGCCCGGTTAGGTCAACTGTACGCCTTTGATAATTAATTGGTTAGGTTAAGTTGTGATATTTTCGTTAGTTTAAAGGAAAATGACGAGAGCAAAAATACATCCTAAACAGTTTGGTAGTCCCGATAATTCGTAAGTACCGAATTTATTAATCATTTAAATGAAATTAGTTAATATGTAAGCGATAATCAGTTAGTAGGGGGCCAAAATGTCTTTATGTCATCTAAAATCGCAGAAAAAACGTTGCTGCTTTCGGTACGTTGTCGCCACATGAATTCCGCAAGATACGAGTCCAGATGATGGCGGGCGGTTGGGTATTCCCGTTAACAGGAAAGCACCCAAATTATTAATTTATTGAATTAAATAACTCCAAAATTGCCTCGGGATTGGCGACATAGCCTATTGGGAATGAAAATAATTGCCATACATACATAGAACCCATATGTAGGCATCGGGCCTGCTTGACAACAAGAAAACCAAATTTATTATTTCGTGTTCAAAATTTTCCATTGCCAACTCGTGAAAATTATTTCGAGAGAAGAGTCAACGAACTTTACCAAATCAGCAAATAATAAAAATACGAAGATAGATTATATTATAGCGGCTCGCTCGGAGCTTGCTTATGTTACAGCGATGCTTTAAGCAAGGAAGATGTACTTTATCTTCCTATAAATTCTGAGTGAAATTCAAATTCCTTCAGGTATTTAAATAGTGACTGTTTATATTAATTACATCAAAGCAACTCGTTGTGTAACTCCATCGTACCGCGGCCCTACATCGAAAAACATCGTCACGTCCTACGAACAGCAGCGAGGCGCAACGAAATAATAAGGTAAGGCAATTTCTTTCTTTACCATTAAGCAGCGCAAATACCGAAGGCAAATAAACATAAAGAGGTCCTTTGAAGATCTACATATACATAACTCTCTAACGAAAAAACGTAGGGCTTTTGTCGTTAACTCTCCACTGAAATCTGCTGGAAATTTCCAACGGATGAGGGTAACAGGCAATCAACCCATAGCCCTATACAGTTTTTTGACACTTGTAAATATTTAGGCCCAATTCAGCATTTCACGAAAATGTATAGTATATCGGGAAAACTTTGAGTACTTAAGGATGGTAATGACCCAGGTTAAGTGTGAGATAGTTTTCATATTTACTCGCACAAAAGGAATCCCTAGAGACCTAGTTTCAGTCAGTTGTGAAGAAATTTTGCTGACACACTCCATATAGAGAATAAATGCAAAAAACCTCACTTTTTTCTACGTGAAGGTCAAAATATGAAAATAAAAACCCACTCTAATAGAGAGTTTATTTCCACGACAGTTTCGACGCCCACTGGCATCCTCCTCGGGTGGATACAGAAACACGAATGAACCAAAACAAGAGGGAAAAACAGTCCAAGGACCGACCGTTAAGAAATTCGCACCTAGGTTAGATCCCATTCTCCCGACACCGGAAGGGCATTTTCATTAAGTACATTCGCGCAAATTTAAAACTATCTTCCTGTTCTAAAAAAATAAAAAATAAAAAATATAATAGAATCTGTATGTTTAGAACAGGAAGATAGTTTTAAATTTGCGCGAATGTACTTAATGAAAATGCCCTTCCGGTGTCGGGAGAATGGGATCTAACCTAGGTGCGAATTTCTTAACGGTCGGTCCTTGGACTGTTTTTCCCTCTTGTTTTGGTTCATTCGTGTTTCTGTATCCACCCGAGGAGGATGCCAGTGGGCGTCGAAACTGTCGTGGAAATAAACTCTCTCTATTAGAGTGGGTTTTTATTTACATATAGAGAATTTTAACTAATGTGCTAATTCTACCCAACGTAATACATCAGCTGAAGTGACCTTGAGGCCCTACAGTTAAAATTTTCAGCCAGAAGGTGCTTCAATTTCAAATTTTCAAACTCATGACAACTCACCCCTAATGAAGTTACAGTCGATCCATTACAGGGCAAGCCTAACTACACTAAACATGAGTATGATAGAACTCTGCTTTTCAACCAAATAAACTAAACCTTGATGTCATCCTTTAAATGCCATCATTGATAGTATTTAAAGGATGACCCTTTTCAAAAAGACTGAAACAACCAATAAACAGTACAATTATTGCAAAATGGAGCCACGATTAAAAAGGCATGCCCACTTGGACGCACAAAAAAAATAGTGTTTTTCTTAAAAACAAAACCTACTTGACTGTTGTTTTTGTTCAAGCTTGACTTAAACAAAGTTTACATACATCTAGTTGACCCACGCTTGCATTTCAACATGTAAATAATTTTATACAAACCATTTTCAACAGAAATTTAAGCTAGTGAGAGAGAGAGAGAGACCATAGCATTTAAGTTCACGAGCCACTTTACGAATTTGGACTCAGTGGCTATGTATGTGAAGTTCATAATTTTGAAGGCTGTAGTATTTTCGCAAATATATGATCTCACTGGCTTCTCCTCGATTTCACATAAGAGTATGAAATTTTGTAAGAGCGTGACTTAACTAGATATAGGTAATGTTTGACTTAAACTTAACTGTAACCCAAGACCAAATTAATAAAAACTTAACTTAAACCAAAGATTATACATACAACAAGATACGAAACTAACGTAATTTTCCATTATTATTTATCGCGTTATCCGGCCAAATGAGTATGAGGTGCTGGCCACCTAACGGATGGAGTGTGAACCAAGCTTTGCACAAGGGCATACTTGCATGTATCTATTATATAAAAGCAAGTTGTTGTTGTTGTTGTTGTTTAGCCGATCAGCCCACCCTGATCGAGCAAGCCGGCGGCACGCAGGTAACCGATCGCCCTCTCCGGAGTGGACCAGAGGTTCAGCGCACTCGTGATGTTGTGTTGTGTTCGTTGTTGTGCTAGAGCGGTACAGTCCGTCATAATGTGTTCAATTGTTTGTGGTGTGTCTTGGCACAGGTGGCAGGTGTCGTCTATGGAGTTGTCTAGTCTGTGTTTATATGTCCATAAGTTGGGGTGATGTCCACATCGGAATCGTGCTAAGTTAACTCGATCCGATCTGCTCAGGCTGATCTCTGACCTGTTAATGGGCGGCGGCTTCGCACCTAGGACCGCATTCGGACCGAGTCGTGTCAGTGCTTTGTGGGTTAGGTGTGTGTGTATGTGTTTTCTGTACTGTGTGATGTCTGTGGGGCGTGGTATGGAATGGAGTATTTGGTTATAATGTCTCTCTGGTGTTACCTTAATGGTGCGAGGTGTTGGTGCATGATTGTACATGTAGTGGCAAGGGTGTTGTGGGTTAGTTGTCGCTGCTGCCATGAATTGTGTTCCCCTCATGTCTAAATGTTCCCTAACTTTTAGTATTTTTGTTTCTGTGTGCAGGTGTTCTATTGGTGTTGTTTGAGTGCATCCTGTAATGATACGAAGTGCGTTGTTTTGTATTGTTTGTAAGGTGTTTATGTGTGTGTTTGAGATAATGGGTGCCCAGCATGGGCTAGCATAGTCCATAACTGAGCGAATATATTGTTTGTAGATGAGTGATGTTGTTTCCTGCTGGTGTCCAAAGTTTGTGCCTGTTAGTACCCTAAGCGTGTTAAGTCTTGACGTACATTTGTTTTTAATGTCCTGAATGTGGTTTGCAAAAGATAATGATGTGTTGTATGTGACACCTAGTATTTTGGTTCTGTGAGTGTGTGGAATGTTGATGTTGTTTAGTGTAAGTTGTGGAATTACCTGGTGTTCTTTTGTGTTGCTTGTAAGCAAGGTGATGGTTGATTTTGTGGGCGCTACTTTGAGTCTATTGTGTGTGAGCCAGTCTTGTATACTGTTTATGTATGTTTGTAGGTTATTTGTAGCGGTGTCGATGTTGTTGTGGGTGGATGTTAGAGTGATATCATCTGCATATGATGATAAGGTAAGCTTGTTATCTATGGGTGTTGGAATGTCATGCATGTATAAGTTGAAGAGTGTTGGTGAGAGAACAGAGCCTTGAGGGACCCCGTTCGGAAAAAGCTTGTTTTTGGATGACTTGCCATTAAATGTGACATGTGAGTATCTTCCTGAGAGATAGTTGCTCAGCCACCTTTTGGTGTTATTGTGCATGTTTGTGTTGAGTATTTTGTTTATGAGAGGGAAGCGTGGGATAGCATCAAATGCTTTACTAATGTCTATTGTTGCTAATAGTGTACGTTGAGCTGGTCTTCTAGAGTTGATGCCATCCATGATGTGCTGCGTCAGGTTAGTGAGTAATGTCGTGGTTGAGTGGTGAGGTCTGAATCCATGTTGAGTAGGCGATAGTGGTATGTGTGGGTTGGTGATTTGTAAGATTAGTCTTTCTGTTACTTTGGAAGGTGTGCATAGTAAAGTAATGGGTCTATAGGAAGCTGGTTCTGTTGGATTTTTGTTTGGTTTGAGTAGTGTAATAATTTTACCTTGTTTCCATATGTCAGGAATAATACAGTGTTGGTATGAATATGTACTGATATTTGTGAGAGCTAGTATTCCTTGTGGGCCCAAGTGTTTAAGGTGTATGTTAGATATGTTGTCTGGTCCAGTAGCCTTCGAATTTTTAATGTTTTTGATGATCTTGGTGGTCTGGTCTGTATTGAAGGGTGTAATGGTCGTGTCGAGTCTGTAGGTTTTCTTGTGTCTGGCTGTTTGTTTGTCTGCGTGTTTCTGGTTGTTGTCTCTGTTTAAGTGACTTATCTTTGCGTAGTGATTAACTAGAATGTTAGCTTGTTGTGTGTATGTTGGGATATTATTTTGGCTGCGACAGATAGCCGCGTGTGAGGTGTGAATGCCGCTGTTAGAGTGGGTAATGCTGTTTATAGTCTTGTATAGCCTGTATGTATCTGTGGAGTGGTTTAGTGTTGTTATGAATTCCCTGAATGTTTCTGTTTGTTTTTCTTTGAGTTTGTTGTTTATTTCTGTGTTGAGCTGTTGTATCTGCTGCTTTATGGCTTCTGTGTGTGGTGTTTGTGTGTTATGTTTGAGGTTGTTACGTTGCCTTATGAGGTGGGCTATTTCTCTAGTGTAATTTGGGTTGTATTTCCTAATGTTGCCCTTGGGTATGTATTTGTTTGCATTATTGATAATCTGATTAAATGTCTTGAGTGTTGTATCGATGTTTATGATGGGTGTGCTGTTTAATGTGGTGAATTGTTCCTCAGTCTGTATTTTGAACTGTTCCCAATCAGCTTTCTTGTAATTTCTGTAAGTGTGCCTAAGGCTGTTGGGGCAGAGTGTAGAATGTGTTGTAATGATGATGGGCAGGTGGTCTGATGACAGTTGTTTTTCTGTTCTCCATTGTGTATGTGTTGCTAGTGAGGGGGAACAGAACGTTATGTCTGGGGAGGAGTTTGAGTATCCTGCTTGATGTGGTATGTGTGTATGTTCTTCTGTATTGTTAAGAATGAAGAGGCTGTTTAGTTGTGTGGCTATGTTGGCGCCTCTGGTGTTGTTTTGGTTGTGCAGGTACCAACTAGTGTCTTTGGCGTTGAAGTCTCCTCCTAAGATGACATTAGTGAGAGAGGCAAGATTGTGTATCTGTGGATTGTAATTGGCTGGCACCTGAGGTGAACTATCTGGTGGGATGTAAATGTTGATTAGTGTGGTGTTGTGTTTTGCGCGTGTTTTAATGTTAACTGCCTGTATTTCTATCGTGTTATCTGCTTGGATTGTGTTTGTAATGTTTTGGGTAGCATCAGTGTAGCTAATGCTTTTACGTATGTAAGTGTGTGATTCTGTCTGTGAGTGTCTGTCTGTCCGTGAACTTTTGGGTCTCTAAGAAAAGCTGAATTTTTTAAATAATTGCATGGTTAGAGAGGAAAAAGAAAGTTAACGGAATGTTTTTCAAATATCGAGCTTTAACATCGAACCATAAAAAGCATTCTGAAGAGTGCCTTTTATGGTTCGATGTTTTATTGACCAAATAAAACTATAGAAAAGAATACATATACCTAGCGTTGTAATTCCTGAGCCTGACGGCCACAGCACCGCAATAAAACCAGTGGTGGACAAAAAGTAATCGATTACAAATAAAATAAAACTATAGAGAACAACGAGGCCATGAAAATCTTGAACTTCACATTGTGCCAAGATTTGTGAAGCTTAAGACTTTCATGACTTAGTTTTATTGACCAAATAATTGAATCCCCAGTAATTGAGGGACCGCAGCCCCCCAATTACTGGGGATACGACGACAAATAAAAAAACGATTTGAATAATTAGAATTTAATACAATCAGCTCACCCCAAGCAAGTGCTGGGCATAACGGCTAGTATATACGCCGATTATATGGTATATATAAACTTGAATATCACATTAATCTTCAAAAATACAAGCCTATATGCTTAATTAATTAGATGATTATACCTGATAACTCATTATTACTATTAATTAAATTATATAGCAATAAATAAAATATAATTTAAGATGACGACGTTTATTCGCGCGTTGTTGTTGCTGGTGGTGGTTAGCCGATCAGCCCACCTTGATAGAGCAAGCCAGTGGGCACGCAGGTAACCGATCGCCCTCTCCGGAGTGGACCAGAGGTTCAGCGTACTAGTGATGTGTTGTGTTGTGTTGTGTTGTGTTCTATGTTGTGCTAAAGCGGTATAGTCTGTCATAATGTGTTCAATTGTTTGTGGTGCGTCCTGGCACAGGTGGCAGGTATCGTCTGTGGAGTTTTCTAGTCTATGTTTATATGTCTGTAAGTTGGGGTGATGTTCACATCGGAATCGTGCTAAGTTAACTCGAGCCGATTTGCTCAGGCTGGTCTCTGATCTGTCAATGGGTGGCGACTTCGCACCTAGGGCCGCATTCGGACCGAGTAGTGTCAGTGCTTTGTGGGTTAGGTGTGTGTGTGTGTGTGTGTGTTTTCTGTACTGTGTGATGTCTGTGGGGTGTGGTATGGAATGGAGTATTTGGTTATAATGTCTCTCTGGTGTTACCTTAATGGTGTGAGGTGTTGGTGCATGATTGTACATGTAGTGGCAAGGGTGTTGTGGGTTAATTGTCGCTGCTGCCATAATTGTGTTCCCCTCATGTCTAAATGTTCCTAATTTTCAGTATTTTTGTTTCTGTGTGCAGGTGTTCCATTGGTGTTGTTTGAGTACATCCAGTAATGATACGAAGTGTGTCATTTTGTATTGTCTGTAAGCTGTTTATGTGTGTGTTTGAGATAATGGGTGCTCAGCATGGGCTAGCATAGTCCATAACTGAGCGAATATATTGTTTGTATATGAGTGATGATGTTTCCTGCTGGTGTCCAAAGTTTGTGCCTGTTAGTACCCTAAGCGTGTTAAGTCTTGACGTACATTTGTTTTTAATGTCCTGAATGTGGTTTGCAAAAGATAATGATGTGTTGTATGTGACCCCAAGTATTTTGTTCCTGTGAGTGTGTGGAATGTTGGGGTTGTTTAGTGTAAGCTGTGGAGTTATCTGGTGTTCTTTTGTGTTGCTTGTTAGCAAGGTGATGGTTGATTTTGTGGCCGCTACTTTGAGTCTATTGTGTGTGAGCCAGTCTTGTATACTGTTTATGTATGTTTGTGGTTATTTGTAGAGGTGTCGATGTTGTGGATAGATGTTAGAGTGATGTCATCTGCATATGATGATAGGTAAGCTTGTTATCTATGGGTGTTGGAATGTCATGCATGTATAAGTTGAAGAGTGTTGGTGAGAGAACAGAGCGTTGAGGGACCCCGTTCGGAAAAAGCTTGTTTTTGGATGACTTGCCATTAAATGTGCCATGTGAGTATTTTCCTGAAAGATAGTTGCTCGGCCACCTTTTGGCGTTATTGTGCATGTTTGTGTTGAGTATTTTGTTTATGAGAGGGAAGCATGGGATAGCATGAAATGCTTTACTAATGTCTATTGTTGCTAATAGTGTACGTTGAGCTGATCGTCTGGAGTTGATGCCATCCATGATGTGCTGCGTGAGGTTTGTGAGTAATGTCTGGTTGAGTGGTGAGGTCTGAATCCATGTTGAGTAGGCGATAGTGGTATGTGTGGGTTGGTGATTTGTAAGATTAGTCTTTCTGTTACTTTGGAAGGTGTGCATAGTAAAGTAATAGGTCTATAGGAAGCTGGTTCTGTTGGATTTTTGTTTGGTTTGAGTAGTGTAATAATTTTACCTTGTTTCCATATGTTAGGAATAATACAGTGTTGGTATGAATATGTGCTGATGTTTGTGAGAGCTATTATTCCCTGTGGGCCCAAGTGTTTAAGGTGTATGTTAGATATGTTGTCTGGTCCAGTAGCCTTCGAATTCTTAATGTTTTTGATGATGTTGGTGGTCTGGTCTGTATTGAAGGGTGTAATGGTCGTGTCGAGTCTGTAGGTTTTCTTGTGTCTGGCTGTTTGTCTGTCTGCGTGTTTCTGGTTGTTGTCTCTGCTTAAGTGACTTATCTTTGCGTAGTGATTAACTAGAATGTTGACTTCTTGTGTATATGTTGGGATATTATTTTGGCTGCGACAGATAGCCGCGTGTGAGGTGAGGTGTGAATTCCGCTTTATGAGTGGGTAATGCTGTTTATAGTCTTGCATAGCCTGGATATATCTGTGGAGTGAGTAAGTGTTGTTATGAATTCCCTAAATGTTTCTGTTTGTTTTTCTTTAAGTTTGTTGTTTATTTCTGTGTTGAGCTGTTGTATCTGCTGTTTTATGGCTTCTGTGTGTGGTGTTTGTGTGTTATGTTTGAGGTTGTTACGTTACCTTATGAGGTGGGCTATTTCTCTAGTGTAATTTGGGTTGTATTTCCTAATGTTGCCCTTGGGTATGTATTTGTTTGCATTATTGATGATCTGATTAAATGTCTTAAGTGTTGTATTGATGTTTATGATGGGTGTGCTCACTGTGCTGTTTAATGTGGTGAATTGTTCCTCAGTCTGTATTTTGAACTGTTTTCAATCAGCTTTCTTGTAATTTCTGTAAGTGTGCCTAAAGCTGTTGGGGTAGAGTGTAGAACGTGTTGTAATGATGATGGGCAGGTGGTCTGATGACAGTTGTTTTTCTGTTCTCCAGTGTGTATGTGTTGCTAGTGAGGGGGAACAGAACGTTATGTCTGGGGAGGAGTTTGAGTATCCTGCTTGATGTGGTATGTGTGCAGTGATGGGCAGTATCTAGATACATGTATCGCCGATACGTATCGATCGATACTTTTGTATCGGTATCGGTATCGCTTTAGCTACTTGACAAAAGTATCGATTTATCGGTATCGCTAAGGTCAATTTTCTTAAATGTATCGAAAAAAATCGATACTTCGATACATCGATACATTAATAAGAATTTTTAAATAGATGTTATAATATGACTACTGAGTTATATTTATGAATATACATAAATAATAATATTATTCAATATTTATTTAATGACAGTACTACTCTACTGGTCACGTCACACAGTACGGCGCAACGTTTAAACACGTTTGTACTTGTGTTATTGAGATTAATTAACCATCAACTAAGTGATGCTGCATCTGACGGAAGTGCAGATGATTTCTTCTGTTATGAGTCTGCTTCCACTAATGTCTCTGCAACCCAAGATTCCACTGAGATGGAAATTTTACAGTATCTGGGTGACGGAAGTCATTCTCTCCAATCTCTGAGGCAGTAGGGGTTGCAATCGATAAAATATTATCGATAATTTATCGATAAATGACAGTCAACTATCGTATAATTATCGAGCAGATTTATCGATAATTTCAGATCACTTCCTGATTTTTTAAGTTTACGCTAAATGAACAAATTTTCTCTTGCAAATGAGATTTATTAGAAATAAAAAATGTTGTTTTGTTTTGCCCTCTACGGGGCAGTGCTGTGCTGAAGAAACTCTAGATGAGGGCAACGTAAATGAAGACGACGAAGAGGAGGATTTAAAAAATGCCTCTATCATGGCAGTGAATTCGCATTGTACGAAGTAAAGAAAAGAGAAGCGAAAATCTAGATCGATTGTACGATGCATTAAGGACCATCAAGCCTACAAGCTGTGAAGCAGAGCGTGCATTTTCTTCAGCGGGAATTTTCATAACGAAGATTCGATGCAGTCTCTCTCTCCAGCCACTATTAATGCCTTATGCTTTTTGAAATGTTACTTCCTTAATAAGGATAAAAAACTAAAATCTGTTTAAATAACTATGGCTGTCACAATGTAGAATGATCTCATTAAAATCTGTTCTTATAATTTTGCGTTTTTCTTCTTAAATTTATCGATAATTATCGATAATCTGAATTTTTTTCAATCATTTATCGATAAATGGACTTTCGATAATTTGCATCCTATAGGCAGTACCCAGGAATTCTACGGATCTTCCTGAAGTATAACACACCACTACCATCCTCTGCTCTTGTAGAACGGTTGTTTAGTTTGGCTGGTCACATTCACGCTCCAAAAAGGAATAGACTGTCTGACCAGATGTTTAGCCAGCTGGTATTTTTGAAGGGTAATAGTAATTACTTTTAATTGTTACTGTAATATTTTCAGTCATTCATGTATCCTACAAAATTAAAACATACTTTCATTAAATAAAGCAATTGCTTTTATTTACATCTATAAAACCCATTAAAATGTCGTTGATTTTACTTACAGTGCGTACAAATTACTAGTATAAACAACAATATCTAATACCTACATATTAAATGAATAATTATAAAAATGTACCAGCGATACATGTATCGGCGATGCATGTATCGGTATCGGTATCGCTTAAGACATCTAGAAAGTATCGGTATCGCCTAAGACGTTCTTCATGTGTCGATGTATCGGTATCGCTTTAGCGATTTTCATGTATCGATGCCCATCACTGTATGTGTGTATGTACCAACAAAAAACAAATTTAAATAAACTAGTGTCTTTAGCGTTGAATTCTCCTCCTAAGATGACATTAGTAAGAGAGGCCAGATTGTGTAACTGTGGATTGTATTATTGATTATTCGCGCGTAATGTAGTTCTCCTAAACACTACATGGTAAAAGAGAAAAAGCTAACGCAAAAGTGGACGGAGATTCGGATCTTCTTATAATCTTTGCTTAAACTATATAATAGACTTAGAGTATAACTATATACAGTATCATATACAAGAAATTATTCCACTTATTACTCATAACGCTTTGGGACAGCAATGAACATTCCATTTTTAGATTTCTTTTCATTATTAAAGACGTCTGATAGCAACATCATCAGTCACTAGGCCCCACGGACTGTAGAAGCCTACCCCTATATCTAATAATTATTAATATAATCAGCAAGGAGAGTTATAAATTGGTATAGCGCCCAGGCCAGACTAATGCGGCCCATCGCGCCTACTTTTGAGTATAGGTCCGGCCCCGGGAGCCGATCGGCACTCTGACCGTGCCACGCAACAGGCGGTCGACTGCCAGTCTGGCTAACCGTAGACTGCCCGCTGCACGGAGATTTGAGGTGGTTTGGCCACCAGCGCGTTGATGTCTTCGTTTTGACGTCAACTCTTCTTCGCGTTGACGTTCCACGTTTTTTCATTGACGTTGACGCGCTGACGTGTCCCGCGCTGGAGGATACAGCCACTGCTAGAAGCTTCCTCGTCAGCTGCTAACTTTTGGTTTTAATACTGTGTAGATTCAGTTATTACTGCAAAACTATTAAAAGAACATTGTCTGTTATTTTGTGCTTATCCTTCGTCTGCAATTTTGTGTTGCTCTCTTTGTTGGAGTTCTGAAAATGTATTGCCCGCCTGTCTGCTAAATTGCTCTAATATGGACTCTGTTTCTTCTCTTTCTTCTTCCTTTAATTTTCACTAGAAATATACCTAAAACTCAATACAGAAATCTTCTTGGGAAGAATTTACACATGCTTGAGTGCTCCTGATCTTCGTACACGCAACAGAGAATGGTAGTCGTAAATTACCTGTTTTCACTGAATAATAATCTTGGAGTTGTTTGATGAAGTGACTTTATCGCAGTGGAATAGTTTCAGGTACGGGAGTTGGCCATTAAGATTGTTATTACTGTGAATTTATTAAAAGAACATTCTCTGTTATTCTCTCTCTCTCTTGATTTTCATGGTGTCTGCAAACTCTGCCCATCGAAGAGCTGTTTAAATAATGCGATGTACATCCACCCACAACAACATCGACACCAATACAAATAACCTACAAACATACATAAACAGTATACAAGACTGGCTCACACACAATAGACTCAAAGTAGCGCCCACAAAATCAACCATTATCTTGCTAACAAGCAACACAAAAGAACACCAGATAACTCCACAGCTTACACTAAACACCACCAACATTCCACACACTCACAGCACCAAAATACTTGGGGTCACATACAACACATCATTATCTTCTGCAAACCACATTCAGGACATTAAAAACAAATGTACGTCAAGACTTAACACGCTTAGGGTACTAACAGGCACAAACTTTGGACACCAGCAGGAAACAACCTCACTCATATACAAACAATATATCAGGTCATCCCATAAGTAATGTCGTTTTTTAGATCGGAATCTGAAGGACAAAAAAAAACTGAACTGAAACTTTTTAATCTAGTATATATTTTCCATCGGAATCAATGACACTCTGCCAACGTCCTACAAGCTTTTCAATGCCATGTTTATAAAATTCAGGCGGTTTTGAGGCAAAAAACTTACAAAGACTGGTGTGCAGGTCATCTAAAGAAGTATACTGTTTCTCGTCAAGATAGTTTTCCAGAATCCTGAAGAGATGATAATCTGAAGGCGCAAGGTCTGGAGAATATGGAGGATGTGGAAGTTTTTCCCACCCGAGCTCCTCAATTTTTGCAGTGATCCGAGCGGTATGAGGACGTGCGTTGTCGTGGTGGAACACGATTCCTTTCCGATTAACCAAAGAAGGTCTCTTTTCTTTTAGTGCAGTGTTCAATCGATCCAGTTGTTGAGAGTAGACTTGAGCGGTGATTGTTTGGTTGTTTGGTAAGGTTTCAAAGTGTATTACACCACCTTTATCCCACCAAACACTAAGCAACACCTTCCGAGGGTGAAGACTTGGTTTTGGCTGTGGTGTCGCTGGTTCTCCGGTACAAACCCACTGTCGACGGCGCTTAACATTCTGATACAGTATCCACTTTTCCTCACCAGTCACTAAACGGTGCAAAAACGGATCTTGGAGTTCACGGGAATGAAGAGCTGTGCTAATGTTTACCCGCACCCTCAGATTGTCGACCGACAATTCATGTGGCACCCATTTTCCTAACTTAGGCATTTTCCCGAGTTGTTGCAAATGTCGATGGATGGTGGACGGGGATGAATTGAGTTTCTGGGCCAATTCTTCGACAGTTGTTGAACAGTCTTCTTCAAGTGCGGCTAACAGCAGGTCATCAAACTCAGCAGGGCGTCCAGGGCGTCCCCTGCATCCAAACAGCAGTCACCATTCCTAAGCTTTTGAAACCATCTTTGACATTTCCTCACATGCAGAATATCGTTGCCATAAACGTCCTGAATGTTTCGCGTTGCTTCAGTAGCACTATTCCCTTTTTTGAACTCGTAAAGCATTATATGCCTGATATGCTCTTCTGATACCGCCATGTTTATGAGGGGTTCAAATAAAGCAAAACACACGTCTTCACTGGTCAAGGTCTGTAAAGTATGTAGCGAAACACGATAGATCTCCTCTTAGATATAACCTTCGGAAAATTTTTGCTTAAACCGAGTAGGACTAGTTTAAACTTAATCTATCGTAAAAAACGACATTACTTATGGGATGACCTGATATTCGCTCAGTTATGGACTATGCTAGCCCATGCTGGGCACCCATTATCTCAAACACACACACAAACACCTTACAGACAATGCAAAACAACGGACTTCGTATCATTACTGGATGTACTCAAACAACACCAATAGAACACCTGCACACAGAAACAAAAATATTGAAAATTAGGAAACATTTAGACATGAGGGGAACACAATTCATGGCAGCAGCGACAATTAACCCACAACACCCTTGTCACTACATGTACAATCATGCACCAACACCTCACATCATTAAGATAACACCAGGGAGACATTACAACCAAGTACTCCATTCCATAGCACGTCCGACAGACATCACACACACACACACACACACACACCTAACCCACAAAGCACTGACACTACTCGGTCCGAATGCGGCCCTGCGAGCGAAGTCGCCACCCATTGATAGGTCAGAGACCAGCCTGAGCAGATTGGCTCGAGTTAACTTAGTATGATTCTGATGTGGACATCACCCTAACTTACAGACATATAAACACAGACAACTCCACACACGACACCTTCCACCTGTGCTAGGTCACACCACAAAGAATTTAACACATTATGACAGACTGTACCGCTGTAGCACAACATAGAACACAACACAACATCACTAGTTCGCTGAACCTCTGGTCCACTCCGGAGAGGGCGATCGGTTACCTGCGTGCCGCCGGCTTGCTCGATCAGGGTGGGCTGATCGGCTAACCAACAACAACAACTTCTGGATTATTATTAACTAGCACCATCAGGATTCAAACCCCTGACTTCACTAAGGTTATAGGGGAACGGTGTTACCCACTCAGATACGAAGCTGGTTACTCCAATCTCTAGGTCCAATATTGCTAACCCAAACTCGGAAAACAGAATATATACTATTTCTAATAGCTTTGAACCCAAATATACTATAATTAAGATTCTTCAAGTTAGGCCTGGCCTAGAATCAAGTTGACATGTGATAAAAAGTTTTAATACTGCAGTACATAACATCAGTTTCATATTTCACTTTGAAAGCTTGAAAAAATCCATAAATTTTAAAAGACAAAGAAAAACTGAAATTTCTTAAGTATTACAGTAAATGTTGGTTCATTGTTCAATTTTTCGCACTTCAATCAAAGCCTTCCAATACACAGTTGGTTCACGCTCGCATTATAACATGTATATAATTTAATATAATTTTTAACTGAAATTTTTAAGCCAGTGAGATCTAAACATTTACTTTAAAAGCTCACGAGCCACTCAGATTTTGAGTGCAGCTTCACAACTTTTGATTCGCATGGCTTTGAATGCGAAGTTCAAAATTTTGATGGCTATGGTATTTTTGTAGAGTTATGATCTCGCTGTCTTTTCGTCAATTTTACAAGAGTATGAAATTTTGTACAAACGTACATACTGTAGATATTGGTAGGCTTTGCTTCAACCACGAAAGGTCTTACAATATTCCTTTTTACATGTTCGTTGGCGTTATATGACACGGATGTTCTGTTATGATTTTACAGCCTTAAAGCCAAGTTTGCCTATGGCGCTTGTTAATTTAATCTCTAATCTTGTGCACACTCTTAAAAATACGTGTTAATGTTGACGTGCAAAAAAAATCTTAATTAACAAAAAGGTACTGAAAATAATTTAAGGGGTAGTGAACTTAGTAGTACTTCGAATTCCTTGGGTAAACGTAAATTAAACTATAGTGTTAAATTTGTTCGGGATAAAGCACAAAAAATTGACGCAAAGGTAATTAAAATTTACTGGTCAAATTCAATCAAAAACAAATAACGGAACCGATATTATTATTATTTAGTTAAAAAAGGCGCCGAGTTTTCAGTTACTGTAGAGCAGTGGTGGATCACCTGAAGATAAGAGCCCCCAGCCTCAATTATCAAATGATATCTTCGTTAAAATTAACGAAAATATCACGTCTTAACCTAACCAATCGTCAAGGGCGTACAGTTGACCTAACTGGGCATTCAATTTAATTTATTATTATTATTATATTTGGTACTGTAAAGCAAAAAATAAGAATACATGGGGGTCCTGATCTTCGGGTGATCCGCAGTGGTTACCAACTTCGGAGTAAAAATACCCAATTGTCCTACTGGGGTGATAACTATTTTGTTGGGTAATGACACGCGATCCAGAAGTTATAAAAAATAATATCTAATGATTTGGGTAATGGAGTTGGATTAGAATTGGGTTTTGAGTAACCATACAAAAAAGGTAGGGATTACCTGAAGATCAGGGCCCCAAAAGGTTGGGAACCACTGGTATTTTAGTTACAAATGATAATGAAAATAAAAGTTTTGATAGGTTCATCCATAGTAAGGTATTTGGATATCGAATTCTGTTCGAGAAACTTGGTAAAACGAAAAAAATATACATATCGGAGGCTAAACTCGGGCGTGTTGAGCAGAAAAGTTGAAACAATGAATCAGCTTTTATTTCTTTCGTTTGAGGCACTGATTTTTATAATTTTAGTAGCGGAATCCACGATTTATTAGTTAAGTACCTAAATTTGATTAAGGCTTTGAAAGAGGCCGAATAATAACGTGTTAGAATCTATTAAGTACCCCAGAAACTATGAAAATAATAGACTGTTAAGTGAAGCGATATAATTTATTACAAAATAAGGAGCAGTATGTGTAATTGAAGAGGTTCAATTATCGCTTCACCAATTTATAATATTTATATACACTATTACAGTATAGGGCTCATACACGATCTATATTCTATATCGGGCATGGGGACGAGGCCTGGCCTCAGGTCTCGAGGCCGAGGCCGAGGCCTTAAAAAATCCACGAGGCCGAGGACATACATTTTTTAAAGGAGGCTGAAGGTATTTGCACCCAGAGGTGTGATATTCGGACGCAAATAACAAATGCGGTAATTGCACCTCTGGGTGCCGATACTCACTTCGAAAGCTTTTATGAATAAGCTCCTCCATGCTTTGGGAAGGTTCAACAATCTAGCCTAGCCTAGGCCTAAAGCGCTTTCAAAGGTAACCTACCGTAGCCTCACACTAGCCTATATCTCTTCTTTTTTTGAAATCTATAAGGAAAAGCAAGATTCTACTCAAAATTAATAAACAAAGACATAGCTCACTTCACTTACCTAATAAAAAGGAATTAGTAAACATTAAGCACGTTCATCAGAGCCGTTTCTAGCATTTTTGGGGCCCTAGACATTTTTTTTTGGGGGGGTCCCGTCCCATTAGCTGATCATTTGCAGGATATGCATCAAAACTCTGCCTTATATACGTATAATGTGATATATATATATATGGAAAGCCCACGAGCCATGCACAAAGTCTTAACTTTTCCATCCATGAGGCAGCGCGATCATGCTTTTTTTTTGTATATATATATATATATATATATATATATATAATATATAATATATATATATATATATATATATATATACAGGGTGTCCCATAAGTCCGGCATCATAGGAGAAATTCATATTTTTCTATTTTTACAAACCATAATTCACATGCTCGGGATGCCAATTTCCCGTTAGTCCAGGCAATTTGTAGTTAGACCTGGGCAAAATTGCTTCAGAAGCTTTCTAAACTGCTTCCAGCTCAGGAACCATTGCCGAATAACATATCCAAAATCCGACAAAATTGGACCCCGGGAACACCCCCAAAAATTAAATTCAAAATGGCGGACTGGATGTTTCCTACGAAAAAAAATATATATATAATTTACGCTTTTATTTATAGAGATACATTTGATGCTTTTTCTTTCAGTTGTAATGTTTTAAATAATTCAACAATATACAACACAACCAGTTATTACGCAAATATAATGTTATATAGCTTTTTACAGATTTTTATAATCAATAATACAACAATTATTTTTTTCCCAGTTTCAAGTTATGTTCATTACAGAAGAAGTGATACCTGGTCACAAACATACAGAAATTAATCCTCTTCATCACTATCATCGGATAGATTACCGGTACTTGGGTTGTTATCGCAACCACTGATTTGGCACTCGCCACAAGCGGCTGAACAGGGCATTCCATTACGCTTGCATCCACATCTTGAAGTAGCACATTTCGTCTTGCAGGAGCAGCGGATCATGTTGAGTAGATAATTTGGAGCTGGTGGCTTGTCGCAGGCTGTAGGGTAGTAGGAATTATTGTTTGCATACCAACCCCACTGTTCTGCATCGATCTTCTCTTCTGTAGACTTCCAGATTAGTATTTGAAAGTATGTGCGAAAGCTGTGGTACTTTGTGGACGCATCGGTAGGTGGCAAACGTTCGGGTGTAACAAAAGATTTAGCTGTAGCTACCTTTTCAACTAACATTCGATGACGTAGTGCGTTAGTGGATTCAAGTGTTTTGCAGCCATACAACAGAAGCATTGCCTTTCTTCCAGCGGCTTCAATGTCAGAGTGTTGGCAACAATCAGAACAGAATGTATTTGCAACTGAACGGAGTTCAGCCACCTTCATCAGTGTGTCGAATGCTTTGGCTTTACCGATCGAAAAAATTCTGGATGTGCTATCACAGCCCGTGAAAGCATGCACAAACAGGAGATACTTGCAGATGTCATTGCCTAACAATGATTGAATGCTGAGAATATCATACACAGGATTAGGAGATGGTCCCCGTCTTATATCGCTGCGATAGTACAACTTGAAACCACTGTCCTTGGCATGGTACAGAAGGAGAATCAGCAAGTCGGTGTCCCCTATTACTGTTGTAGTTGCATTTTCTGATGAGGAAACTGCTGCATGAACGATGTCCCACATCAGCATCCCCATCTGCGTTGTGAACAGTACACCCGTGCTTCTTCAACATCTCACCTACGAGGGAAATAAATGCTTGCTTGTTGTTTCATTAGCCAAGAAGTGTTCCTTCTGGCCAAAAACTTCATGCTTGGACTGAGATTCACATTTCTGCTTGTTTTGGTGCTGCGTCTTCTGGGTCATGTCCTTGATCGTAGGAGAGCTGCTGTAGCCATCAAAAACAATGATTGCTTTTCCATATGTTTTCAGAGTGAAATCGGCATATGAGTTGGCGATGCTGTCATATGTTTCATCTTGACGCCAGGAAACACGATGTAGTAGAGATCCACCATCCAATACGTACTGGTCTGTGCACTGAATTTCTTGAACTTCTTCCATGCGTAAAGTGTCAGTGTATTTGATTATTGCATGAGCTAGCTGAGACTTATCGGGTTTCCTCAAGATACTTCGTGATTCGAACAATGCAGGAGGATATGCACACAGTTCGTAACACATGACATCTTCAAGATTCATGTCTCCGCCAGTGGCAACAGTCATCATTCTCTGAAACAGTAGTGCAGGATCTACTTCTATAGCTGAAGCATCAGTGATCACAACGCCAGAAGCAGATCCTAGTGTTTTCACTTTGTCAGATCTTTTGGCAGAATATGTAAAGGCTTGTTTCCCAATCATTTTTACGACAATGTTCGTACCGATTGAATGCAATTGATGAACGTTAACTCCAGGATCAGCAGTTAGCCCTGTTACAATGTTGCAGAGACCCGAGGTAGAATGGAATGGGGATAAGGATTCCAGACGTTCAAGTACTTTCTTCATGTCATTACTGTCCCTGATTTGTCTACTTCCCCTCATTTCCTTGTGCTGTTCACTACTTTCCAACAAAACTCTGGTGTATTCCTGCATTGCTAAGTTATAAGTGGAACACAGAGGCATAAAAGAGCCACGTTGTCCTTTGGATGTCTGTAAATCCACTTCCGCGTGTCAGTCCGCCTCTGCTTTTCAGGGAACGCATTAGTACTTGTTCTATCACCAGGTCTGTGCCGAGTCCGGCCCATAATCTGTCGCTTCTTCTTACCACAAACTTACCTTCCTGGAACATTTTGTTAACGGCTGGATTTTCAGAAGGCAAACTTAACATTTTCTGCAGGTACAGGTATATCGATTTCAGGTAATTGTGATGTCCGGCTGCTGCAATTATGGGGATGGTCTCCAGCATAGCTTGCAAGTGCAAATCCCACGAGCCGGTTCTGTCTGCTGTTATCAAGGAACGTGCAATGTTGATCATTCGCTGATATTCCAACCAGAGTTGACTTGTTTGCGAAGTAGATTGTAGGTCAGTTTTCTTCGCATCCAAAGTGGTAGCAATCTGAGACAATGCATTCGAAGCTTCCACATCCTCAACTGATTGTTTGGCGGTCATAACATCGTCGAGCAGGTCACAAGCTTCCTTATGGAGGTCATGAGGACAGGGCCGGATTAACCATTAAGCAAAATAAGCCCGTGCTTAGGGCATCAAGGGAAGGGGGGCACCACAGAAATTTTCCATTGTCGGATTTACCATGGATTTATTATACTATTATAATCGCGGCTTATAGCCTATAAGCTGTTGAAAACTGAATTATATATATTCATATAGTATTTATTTTTTTCATTGTTTGAATTTGTAGTGAACAAACATTATTTTATTTTATGGTTTATTTTTGTTTATATTTTGAATTACATATATATGGGGCACCAAAATCTTTTAAGTGCTTAGGGCCTCTAAAGGTCTTAATCCGGCCCTGCATGAGGAGTTCCATCTTCATTACGAGGGAAAACGTCTGCGACTAGTAAGGTACTAAGAGCTGCATCTACTATCATATGACCACGTATCGCTCTTGAAACAGCTTTTCCAGACATCATGTGTTGCACGGCATTTGGTCCGTATATTTCTTGAAGTACTTCAGACAATCCTGAACCATTCATAAGAGTACCGACTGCTCCCAAAAGATTCATCAGTGTGTGAAATGATCCCAGCATTAAAACAATGTCCTGCAGGTCTCTCTGTTCATTGATGATTTGGGAAGCTTTCCAGAACAAAGGCTGATCAAAGGTAATAATGCATGGGACTTTTTGATCGCGTGCTATCTTGCTCAAATATAGTAATGTCGAAAATATGCAGGTCATGTCAGTTGGCGACATATCTATGATGGGAAGGAACGTGATCGACGCCACACCTGGATGTGAGACACTTGATCCACCGTGAATTGCCTGCATTGTTCCGGACCAACTTGGACCTGATCTTTCTGCTGAAGATATCTGCCAGAGAAGACTAAGTCGACTTATGGTGGCAGTGGGTACTGGAAGTTCGCGGAATGAGATGTCCCTCAACATGCTTCTCGCGTGTCTGTATTCCCTAATGTCAACGGTTGCAATCTTCTTAATGTCATTGTCACCAACATTACGCCTGTGAATAGAAGGGTGGATCTTGATCTTCGGAGTTATTGCGGCAATCATACCCATTCCATGAAAGGTATTCTTCCCATCCAAAGTGCAGACATCATGATCGACGTTATCTGCTGCTAGAAGGACTGCAGTGTTTTCATCAACAGTAAAAGAGCCAGACCCACTTGCCAGCGCCGCGTTTCTTTCGAATCTTGTTACTTCTGCATACGACGAACAGTAACCCAGCTGATGGAGAACGTCAATAAGGTACCTTGACCTAAAGTTGTGGTGTAGCTGAACCGACAAACCGATCTGTAGTGGACATAGTAATCCTCTAGGACGGGTTGCTTGCATAATGCTCTGCCCAATTGCACCTATTTTTCTTGAAGCATCCTGTCCCGCAAATGCTTTTGATAATAGCAATTTCAGACTGTTGGGAATGTAATCAAGAGCACTTTCTGCAGTGATGTCATTTGGAGATGGATACACATCTTTTCTAGGCGAGTCGACAGACTTGATATCACTTCTGATTATTTTTGCAGCAGCTTCTACTAGGTAAATCTTCTGTAGCTCTATATCTATATCACATTCTTTCGACTTTTTGTGATAATCTATAAGAATTTCATTAGCTGTCTCTCGTAGTGTTACTACATCTGCCTTCCCACTTTCACCTGATATTATGATCTTGTCTCCGTAACGTTCTAAAAGCTTTCTCTTCATGTGCCTGCGTTCATAGACAGAGCTCTGACTTCCTTGAAGATATTCCTCCATTTTGGAAATTAGGTCTCCAATCAACAGTTGTTCATCATCATCTCTTCCAGGTAAGCACAGGTCTGAAGGAATGCTTGGTGTTGCTCTTCATTAGTTGGTCTCCCTTTCTTCGAATCATGATCGTCGGAGGAGTATGCGCGAGGAATGTTTTTTCCACTTCGAAAATTTACGCTGCAGGTGTGATGGTAGACACAATCTGCAGCAGGAAGATCACGAAGATAATACTCCAGACGGCCTTTTACATTAAACGACCATTCATCGCAGCGGCTTTCACAGCACCTTTTTATGGTTTCGGAGAACTCTGTAGTTCTTATTTTGACATGCTCTGATTTTGGTTTGTGTTTGGAAAAAAAGCCCACAAAGGTATCACAAAACAAACAGTGAGTAGCACTGGAAAATGCGCATTCATGAAAACGAGCACTTTTCCTTGGTATTGCCTCGGCTGCGGTCTGTCGCTTCTTTATTTCAATGGTCTTTTTATCCGTAAACCTTTTCCTACATACAACGTGAACACTTATTCCAGCTGTTGCAACAACATCGCTTCCACGGCTGCGGCTGGATGCATTTATACCATCTGCTCCTTTTTGCGAGATGTGAACCACTTCCTGTCCGCTGTCCAATTTCTCCTTACAAATCACGCACAATTCTTCAGGGGTCTGCATTCTTGAAGGCGGACGCACACCGAGTCAGCCGTACACCGAGTCAGTCTGAAACAGAAAACACAAATTAATAAACTGTGTTGCAGTATTTAAAAGGAGTACATAATAACAGTTTTAAAGAAAATGACAAGCACAAATACGCAGATTTGATAGTGGGTAGTAGGAATTAAAGAGTTGTATATAATATAAGTTTATAAAGATGTAGCAATGTCCATTCTCACATACACTCCATACAGTATATTTTATTTACATTACGTGACGTCATAGTTTAATACTAGCCGCCTAATACAATTTTTAGTGTCATATAGGTTAATTTAGAAACGAAAGTGTGTTTTAAAACATTTTACTGATCAAGAAAAACGTCATAACTCTCTCTACAAATCGAAATTAAAATTTATTGTATTTCGTAGGAAACTGCCAGTCCGCCATTTTGAATTTCATTTTTGGGGGTGTTCCCGGGGTCCAATTTTGTCGGATTTTGGATATGTTATTCTGCAATGGTTCCTGAGCTGGAAACAGTTTACAAAGCTTCTGAAGCAATTTTGCCCAGGTTGAAGCTATTTTTGCTCTAGATTGCCTGGACTACGTCCACCATTCTGTTCAGTGACGAGGCTGTTTTTTATGGAAATGGTGAGGTAAATCGACAGAATACCCGCTACTGGTCTCAAAACAACCCTCACTGGTATACCTCTTCAAAGGAACAAGGTGCATCTCGGGTGATGGTATAGTGTGGCATTTGGAAGGATCGATCATAGGCCCCCTCTTTTTCGATGAACATGTCACTGGAGGCGCCTACCTACGTATGTTCAAGGAAGAAGCATTTCCCATTGTCTTGAACGAAGAAGGAAATTTCCCAACATGGTTCCAGCAAGACGGCGCTCCTGCACATTACAACACCCAAGTAAGAGAATACCTGTACCAACAATTCCCTGGTCATTGGATAGGACGTCGAGGGCCTGTGGAATGGCCAGCTAGAAGCCCGGATCTCACGCGACTAGATTTTTATCTCGGGGGCCACTTGAAAGCGCTGTTAGAGAAAATTAGGAGTGTTGAACATTTGCGGCAGCGCATTATTGGGGCATGTAACACCATTACTCCTGACATCATTCACCGTGTGCTTGCTGACTGGGTATCACGTCTGAATTTGTGTATTGAAAACAATGGTGGACATATTGAGCACGTTCTGTAAATAAAAGCTTTTGTTTTGCCTTTTCTTATTATTTTTCCTATGATGCCGGACTTATGGGACACCCTGTATACACAGTATATATATATTATATATATATATATATATATATTAGGGTGGCCGAAAAAAAAATGTTGGAATGGCACATTGATATTTTTTTGTGGTTATGGTCAGGATGAAAGGATATGGCAATAAAAATCTTCTCCGCATAAAAAATGCGGCACTTAGAATATGCGGAGAAGATTTTTATTGCCATATCCTTTCATCCTGACCATAACCACAAAAAAATATCAATGTGCCATTCCAACATTTTTTTTTCGGCCCACCCTAAATTATATATATATGAGAGAGAGAGAGAGAGAGAGAGAGAGAGAGAGAGAGAGAGAGAGAGAGAGAGAGAGAGAGAGAGAGAGAGAGAGAGAGAGAGAGAGAGAGAGAGAGTTACTAACTTTTTAAATTTATTTTAAAGAATATGCCTATAACTAGCATTGCACACAATAAGCCAAATTTGCATTGCCAAAATGAAAATTTTCATTGAAAGTTAATGTTTCTTTTGTTGTAATTTTTAAACATAATTAACACTGCACACTTTGAACAAAAACATTTTTACATTTTTAAAAACATTTCACTCAATAAATACAAAGATTGTTTCGAATTCAATCCCTATCGTATCCTTCAGAATTTTGCCTCCTACACATTTTTGAAGCGGGGCCCTAGGCAGTCGCCTATTTCGCCTATTGGAGGAAACGGCCCTGACGTTCATCTATTACACGCGGCCACACCACAACACCGACACGCTGTGCGTTTACACTTGCCGGGTCACACAGTCAGACACAGTTGCTTTCCTGAGCACCATACATTAGCCCAATAACTTTTTCTTTCTCATTTCATGCAGTTTTTATTTCTCATTTTAATATACCCGCAATGATAATATAATATATGATATGATAATATGGAAAGTTATGATGTGAAGATGATCTAGCACAATATTTCAAGATTGTATCATACTAACTCACCGAGTGTTGATCGTATAATTTCTGAATGGCTATAATTATTAGCGACTTTAGCGAGCATTGCAAACAGAGCTATATTTGGAGATGCCTTATTTTTTTAAGTTTTGCATTTTTATGTATCTTGACAATAAGAAATTGTGGTCTTAAAGTCTACCAAAGATCATTAATGTAATTGTAACTTGTACTGTATGTGAAAGATGTTTCTGATGTACGGTAGGTGATGGGCATCGATACAAGAAAATTCCTAAGGCGATACCGATACATCGATACTCGTAAATCGTCTAAAGCGATACCGATACATCGATACTTTATAGATGGCTAAAGCGATATCGATACCGATACATGTATCGCGATACATTACTATAAGAATGAACAAATCTTACTAATATGTAAATAAATTTTTACTTTGTATATTGAGTATTAATACATACTAAATAATCGTAAATACATTGATGTGTTGTATGCATGCATTGTGCGTCGGGTGAAAATTGCGCACAGCGTAGCGCGTTTCTGTATTGAAATTACACATCTAAGTGGTTAATAGCTTTGGAAAGAGAAATATTTTTGTGGATGCGCGGCGCGAAAAATATTATTAACATGATATCATTGATATGTATGATATAATTGTAAATATCAGATCCCTTCAACATTATAACTTAAAACCATATTATTTGAAAAAAAACAGAAGTTCAGAAAATTTGCGGATTATACAACTTTTTACAATTTTACTTACTATTACTTTCAGTTATTTGTATGAATGTATCGGTGTATCGATGAATCGATTTTTTTCGATACATTTAAGAAAAATGACCTTAGCGATACCGATACCGATACATAGATGAAGTAGCTAAGGCGATACCGTTACCGATACAAAAGTATCGCTCGATACGTAACGCCGATACATGTATCGCGATACTGCCCATCTCTGCCTATAGGTTAATATAATAACGATAATATTAAGAATATCTTTGCACCTGATATTTCAACATGTTATATATGAGGGGTCGCGCGTCTTAAGGTACCTAAGCGCCACCACAGGCGAAAACGCGTTTTTGATGGATATCACTATTTTCACCCTTCCTCTATCGCGTGGTTTGGGTTATAATGACCTTACGACACTAGAAGTATGGTTGAAAACCTTATGAGGCGAACTACTTTTTTCACCTCTATCGCCAGCCAAAAGTTCACACAAAGTTCGGCATAATAAGAAAATAATAAATATATAATATATATATAAATATAAAATTTAAAAATCTATTCCAAAAACTCATCATCTTCATTAGCATACTTAGAACTCTAATTTAGCCAAAAATGAACGTTCTAGCTCAATTAATAACAGAGATACTATTGCCAAAATATTGCTGAACTTTGGAGGCGATTTCTGACGAATTTTAATTTTGGCGCTTAGGTACCTTAAGACGCGGGACCCCTCAATTATGTAATTTGATTCAAGAGTATATTTGCACCTGATATCCATTATCAAACATTTTTAAAGTTACATGTACACTGTACAGTATAATACTTTATATTATTAAAGTAAATGAAAAAGACCGAAAAAAATATTTGCAAACAATATAATTTACATCTCAGTTTAATGCCGATATTAGCAAAATTATTATTTGCATCCGATATTATATATTCATTTCAAATCATATTATTTAGAAGTTTATATGTTACAATTTACGCGGCAAAACAAATTATCAACGCTAGTAGCTAGTTATCAGTATACCTGGTGATATTCTTCCCTAGTTTGGCAAATTTTTTGTTATAGAAATAGATTAGTGGACCGGCCAAAATTAAAAAATCGACTTCGAACGGCGTTTTTTGTTAATAGCTGGCACCCATGCTAAATCAATGTACCTGTGGGTGAGGAATAAAATGCGGGTGGATGCCACTCTCGCTTTTGGCTCTGAAAGTCACTTTCGAAGTCAAACTGTGCAAAAAATTATATTTTCTAATTTTAATTTAAAAAAAAATATATTCTGAGCCAATTGGCTTGACCAAATGCTTCATTTTTCCACACTTAGTGATAAAGAAGTATGATGACACGCTTATTCCATCCGAATTACCAACTCAAGGTCAAATTCAAGTTAATCACGACCGAAATTGTGCTAAAAATTTGTGATTTTTTATTTTAATTGGCGAAAAAAGAACATTGAGCAAGTCTGTTTGTCAAAACAATTTATTTTAACATGATTAGTGCCTAATAAGTTTGATGGCATGAATTAAGTACTTACAGTAACAGAATTATCACAACTAAATCACAAAGCAGTAAATATAGCCCCATAACTATACAGTTTACACACTAGTAACATCTACAAGTTCACGTTTCTTGATGAACAGCACCGAAATGCTGCACTGACGGTCACAACTGTGTGGATTGCAATCACTTAAGAACAGAGTTATTAGTTCCTTACAGCACATTCCAGCTTCTCTCGATTTCAGCCGGAAGAGAGACATAGATCTACTGTCCAGCTGGGTTACAACAACCGCTGTCGTCACAACCACAAGCTGTCGTACACTTCATCCTTTTCCTGAAGCAGTTGCATCTAGCTGTCTTGCACTTTTTCTTGCAACCACAAGCAACAAGCTCCAGGCAGGCTTCAGGGATTGGAGGAAGTTTTGTCCACACTGGTAGGAGGCTCCCATCTTCCAACTTCCAGACTGAAGTGTCCACCGGATCTTCAACATCTACGTGCTCTTTGTCAGCCTGGAGCCATATTTTGGCCTGATAGTTTGCCCGCTTGGCGTGGAGCTCCAGGGCATCCTTTGTCGGTAGGAGCATTTCCAGGGTCTTCTTGGCCTTCCCAAAAAGGTGAACTCTGGCATCATCAACTGTGTGTTGTTCTGGGGTGCCATACAAATGACACACAAACTTCTCAACATCTGCGATATCCCCATCTTGACCAATGGCGTGCAGCAGGAGTGTGTGGTCACTGAACACCTTCCAACACTTCTTTTTTTCCATGACCAGTGAAGGACGAGACTGTCACACCCGTCAAAGCGTGGAAGCTGACCAGGTTGTCCCTGACTGGGGGGCGACAAACTCTTGAATACATCGTGCACGGGGTAGCATTTTCGGTTCTTGGCCGTTCCGCACAGCATCCACACTTCAGCGACCTTGGTGCAAACGAAGTGAATCAGCAGCACCATTACATCAGTATCTCTGCACACTACCAGTATTCGTTCATAGCCCTCCGACGCTGCATCACATGAGTGAAGGATGAGCCTGGTGTCCGCCTCTTCATGGTTGCTATGCAGTGGAACGTCATGTCGCCTGGTTGACCGTAATTCAGTGGCTTCAGAGAAGCCACCCTGTCACCAGCTGACATCTTTCTTGAAGATCTCTGCCCTTCTCAGTGATGACGTTAGACTGAAACAAGGCTAAATCAGTAGGGTGTATCATGCTCATTCAAGCGCGAATTTCAAGATTGGCAGTATGTATTCCTATGTAAAATTAAATTTTAGGAAGGGTTTGTTTTCTTGAACCTTTGCTAAAAATCACGTTTAAGTGTTCATCCACTTTTTCGTTTTCTGGTTATGTACAAAACAGCTGTGCAGGACATACACTGTAGTACAAATGTAACAGACCGGTTTCTTATCAAACAAAACCATTGTAACAGCTGTTATAGGCTACTAGAGTTTCACTGTGATACTTTTCTATGTTTCAGATACAAAGCTTGGTGAAGATTGTGTAGCCACCATGGCTAAGCAAGGACGAATGACCAGAAAAAGTTCTGGTTCAAAAATGAGTGATCTGGTGGGTCGAGGCAAGCAGTTATTTCCCACAGAAGTTCCAATCTGGAGAGCTGTGTTTCAGAGAGGAATCCTCCTCCAGGAAGAGAAGCTGCTTCTAGATGATATGAAGATAACTCAGTACCATCTGCAAGATTTGGCTAAGGACTTGGCATCACTGGTACTGGCACAGTGGTGTAAAAGCAATGCCAAGTTCACTCCTCCTGTGATCATTCAAGAGAGATCCATTGCCAGGAAGATTCTTGTCAGATGGAATGAAATGATTGACCTAGTGAATGGCAGAGTGAAGGCTGCAAAGAGAGAGAAGAGAATATCTGAACTTGATACATTGTTTGACATAACCTGCAGACATGATATCACTCTCTGTGGAACTGAAGCATCTGGTTGCTCTGGCTGAGCTGCTAGAGTTCATGTCAACTGTGACTGTCCTCTGCCTCAGAAGATTCCAAAGCTAGAGCTAGAGTGGCTCCATTACCAGAGGATCAAAACCTCAGAAGTTTCTGGCTTCCGGATGGCATCTGTTGATGTGAAGGAAACCGTGAAGCAGGTGAAGGCTGCTAAGAGGAAGGAGGAAGAACAGAAGGCAGCTGAGAAGAGAAACAGAAAAGAGGAAGAAGAAAAGGAGCTACTGCTTAGAGCTGATGATAGTGATGATGATGAAGATGAGGTGACTTCCTTGCAAGAGTCTCCAGGCAGAGCAGCTCCTACTGCTGACACAGATTTTTCCAGTACTGCACCAGGCACAAGCTCCAGTGTCAACACTGGCAAAGTCTCCACCTCTGCCAGGAGGAACTACATGGATATCTCAAGCACTGCTGCGGTTGCAATCAGGTTCAAGGTGGCAAACACTCCTGCAGCAGCCATTGCAACTGGTTTCTTGCAAGATCTCATCAAAGCTGGCCATCTATCTGCTGATAAGGCATATCTAGCTGTTGACAGGATGAAGATGTGGAGGGGCAAGGAGTCTGTAATAAGTGCCTCGGTGGAGGCCCTGGAGAAAAGGACAGAGGGAGCGGGGATCAAGGGAATTTTATTTGATGGGAAACAAGATAAGAAGACAAAGATCATGAGGTACAATAAAGAAACTGGCCGCTTCCTTCCTGATATTACAACTGAAGAGCACTATAGTGTTATCTGGGAACCTGAGGGGAAGTATCTCTTCCACTGTACACCAGAAGAACATGAAGGAAATGAGAAACCTGCATTGAAGATAGCTCAGGCTCTGTTTGAGTGGATTAGTGTTCATGGTGCTAAAAATACTATTGTGGTCCTTGGTGGTGACTCCACCAATACAAACACAGGACATGATGGAGAAGCCATCACTCACTTGGAGAGACTGCTAGGAGGTCACAAGTGTCATTGGCTGATATGCCAGTTGCATGTAAATGAACTCAGCCTCAGGCACATGATCATCAAGCTTGATGGTCCCTACACGCACAAGTCTTGGTTCAGTGGCCCAATAGGAAAATTTTTGGAGAAGATCAGTGACATACCTGTCAACTTTAGCTTCAAGGCTCTGCCAGGTGAAGATATAATTGAACTGCCAGAAGACACTGTACAGAACCTTAGCACTGACCAGAAGAACTGCTACCTACTGCTCAAAGCTCTCAAGACAGGAGATTTGAGCAAGGAAGTTGCTGGTCTGAAGTGTGGCCCACTGAATCAGTCACGCTGGCTGACTACAGGTGAGGCTCTGTTGATGCTGTGGATGAGGCAGCATGGTCTGAAGGGGGAGGTGGTGAAGAAGCTGGAGGTGCTGCTGAAGTTCTGCCTGGACTTCTACTTCAAGATGTATTTTGAGATCAAGGTGAAGCAACACATGAGGTATGGACCTCACCATATTGTGACCGCTCTGGGACTGCTGAGAAGCCAGACCTCTGAAGTCAGGAACATAATCACTCATGTCATAGTTCGTGGAGCATATCATGCTCACAGTAAGAACCTCATTGCCTCTCTCCTGTGCAGTGAGGATGAGAAGGAGAGGGCATCGGGGGTTGAGATGATCAAGAAGATCAGAGGTAAGTCTGAGTATGGAGACGAGTCTGAGAACTCATAGAAACCCTAAACTGAATTTTTTGCCACTTCTCCAATTACTCTGATTAATTGGGATAAGGAGAAACTGTATGAGCACTCTTCACTTGTCAGATGTCAAAAGGAGAAGTTGAGAACTTCTCAGTTCACACTCAAAGCTGTGAAAGAGCAGTCCAGGAAGTTTCAGTTGCAGCTCATGCAGTGTATGGGCAAGAGAGAAGAGATGGTTTTGTTCGTGCTAGGATCGATCAGTCTAGGGTTGCCAACTCCATGAAGTTTGAATAAAGGACAAGAGCATCAATTCCAATATACTGTCTACAGGGTCAGGGAAAGAAGTAAAATTTTATTTGTAATTTATTACAATTTATACTGCATGCTTTTTTATTGCATATTTTTTTATTGCATATTTTTTTAAAGGAAATATTTTTATTGATATACAGATATTGACCCATTGAGTCGTGCATTGACAAAATTTATGGTAACTTGATATTTATTTATTTTTAAATTTATACTTTTCTTGAATTTTTGCAGACCAGTAAAAGAGTATCATTTTTTTATTTTTTCCGCAAAACCCAAACAATTATCCTTTAAATTTAAATAAACAAAAAGCTCACTTTTTACTAGTTCAACCGAACATCGGTTTCTATCATCACGCCATTTAGCGTTCATCACACTGAAAATTCTTTCGCAATATGCAGATGTTCCAGAAATAGATAAAACTTATAAAATGTTACTCGACTTAAGACTTTATAATTATTTCCTTTTAAACAAAAGTTTTGTTACAAAACTGTTATTTGGAACAAGATTGTTATCAGAAAAGGACAAATGGCGTCCTTTCCGAACTCAAGAAAGGACAAGGACAAAAATCTACAAAAAAGGACTGTCCTTTTCAAAAAAGGACGGTTGGCAACCCTATCGATCACAGAGGATTGTTGCCAGTTTTCAAGTCAAAGCAAGACATTATGAACATGTTTTAGATCTCTACGGGTCCTGTTAGACAAATCAAGATGCTTTCAGAAGAAAAAATCTCAAAACATTCAGTAGACCAGCATATTATTACAAGCTGGGGGTGGAGGAGGGACTTATGCAAATATTAAAGAATTGCAATTGCAAAAAAAGGTTGAACGTCACAGCAGCTTGCGGAAAGGTGGGGGCAGCTGCCATCACACTCAGTGATGCCGAAAATAAAATAAATAAAAACTGGTGGAGGCGTTTCTAAAAAAAAGAAAATGCAAGACCAAGAAAGAAGAACAAAAAGATTCTGCCTAATGAAGAGAACAGCCACGAAATGTGGTGTGTAGGAGACTAAAAATCATACACTTCCTTAGTTTTGGGTGGTTTTAGGTGGTTTTGGGTGATTTTAGGGGTTATGAACCACTTTGGCTGATCTTAAATGGGTCCAAGCCTGCCCCTAGAAATGCTTAAGGGTGTATGTGAACAATATGGAATATATGGAGTTCATTTGAGGCTACCAAGTCTTTGAAATTGGCCAAAAATCCCATTTTTCGACAAAACAGTGCGATTTTGAACACTTAAATGCGATTTTTCGCAAAAGTTGCAGAAGACGAACCCCTCTTAAAATTCAATTTTACATAGGAATACATACTGCCAATCTTGAAATTCCAAGTTTTTCAATAGTTGACCTGAGCATGATACACCCTATAGGTCAGCCTTGTTTGTATCCAGGGCCATGAAGTTTTTCCACACTTCAGGCAGTGGAACTTGTGGGCCATCAATGATTCCGAATCGGTTTCTTTTTGCTTGCACGCTATGTCCTAGTAACTGCTTTGATCGATCCTTCCCCTGCGTACCGATCAAAGATGACCAACTCTTGTTGTGTTCATTGAAATCAGGAGCGGCTCGCAGGTAGGCACTGTGGAACTGCAGCACCCCGATGATCTTATGATCTTTATATTTAAATATTTAAAATAGCCTCTCTGATTGTTTTTTTTCAATGAACTTTGAGTTTTTAAATCAGATTATATCCTTTTTTCCTTAAACTATTTCAATGCCGAACGAATGAATCACGAAAGTAGCTTCAGCCTTCCCGTGGAACTGCGTACTTAACAGTTCCAGATTTTGTTCGAAACGCTTGAAACCTCGGTGGCGGACGTACGAAGGGCGAGTCAGAATCGCGGGTTTAAGAGGATCCAAAGCACTGTGGACAGAGCAGTGCCGATTTGTTTGTTTGACGTGGTAGTTGTGTTGCTGTATCGTTTGCTAATTCGAAATTTAATTTCCGAATTGCATTTATCAATGATTCGTTATCATTTATTTTTTGTCGTGAGATTGAAGTTAATTATATAATAATTGGATTATTTACAATATATAGCTTTCATTTCTTAGAATATTTTTTCGCTCAGAATAAAAACAGAAGAATGGAATTTGTTTATAAATACAATTTTTGGCAAATTCGAAATTACCCGTTAAGCGTAAGTATCCTATAATTGATTTTATGATACTATTTTACTTATTTTTATGACTGAGTAGTGAGTAGTTATCTATTTGACTTTCTCTCTCTCTCATATATATATATATATATATATATATATATATATATATATATATATATATATATATATATATAATCGACACAATTGTTCGCAATTTCTGAGGCAGCACCCCCATAACTGAAAGTTACGAGCCGCCACTGATTGAAATAACTCGTCACGGCCTTGAAGAACACTTCAGCATAGTCGCCGAATGTCAGACAGCCGCCAGGCTTGCCAAGAGCTTGGATGAGTGCATGGCCATCTATCATCACACAGGTCTTCAGATCAGAGGTTGGAACCTCTGAGCTTATGGTCTGCTGAGCCATCAGGATGTTCATCAGCTCAGACTTCGATGTCGAATTCATCTCTCCTCCTGCCTTCGCCAGACTAAATGGGACTGGGGACAGTTCATGCTTCAAGACGTTGTCCATCTCCACCATTCGCGACCTTCAGGAGCCGCTGTAGTAGCTTTCTGTCAGCTTTGATGGTCTTCCGCATGTTCTGCTTGGTGGAAACTGTAGCTTTGTACACATCAGCGAAGGTTTTCGACCGATGTTTCTTCATCGTTTCATGGAAGCCTACTTGTTTAAAATAAAAAAACAATTAGTAACAGGAGCTCTAGGGGGGGTGGTCGAGGGTGAGTCTGTTGACGATTAATGCCAGCTTGTGACATGCCAGCGTGTGATGCCAGCAATAAAATTAAAAAAAAAAAATTAAACTAACATGAACGTAGATGTAGCTCGTAGAGTAAACTAACCCACTTTTTGTTTAACTTTACCTACTTTTTTTTTTTTCCTTATCCTCTCCTTACTTGCATGTCTGTAACTCTCTTTACTTGCATGTCTGTAGTTTGCATGGTTTGACTGAGTTAAGACTGTTTGCATGGTTTGTAAGTGTTCTTATTTTACTTCTTTTCATCTTTCACCCCTTTCCTATTCCCTCCGACTATTTTTCTGACTTGTCAGCAGTGGCCGGCGGATGATGATGGTGAGTATTTTTTATCTTTTTCTGAATGAATGTTAACCCATGAGTGATAGGTGTTGCTACTTAACCCCTTATTTTCTTGTCTTAATCCCCTACTCTTTCCTTTCTCTCGGGCTAACCTTAGAGTGGATCTTAGGGTCTTTGTTAGCCTTAGCTTCTGTAGATCTGTAGATCTGTTCAATCAGTCTATCCTTCATGAAGCCGATTACATGCTGCTTTCCTCGATCCTGAGCTGTCAGCAGGTTCTCCACATCTGTGGGTGCAGTGTCTTTGGTTGCCAGTGAAACAAGTGGGATGTTGGTGGCGGCATCTCTCTATCTCCTGCTTCACTCACGTGAACTCAGAAGACGTCAAACTGCTTCAACTGCTGAACTAGCTTCATGACATCATGAGCGTCACGCCGAGTGCGAGAAGGCAGACTGTCAACCCGAGTGAAGGTGACTTCCCCATCATCATCTTGAAGATTGAAGAGGCATCTTGTGTCTTGAGAGATGCGTGACCGCTCTGACCATATGATGCAGAACCTGTCTCTTGCTTGGTCATTCTTTGTTATGCCGATGATACCATTGTGCATCTTGCATGTACGATTTATCCATTCGGTTGCCTGATCAGCTGGAACTTGGCTGAAGCGCTTCGCCGTCCTCTTGACGACAAAGTTCCCACTACAGAATTCTGCATGAACTTCTGGTGCCGACTTCTCAAGACCTCTCATATCAGCCAAGTAGACCGGCCCCAACGTGCATAGTTTGTGTGGTCATAGATAGTTAGCCAAGGCAGCATTGCAGCAAAGGCTTCTATGTGCAGACTCCACATGCCATCTCTCTGAGCTCTGATGAAGGCCAGCAGGATCTCTACCATTTCCATGTAGGATGACCACAGCATGAAGTTAGGATTTTCAGAGTGCTGGTCATTGAATTCCTCCATGAGACTGTGGAATTTCTCATCTGCCAAAACGTCTGAGAAGTTGTCAACAACATCGCGCACCTCATCTATGTCAGCTCTGTCTTTGAAAAGCGAAGCAACATTGAGGGTAAGCTGTTTGACGTTCTCATCTCCGTTGCCAGTTGCAGCCAGCCATGACAAACATCTGCCACTTGATGCGCCACAGTGCCTCATACGTCAGCTGGTGACCTCTCACAGCTCGGTAGTAGGCCTTGCCGTCCAGCATTGTCTCAGTGGTGTTAACCGCGTACACACCTGCCTCTGTCCATAAGTCATCAAGTCCCACACTTTCCACGTGTTGACCAATGGCTTTCAGAAAGTTGAAGCAGATAGGGAGGCCTCCCATGAGCAACACCACGTTGGCAAATTTCGAGTTTGCCCAGCCTAGTTCCTTACCCCTGATGTACAGAGACTGATCAGCAGTGATGATGGTGTACTTCTGGCTGACATACTCAGAAATGGCCATGAAGCGATTGATGACGGTGGTCATGGTGTCATTGTCATCTGCTGGTGCCTGCAGGATTGGCAACATCCCGGCGGTCGTTACTGGTGGATCCGCAGTGCTGACAGATTGATTGAATGCTCCCCAGCTTGGAACAGACATCGGCTCATCATGGATGCGTGACACCACCCAGGCCAAGTCCTTGGCACGTGCCCGGTCCCTCTCAGGTTCATGTGACAAGTCGTCTATGTCAATGTCGTAGCCAGGAAGAGATGGCCTGTTGCCAGATGGGAGGGTAGCCTGGTCCAGCCTTTGAAACTCCTGTAGGCCATCAGGTTTGATAGATTTCGATCTCTTGTGCTTGCCACCCTTTTGGCCATGACTCTGCTGTGAAGGGGGTCTTTCTCCCATACCATCAGTTGAGTGCTGTGGAAGGTGTTCTTCCCGTCTAAGGTTGACTCCAAGACATCTATGTTGTCACAAGAGCAGTGAATCATTCTCTCTCTGACGATGGTGTCAGGGATGTAGACACATCCATTCTCAGCATACCTCTCCAGGATGTTCTGAGCGATGGTGGTTTCTATCCTCCTTACAGTGTCGATACCAATAGTGTGATTTGCCGCGTGGAACAGATCTAGGAGTGTTTCTGAGCGGATGGCTTGGTGCAGAGTAAGACCCAAGCCCACATGCTTTGGTGTCAACTTTCGTCGGTTGGAGACTGCATAGACTATGTCCTGGGCAATGCTACACACACACTGCTTCACTTTCTGGTCCTCTTCACTTCCCTCATCCACAGCATCCATTCCTCAAAGAGCAATCGTAGAAACAGGTACAAACTGTCGGGTATGACGCGATCAACATGTTCCTGATCAAGACCTTGCCATGTCTCGGAGTGTCCAGGAGTTTCAAGAAGATCTTGTCGAACCTTCAGAGCCACGTGTACCATATCTTGGAATATGCGGCTAGTGGCACACATGCGGACATCAGCATCTTCATCTTCAGTAGACCCTGACTAAGAGGTGACAGGACCTTGTTCACAAGACTTAGCCAGTGCTTTGGAGATAAAATCTGAGCTTTCTCCAGGATAAACCAGCAGCGGGCCCCTTGACAATGAGCGTACATAGCTGGCGTTTGATCCAAGCAGACTGTGAACATCTTCGTAGAACGTTGTTCTCCTGGAGTATTTCGCGGTGATGCCAGTGTCATTACACATACTCTCGTATCTGTCCCAGACGTCTCCCATGTCGTATACGTGACCACGAGACAGGCCTACTGTCAAGTCTTTGCACATCTTCGTCATGCACTCATTTTCAGGCTCTTGCTGCTCCTCTGACACCGCTTGTTTTCTAGTACGTCTCTCAAATGTCACCAAACATGCCAGATGATAGCAGCCTTCAACTGCAATCACATCACTCACCGCTGACAACGGTATGCTCATGACAGGGTCGTGTTTGGCACGCTGGATCAAGTCATCTGACTTCTCCATTGTCTCCATCCTGTGCAGTTTCTTTGTGGTCTTCTTTTGGCAAAACATGCAGAGGGTCTAGTCAATCACTGGTGTTGAACGTCTACGCTTTGGGGGAAAAGCCTGAGAGCCTGCACTTTTTGTGGTCGCCGATGCACCCATGGTCTGCTGCTGACTTCGCAGCCTTTTGAGTTTGCCTTCAGAGGTGAATAAAGAGTAGCATGATTTATGCCACTTGAGTTTCAATGCATTGAAATCATCCTTGGAATGACTTTCCAGTCTTTGTAAAACATCAAGATAGTAGGTATCACTCAGATTCTTTCTCTCATCGCCCACAGTCATAGTTCTTGCTTTTCTTTCTGCTGATGTTGTGCGCAGGTCACCAGCGCTGCTTTGGCAGAAGCAGCAACAATCCTCACTGACATCCTCACGTTTCCTCTTGCGCTTGATGACAGCTACAGGGTCCATTGCTGATGAGCTCCCTATCTGCAAAGCCAAGTGGGAATGGCAGTATGTATTAGCCACAGATATACAGGGTGTCCCAGAATTAACTATCTATTTCAATGAAATCGGACAAATTTTTTAAAAACACTTTTATTTATGTTTATCATGTTTAATATGTGTTAAAAATGTATAAATTTCTAAATTTTTTTCATAATTTTATTTTCATAATTTTTTCATAGTTTTTCATAGTTTTATTTTTAGAATGGCAGAGAGACTCTCCAAAAGTTAACGTGTGGCTTGGAATGACCAAATCCAAAATTTATGGCCCATTCTTCTTTGCGGAAGCAACTGTAACAGGTACCGTCTACCTTGATATGCTTCAGCAGTTTCTCGAACCACAGCTTCTTGATGATGGCATTCTTGATAATGTTGTGTTTCAACAAGATGGAGCACCATGTCATTATGCTCTAATTGTTCGAGAATACCTCAACAGACGCCTTCCGAATCGGTGGATTGGACGTGGAGGACCTCGACCTTGGCCTCCGCGTTCTCCGGATTTGACAACCCTGGATTTCTTTGCATGGGGTTTCATAAAAACAAAGGTTTATCGCCAAAAGATCAATAGTTTAGCTGAACTTAAAGAACGCATCCAGTTGGCAGTGCGGGAGATAACACCTGAAATGCTTCAAAATGTGTTTCGCAGCGCTGAGGATAGATTTGAAATTTGCAGAGATACAGACGGTGCACATGTTGAAACTTCTCAATAAAGTTTTGACTTATGATTTATAAATCTATTTGTTTTTGTATCATAATTTAGTAATAAACACAAAATTATGTCAGTTTTTATTAAATTTGTCCGATTTCATTGAAATAGATAGTTAATTCTGGGACACCCTGTACATTTTTAACACATATTAAACATGATAAACATAAATAAAAGTGTGTTTTTAAAAAATTTGTCCGATTTCATTGAAATAGATAGTTAATTCTGGGACACCCTGTATTGAAACAATTCGAAACATACCTATCCTTTAGCAGTATTATTATTATTATTATTTTACCAGCTGGCAGTGTCTGCACGCTTTTAATTGCATATACCAAACCAATGTCTGGCCAGCCAGTGCACTGAAAATATTCAACATGTGAAAGTATGCTATTACTTGTACTATGGTAGTAGTAGGAACATGCGCACCTCACCAAGCATGCTAAATGTAGTTTTAATGGAAATAAAGACATCCAGAGTCATAGTTACATTCAATTATTATCCATAAAATCGCAAAAATATGCTTTATGTGCTAATGATACACCTTTAAACACGTTGTTACATAGAGCCACCACTGAAATGCGAAAATTCGGAATTTTTCAGAATTTGACTTTTGTAACCTTGTATGGGACCTTCAAACCCAAACTTGAGAGTGGCATCCACCCACATCTTGTTTGGCATCCTCGATATTACTTATCTAAGGTGGGTGCCTGCTATTAACAAAAAACGCCGTTAAGTTTTTTCTAGAGGACTTTTCAATTTTTGGCCGGCCCACTAGATGCAGTACAATAGTTTACACACATAAATAACACAAACACATTATATGAGCCCAGTTCAACTGATGACCAACTGATGGATTGCTTTCTCACACTAGTTTTGCTACATTAAGTCAGTTGGTCTACTGCTGACTGACTGAATAATATTTATATACCGCGACATATAGGGCCCATAATATTTATGTACCTAACGTCACAGTGACCTGTCACTAATCCATTGATCACCTAACTGAATAGTATTTATCAAAGACTGCCGCCTGACTAGTCAACTGTCTGAATAATATTTATCAAAGTATGCCTCCGCATATGGTCACCGCTTCTAGGACAAAATCCCCCCGTGGACAAAATCCCCTCGTGGACAAAATCCCCTCGCGACAAATCCCCCCCGCGGACAAAATCCCCCAAAGGCTTTATTAAAAAAATAAGAATACGACTGACTTTATTAAAGTTTTAACAAAAATATCACGACTTAACCTAACCAATCGTCAAGGGCGTACAATTACCTAACCGGGCAAACAAATAAGAATACGACTGACTTTATTGAAGAAGAAAAATTAAAAACACAAAGTCAAACAAAATTCAAAATTTAAAAAGACAAATTAAAAGCAATTCCCTTAAGAAAATCAAAAATAGACCTGTTGTTATAGTCTTGTACAATTTTCAAAATGCGAGAAGAAGAAGACTTATACTTCTTCCTTTGCGGTTCTGTCGGCAAGCCAGCGATAATTTGAGAAATAAATGCCTGTTGGTAGCTTATTTCTTGCCCTAAAACTTTTAAAAATTTCCATATGTTTGGATGCGAGCATCCTGTTAGAGATGCAAAGCGTCTATGCCAGCCTTCGACAGAGTTATTTGTACGTGGAAGTTCTGTAATTGTTCTTGAGTACATATTCCAAATAGAAATGCTAAAAGTGGGTTCTCTTCGTCCTCGTCGGCATGGCCTTCCAATATAATTATCTTCAAAATAATCGAGAATTGGCAAACCTTCCACTGGTATAAAATCGTATAATTGTTCAAAAGCATCAACAACTTTTTCTGGAGGCACAAAAGCTAGAGCAGGTATCATTCGAATTTTTAAGGCAAAATCATTGTCATCTTGATATTTTTTCTGTAATCCGTGTTTCTGTAATCCGTTTCTGTAAGCCTCTTTTCTTATTCTTATTGTGTTTTTAATTTTTCTTCTTTAATAAAGTCAGTCGTATTCTTTTTTTTAATAAAGCCTTAGGGGGATTTTGTCCGCGGGGGGATTGTGTCCGGGGGGGGGTTGTGTCCGGGGGATTTTGTCCATGGGGGATTTTGTCCGCGAGGGGATTTTGTCCACGGGGGATTTTGTCCTGATACCATGGTCACCTGTCAGGTCATGGTTCTCACCTGAAGAATATCCACCCAAGCGCCCACCTGAAGAATCTCCACCCTAACGCTACCGGGGTTTGAAAATTACAGAACAAAACAACTCAGGATTCCCTAAGGCTTCACAAAAGTCACGAGGCCTTTCCACTTTTCAGCTGGCCTCGAGGCCGAGGCCTGCAAAATATGCCCGAGGCCAAGGCCAGGCCTCAGCCCCATGTCTGGTCTATACGGTACTATAAAGAACGAAATGATAATGGATAATAACGTGGTCTACTGATACAAATATGAACAATACAATTTACTTGTAATTGATTTAAAATAAGCAATTGAGAACGAACTGATATGGTTTAAAATTCTGAACCATAGCCTATAATCAGTTTGTAATACACAAGGCTAACGAGGCATAAACCTATACAAATATTAGTATTATTTCCGGCCTCGAAACAATAAAACTTTGACTTAATATTACGATACATCTTAATTCTATATGTATTAGAGTAATCTGGTTTTGTTAATACAAATTAACAATTCACCTAATTACACAATTTGTTTCTATAGGCCATTTACCAGCTACAATTCATCTAATGTGAAATAGCAGTTAGAACAAGCCAAAACCTTAATATTAGCCTATTACTTGTTAGAGGCAGGAAATAATTTATAAGCACACCGGACAAAAAATTAGTCACCCCTCTCAGAATGTACCTAATAACGTGTGACGGCGCCTCTGGCCTTGATAACCGCACGAATCCGGCGAGGCAGAGACTCTACGAGGTTGTGCATGTACTGAACATCGATTTGCTGCCACTCGTTCATCAGCCGGTCCCGAAGTTCCGCCAGAGTCCGTGGGTGTCTATTCCTGCGCTTCACTTTCTGTTTCCAGCCTGAACAACACCTTCGACGCATTCAGGATTAAAGGCTTCATTGGACCTGCGATGTACTCGTCGCCTCCCATCATTGGAGAACAAACAAAAACGGGACTCATCGGACCAAATTACACGTTTCCAATCTGCCGCAGTCCAGTTTTTGTGCCTCTGAGCCCATTTATAACGTGCCAATTTGTGACTTGCTGTTAACAGCGGCCTCTTCCGTGGCACCCTGCTCCAGATGTCCATCGCATGCAGTTCTCGTCGCAATGTCCGTTCGGAAATTGGTCGCTGGAGAACCTCATTGGTTTCTTGGAGCAATTGTTCTCTGGTTTGAAAACGATTTGCAGTTACTAGACGAGAAACATGGCGGCGGCCCCTATTGTCGAGAATTGTTTTCCGGCCACAGTTACGCCGTCGATTGTCAGTTGATTGCGAACTACACCACTCTTTGTAAACTCGCTGGACAGTACGCGTTGACACACCAACAAATTGGGCTACTTCAGACATTTTGTGTCCGTGGGCTCTGCCAAACACGATGGCTCCTTTTTGCCACTGAGTAACGTCTGCCTCACGACCCATTTTGCAGACTATATCCAACACACACTTTGTTCTTCACCACCTCACGAAACAGATCTGATCCTGTGTGCTACGTCACCGCTACTTGTCACTTACCAATGCTACATCAGCGCCCTCTGTGTGACCTTGAACTTCCTACTATCGGTGAGTAGTATAGCCGCAAAAGGGGAGTGCAAGAATGTTGCAAGTGATTATGTAATGTTGCAAAGGGGGGTGGGGGTTGTTGCAAAGGGGGGTGTTGCAAAAAGAAAAAAGGAAAAAAAGGAAAAAAAAAAGAAAAAAAGAGTACTGGCCTTTGTTGCCAACCGGGGTTGCAAGGGGCATGCAACTTGGAGGCGGCGTTATCCCCCAAGAGAAAGAAGGAGGAGAGAAAGGAGGAGGAGAGGTGTTCACCTGGCAGGAGCCAAGTGCATATTAAGACTTCAGCCGAGTAGGCGTTGTTTTATAGGCTCCTAATCAGCCAGTTGGCTTAGAAGGCTTGAGTTGCCAGATAGCGCCATGTATTCGCTATATATTTAATCGAAGACTGAGTTGCCAGATACCATTGTATACATTATTATAGACTCCTAATCAGCCAGTTGGCTGTAAATGGCTTGAGTTGCCAGATAGCGCCATGTAGTCATTTAATTCTAATCGAAGACTGAGTTGCCAGATACCATTGTATACATTATTATAGACGCCTAATCAGCCAGTTGGCTGTAAATGGCTTGATTTGCCAGATACCACTTTTTAGCATTATTATTGTATACACTATTATAGACTCCTAATCAGCCAGTTGGCTTAGAAGGCGTAAATGTTGCCAGATACCGCAATACCGTTGTATACATTATTATATTTCTTAAAAGTTGGTTTAGAAGGCGTAACATGATATAATTAAGTAAAACAACATTGCATCATTGTGTTTATTATAAATATATAGAAAATAAATATACATTTCAATTGAGGAATATGCATATAACAGTACAGGAAATATATACACACAATTATGGAGATATATATAAAATAAAATATACATTTCAAATAGAAATAAATATACATTTCAATAGAAATATGCATATAATCGTACAGGGGAAATATCAAGCAAAATATATATAAATACATTTCACTTTTTTTCAAAATACTAAACTCGGTCTTAATCGAGTATATAAAATAAATATACATTTCAAATAGAAATAAATATACATTTCAATAATAATAGAAATATGCATATAATCGTACAGGGGAAATATCACGCAAAATATATATAAATACATTTCACTTTTTTTTCAAAATACTAAACTCGGTCTTAATCGAGTTTACAATTACATCATTATTGCTCTGCATTGCATTACGCAGTGTCCCGTAGTGTAAATCCTTACGGTACAAACGAGTTCGTCTCCGACGAATTGCATTCTAACATTGAACCCAAAATTCCTTCGTTCTGACATCACAGTGTGTGCATTCTTTCATACGCGGAGAAATCCCATGTAATCCGTAGAAATCCCAGTAATCCCATGTAATCCGTAGAAATCCAAGTAATCCCATGTAATCCGCAGAAATCCCAGTAATCCCAACCTAAATTGTTAGATGCGAGGTGCATATGAAAATATGCACATCGCATGAATTCTTCGATCCCTCCGCGTCTCTATTATTGTCAGCATCACGCGATACAAGGCAAGCGTCTATAAACACCTCAGTTTTTTTTTTTTTTTTATTATTAAATTTTTCTAAAATCTTGACCTATTCCCATAGATAAAGCATAATTGTGTCAACCTATAGCCCACCTGATTTCCCCTAGCTCGACCTACTCGCATACCAAATTTCAGCTCTCTCTAACCCCTATTCTCTTTTCCAAAGAATCACGCAAAAGTGGTTATCTCGAATATGAAATTCATTTGCGCTCTAAATTCCTTCCAAATCGATTCCCTTTTGTACGGGTTCGACCCTCCTTTCATGCCGCCCCTCTGGCGCCTCTCGATCCTACAATTATGCTTTATTATCAAAAGAAAATGTAAACTCCGCGAAACCTATTTCGATCATGATTGGTTCGCCCCGGAACTCTCCCGAAGTTCAATCTCCCAATCGAGGCTGTCAACTAAAGTCGCCTCCGCCTAAATTCGAATATCGAAAACTATTATAGGCGCTTGTTGTTAGACTCCGCCCGTAAGAGGGTGACCCTTAGTTTACCTCGTCTCCGCCTACCCCGAGGTTATAAAAACCCCGAGAGCGTCGGTAACGAGGTTCTTTGCTTTCCAACCATCTTCATACCACGCAAACTCTGTGACTTAATTCTGTAATTATTCGTGCAGTGGCACTACCCCTCCGGATCAAATTAGCTTCCATTTGATAATGGAACTTAACTTCAAATATATATAAATTGTACATTGTGCTTTAGTTAACTTGTTCCCGATTTATCTGTGTCTTAAGTCTCACCTTAAGAGCTATATATATAATCGTCATTTTTTATGTAACTAAAGTTAATTTATTATTTAATTTAATTAATTTAATTTAATTTCATTTAATTAATTTAATCTTTACTATCAAAAGAATTCTGTACCCAAAGTGAATTAATAAAAAGACTGTTAAATTGAGTTAGTCGTTTCCATTCACCGCATAAACTCGATACAACCCCCGTACGGAAGCACTCGAAGGTAATCTTCCGAAACTTTACAACCAATTGAGGTAAGAGTGGTCAGTGACATCCACACACATTTTTTTGACAAGGCGCGAGCGCCGAGTGCATCCACTGGTGTCGACGTGAGACGCGACCCCTCCGAGGAGGTTTTCTTGGGAGTTCGCGTAACCCGAGAGTGACGTGGTCTATCATCCTTCGGATACAATTCCGACTCCAACCAAGGGGACCGCCCCCGGAATTCATAGTCCATCGTCGTCTTCTACAATCGAGCGGCCCATTCTGGGACATACCCCTCGACACTGGAGGTCCCACCGAGACGCCGAGGACCCAGGAACCCCGAGGACCCGGAATTTGGGTGAACGAAGTCTTGCCCATTTCGCCCCGGGTTCTCCCTCACTCCTCTCGGACGACGCCACGGCTGTACATGACGTCATCGCCCCGCCCTTGTCTCCTCTGCGAGTGACCTTCAAATCGAGAGAGACGCCAGCTGATGCCACGACATGAAGCCGCCTCAGTTTCCTCTCTCGATCCACTTCACGCGAACGTTTTTTACGTTTGAGTGATAGATTAACGTAACTATTAAGTATCACTGATTACACTTAACTCAATTATAACCGTTAAATTGTGTTTATGGAATATTGATAAATGGTGTACACAGTTTATACACTAATCATTAACAATACTTTTTCCACAGTAATAATTCACGGTTCACGGTGAATGGTGACTACAAACAAACTTTTAGAAAATTTTAATTTTTTATTTTTATTGTTTTTCTCTTTGAGTAAGTGATATCCGTGAAGTGATTTTAACCACTTAATAATTTTTTAGTTATCAAACTTATTGAAATTAAAAAGTAGTTTTAATTAATTACTGGATAGTGAAATACGCTATTAATGTGACTTTGCAGTCATTTATTAATAATTAATATTAATAACCATCTTTAATTTTTTTTTTTATTATTATTTTTTTAACGATTTTTAATAAGTTAATTATTTTAAATTCGTTTTCATTATTGAATTACCGAGTGTAATATTTTAGTTTTGATTTTTTTAATTGAATAGGTTAGGTAGGGTTAGGATTTTCTTTTCATTTTTTTTGTTTTACTTGGTGCTACGGAAATTACGCTTGTGACCTAATTGCAGGCCACATCCGTGAATACGATTGGGGCACGACTAGGGTACTTCCTTGCGGACTCAGGCAGAGGGTAGGATCCACCACCGCTGGAACTCACGTTGCTATCGTTAGGATCGGGGATACGGAAAGGGACTTTGTGTGGGACTCTTCATCCATTGGAGACCAACGATTCGACCATCGGATTACAAGTAACCTTTTGCTATCCCAACCTTTATTTTTTTCTCATATTCTTTTTGGTTATTACTCTTATATCACCTACTTTATGAGAGCGATAGAACAATGCTGGCATAACTTGTTTTTTTTTTAACAATCACGTCGTTCCTGATATACGATATTTTAGTGTTTTACTGCATTGTTGAGGGTTCCTCGATTGCTTTACGTTTAAGTTAACCAAATTTTTAAACTTCTAATTTTTTTAATTAAATAATTAGTAGTTTACTTAATTTGGACCCCCCCCCCCAAAAAAAAAATATATATATACACTACTTAACAGTGACAAACTTTCTTCACCCTTTGTAACATTTTTTCCGATTGTTTTGTTTTATGTTTCGAATTTTATTTATATATATATATTGTTTAGTGTACACACGCCGATACTGTACATACTAGAACACACACATAGCCCTATACTCGAGCCAAGCTCCGACCCCGTACCCACACTCCACTCCGTCCCTAAAGCCTCAAGTGAAACACATCCCCATCACAAGACACCTACACAAAGTCCCTCCCTACCACCGAAAACACCCCTGCTGCCATCGACTCGGCCTGCTCCGACTGCGCGAATACCCGAGTCACTAGCCACTGCTTCGACGACCCATCCACCTCACCCCCTTCGTCCCCCGGACCGACCTTCGGTCAAACCCAAGGTGAGACCCAAATTCCCTTCCTGGAGAACTTCTCGGAAGTAACCGCTAACACACCCAAAATTATTAATAATGTTAACTTCGGCCACTATGCTTACCTTTGTCTTCATTCTTTTTCCTGTCCATTCCCCAACAACGTGAAGCAACTCTGGATTGCCGAACAACCGTAGTATGATACAATTGGATCCAGTTAGTAGAATCCCCTCCGGTTGTTCTATTATTACCTCTAGCTTTATATCCACAAACCCCAGAGTACTTTCCCTTAACAACACGCCTCGTCTTGTACACCCTATGGCTCACCTCCCACCAATTCCTATCTTCAACCTTCCTCTTGCCTCTGTAACTCTTGTACCTTCCTTTAACTATCCCCCTTGGGATCAGCAATTGGATCGTATCAACGAAACCCTCCAAGAACGGTCTCATGTCTTATCCCACGTTCAGCCCCTCACCTACGTCAACGCCTCCACTGTCATACTAATACTAATAATCATCTTCCTTGCTTGCCGCCCGTGTCGACGACTGAAGTGGAATGCCCCTACTTCGGAGCCCTCACCTTCGGAAGAAGCCCCGGACGGTCTGCCCCAATCTTCGGGCCCCCGTTAGCTGTCACTACACCGAGAAATCCAAATTTTAATTAGTTAGCTAGCACGTAAATATTAGTTTTTTGTTTCTGCTTAAAACTGTTAATCGTATTATTTTTGTTTAATTGTCACTTCTGCAGAAGGGGAGGTAGTGTCCCGTAGTGTAAATCCTTACGGTACAAACGAGTTCGTCTCCGACGAATTGCATTCTAACATTGAACCCAAAATTCCTTCGTTCTGACATCACAGAGTGTGCATTCTTTCATACGCGGAGAAATCCCATGTAATCCGTAGAAATCCCAGTAATCCCATGTAATCCGTAGAAATCCCAGTAATCATGTAATCCGCAGAAATCCCAACCTAAATTGTTAGATGCGAGGTGCATATGAAAATATGCACATCGCATGAATTCTTCGATCCCTCCGCGTCTCTATTATTGTCAGCATCACGCGATGCAAGGCAAGCGTCTATAAACACCTCAGTTTTTAATTTTTTTATTATTAAATTTTTCTAAAATCTTGACCTATTCCCATAGATAAAGCATAATTGTGTCAACCTATAGCCCACCTGATTTCCCCTAGCTCGACCTACTCGCATACCAAATTTCAGCTCTCTCTAACCCCTATTTCTCTTTTCCAAAGAATCACGCAAAAGTGGTTATCTCGAATATGAAATTCATTTGCGCTCTATAAATTCTTTCCAAATCGATTCCCTTTTGTACGGGTTCGACCCTCCTTTCATGCCGCCCCTCTGGCGCCTCTCGATCCTACAATTATGCTGTATTATCAAAAGAAAAATGTAAACTCCGCGAAACCTATTTCGATCATGATTGGTTCGCCCCCGGAACTCTCCCGAAGTTCAATCTCCCAACCGAGGCTGTCAACTAAAGTCGCCTCCGCCTAAATTCGAATATCGAAAACTATTATAGGCGCTTGCTGTTAGACTCCGCCCGTAAGAGGGTGACCCTTAGTTTACCTCGTCTCCGCCTACCCCGAGGTTATAAAAACCCCGAGAGCGTCGGTAACGAGGTTCTTTGCTTTCCAACCATCTTCATACCACGCAAACTCTGACTTAATTCTGTAATTATTCGTGCAGTGGCACTACCCCTCCGGATCAAATTAGCTTCCATTTGATAATGGAACTTAACTTCAAATATATATAAATTGTACATTGTGCTTTAGTTAACTTGTTCCCGATTTATCTGTGTCTTAAGTCTCACCTTAAGAGCTATATATATAATCGTCATTTTTTATGTAACTAAAGTTAATTTATTATTTAATTTAATTTAATTAATTTAATTTAATTTCATTTAATTAATTTAATCTTTACTATCAAAAGAATTCTGTACCCAAAGTGAATTAATAAAAAGACTTAAATTGAGTTAGTCGTTTCCATTCACCGCATAAACTCGATACAACCCCCGTACGGAAGCACTCGAAGGTAATCTTCCGAAACTTTACAACCAATTGAGGTAAGAGTGGTCAGTGACATCCACACATATTTTTTTGACAAGGCGCGAGCGCCGAGTGCATCCACTGGTGTCGACGTGAGACGCGACCCCTCCGAGGAGGTTTTCTTGGGAGTTCGCGTAACCCGAGAGTGACGTGGTCTATCATCCTTCGGATACAATTCCGACTCCAACCAAGGGGACCGCCCCCGGAATTCATAGTCCATCGTCGTCTTCTACAAGCGTGCGGCCCATTCTGGGACATACCCCTCGACACGCAGTATATGCGGCCTAATAATATTTCACCGCTTAAAGTATAGGGAAACCTGTATTCGATATGAAGGGCTTTCATATCGTTCAGTACTATTTTTGTTCCCACTTTACAACCGGTTGGTAAGTCATCTTTAAATACGTCTAGAATACAATCAAAAGCACGCACAAAGAGTTCATCGTTAGCTACATTATTAAACACAAGTTTATAAACACGCTTTTCCAATCGAGGGTTTATTTCTACCGACTCGAGCTTTTCAATCGTGAACTCACTCAACATAGCGGCAATTGAAATAATCTTCTAAATCGTTACGACAACTGCGCGTTATATAAAGAAATAGTTCTTCAGGGTGAACGGTGTAGGTGAGCTCAGCCTTGTACCGATCAATTGCTTTGTACCAAAGTTCATGGTATTTCAAAGAGTCTAAACTTTTTAAATAAACGTCCAGCTCTAGACCATTCTCACCAGCCCTACACTCGGTAAACCCATCGAGCAGAGCGGTGTAGGCGTATTCAAGTACTGTATCAAAATAAAGCATATCCGTAACACGCGCGTCTAATATAGGTTTCAGCTTGCGGAATCCGACGATTTCAAACATTCTGTCGAGGATGAAACGGTTTCGCGTAGGAACAAGAGCGTTATTATCAGAAGCATTCTTCCACATCAGCCGTATATCAATGCACGGCCGATCGTTATTTATACACAACGTACATACAACGGCGTATGAGGGTGCGTCACTAATCTGCTCTCTTCTTGTACCTACGTTAGCAGGTATTTTATAACGATCTTCACTCCACTTCTCAACTATCACGAAGATTCTATTCATCTCCTCGACACTTAAATAAACCCGTTTGTTTGTGTCTACATTCCGTTTCCAGTACATAGCTAATGGTACCGGAATTACGCCTGAACACGCGCAACGATTTCGTCACGGACACATCGTACGAGGCGTTGAGAATGCTGCTCAAAGGAAGTTCCATCGTATTCGAGGAGCGCACGTCCACTCGGTTCAAGCTCTGAGATAACTATGAGCCGTGTGAGGCACGCAGGTAGGCAGGAACGGTTCGACGGGCGGCTGACTCGATGATACGTGAATGGGCTTGTTCGTATGATCCGCGAGTCGAATTGTTGTACATATTTCGGTACAAGAATTAATTTCATCACTACCAGCCTACGCACCAGACATTTTAGGATAAGAACTAGGAACATTTTATGTTTTACTAAACATCTTCACACTCCGGCGCACTATTTGAGAGGAACATATGTCATATTTTTCCTTTCTGCCCATCAAACGATACTCGTCTCTAAAGTCTGTTAAAAATCACGCAGGGCACTAGCCACAACCTCACTACGAACCTCATCATGATATACGTTAATATAGTGATAAAAATACTTAAGATTGTCCATGATCACGAGATTCACATTTTCAGTCGTAGGGTATGAGTAATCGACATGGTGTAGCATGACGTAATACCGCTTGTCACACCACCCATCCGCAAGACTCATTATCCATACCTGCTGCTTCTCTTCTGCACGCGTTGTTTCTTTTACTTCACGGTGTATGTGAGACTTTATAAAGTTTAGCTCTGCAGTATAGCACATCGTCTGTGCAACGAAAGCCTTCAACGGTCTCACCAGAACATCCGTAGAGTATTTGTACATCTTGGAACTTCGCACAATCCAATGTGTTTTTAAAAGAGGCATAGGAGGGAGGAATAGGAAGTTTTTCGGTATCCACCACATCCTGGCACTTTGCTGAATACCATTTCATAAACGTTGTACAAGCAATATTAAAGGTAGCCATTTGAATACACGTCTGATCTGAATACACGTCTGATCTCTCGGGCTTACTGCAGTCGACTGACCACGCAGGGACTCCCAGATAGTAGCATGACTCACGGTCTTACAGTGGGCGGAGCTTAGAACTTTCACCTGCACACACACACACACACACACACACACACAACAGGAGAAAGTGAAACGCTAATTGAAACATGATTTATTTAATAAACGAGATATTCAAGTTATATATATTTACAAATACGATTTAATAAACGAGATATTCAAGTTATATATATTTCAAATACGATTTAATAAACGAGATATTCAAGTTATATATATATTTTACAAATACGTGTAATAAATCAATTTTACAAATACGATTTAATGAACGAGATATTCAAGTTATATATATATATATATTTAGAAATACGTGTAATAAATCATTAGATACGATTATATACAAGACGTGTGAGTTAACAATAGAAGCATCATTGGTATCCAAAGGGTACGGTATCATAAGTACCAGTTAACTGGTAACGTTTCCTATAGGTGTTACGGCACACCTTCGTACCCCTAAGTTCCTTCACGCCCCCTAGCTTCTGCGCCTGAAAATTGTGGGTGCCTACAATTAGTTGGGGAGGTTGTTCATCATCGTCCAAACATACTAGATCCTTCAACGACTCAAAGTTAACAACCTCCCGATTCGCATGGTTGAGCGTAATACCCTTTGCCTTCACGATATATTTCATTTCCTCCCCCACCCTGACCCGTACCCCATAAGTCTTAGGTCCTGTTGAGGCAAAAGAGTCGGCGTATGCGTTGTCCCCATACTCATCCTTGATCTCATCAGTGAGCTCGCCGAGGAACTCCCCAATAGTGGGCATGTATTCACCCTCCCTCTCTGTGAATATCACGCTATCTGTATCGGCATACAATACTCTCCGCCCAAGAGAATGCAATAGACCCCAAAGTTTTATACGGGCGTAGGCTGTTGTGAAGCTGGCCACAGGTATGTTTGTAACCCTTGAGGTATCTGTGGCAAATTCAGTGTTGTTGTACTTTATTACGTAAGTATTACCTACATTTACGATCTCCATGACCTCTTTATCGGGGGCATTGGCATAATCCCAGACATCGCTATAACTTTGTGCCAAATGAATGCCCCCTCTGCCGGTATTCTGCGCAAATTTTCCCCATAGACTGTTTAGACACAACTTTGCACTAAAGCGCTTGCCAGGATTCTTTACAATTTGGACACGATCAAGTTGTATACCTTCGCGGTCGCGGTAACGTTGAATATAGGCAGACTTTTCATCTTCGTATCAACTCCTCGCGGATACCCTGATGCCTCAACCTTATCCTTCAAAAAGGTGTTTATATATGGTGTGAAAAGGTTGGGTAGCTTCTGAAACCTCCACACTTCATGTATCTTCAGTATTCTATAACCATGGCGCACGGCTAGGGCCAACTCAGGACTTGTATATACGCCTCTGATCTTACGCTGGTGGGGTATATGGTTACATTCGCCGTTATCCTCTTCCGCGCACTTCACGCACAGGGGAAACATGAGCTTGTCGTCGATAACGACAGGTAAGATCGGCATCCATAAATTGCGTGGGGGGAGTACATCTACGAAAGAGATCCCAAAGTAACGATCATTCAAATTTTTTGAAAATTCATTGATGGATGGTAGGCTAGGTCCCACCAGTTTCTCAGGAGCGCCCACGGGGTACGGATGGCTCTTCATCACGTATGGGTATAAAGAACAGAAATCGTAGTAATGGAGCTTCACGCCCTCCGTAGGTGGAAAGTATAGTCTGAAAGAATTTGTACGTCCTCCAAACAAGCTATCACCACATTTGAGAGGATCCAGCACCATTGAACGCTTGATCGTTTTTATTTCCTCACGGTACACCTCGTCTGTCTCCATCCGTGCATCATATTCATGCTCCCACAAGACTTTGTGAGTGAACTGTGATCCTATAAGTTGATCGCGGGTGCGGGTTGATGCGAGACAGTCGGCAGGAGACCTACCGTGGATATCTCCGGTGATTCCGCACTCAGGACGGGGGCATCCATGCCACCAGCAACCGTTAAAGGAGTACACAGTCTTCACACCAGTGACACGGTTTTCACTTAACCCATCAACCCAAAAAACACGTCCATTAATCTTAATGGGTACTTCACCCGTGTTGCGGGCGTGCTTTATGTATACACCTGTCTGTTGCTGTAGGTGTATCAGCCAGTAAATAGCCTTGTGCCCGTAACTGCGGGGGTTGTTTCGGTGAATAATGGCTAAGGTGTCTTTAGGCATGAAGTTATTCTTGAACACCGTAAAACATAATGATGCGATGGTGGTTGCGACTTGCAGTGGATCGCATTTGAAACGGGCTATGTACATCCTTCTAAAGGCCTGGAAGCATTTGAAACGGGCTATGTACATCCTTCTAAAGGCCTGGAAACATACTCTAAGCACGCGCACATCATTCACGCAATAACGCTCACATTCATCAGCTATATTATAAGGGTTACTTTCATTAAAACTGTCGTAGTATCGATCAAAGTCTTCACGTTCATCCATACAGTCAAAATAATGTTTGGGGGGTGGTGGGCCTACGTAGTTTAAAGTCTCGCTGGTGAGGAAAGTGTAAGGGAAGTATCCTTTGGAAACTTCAGCTGCTACTCCCATCACCTTGGGTAGCTTTGCTAATTTACAAGGTGTGAATAATAAAGTATCTTTAAATTGTACATTGCCTCTTATCTGCATCTGTATTAATTTGTTGCCTCTTTTCAATGGATCACCTGTAAATATCTCAGAGGATTCGTGTTCAAGCAACTCCTTGTAAAGGAACTGCGTGTCAAACTTTGCCCCGTTATGGGCGAGAATATACAGTCATTTTTTTGAACTTGTCGGCTAACTTGACAATATAGGACACAAATAGTTTCACAGGACTATCGCGGACATTCGTTTTAAAAACGTTTGTCCGTTTACCACATTTGGGGCACTCGTCACATTCGATACCCATACACTCATCACAGATAGTCTGGCTCACAAGTAAATGTGGAATTACTCCATCCGCCTTATATTCCTCCTGGCATGTAGGACAGTGAATTACGTCACACTTGTGCTTAAATTTCCCCCAATTATCCATTGTGTGAAACATACCACATTCACAGATTCTCATTTTCCTGCACGTGCCAATTGATTTATGGAAATCAAAACAGATATTATTGAAAAATGTGCGTCTACACACATCACAGTCTCTCTTCTCAGCTTCAACTACACGGCTTTCACATTTGGTGCTTTTACACTGCTCACATACCATGTGACATTCTTTACAATGTCTCACTATATCATCCGCAAACTCGAGGCACCCCTTACACAAATCATGATGTCTCCCATATTTTCGACTTTTGTCATAACTAGCGTAAAGCCCCCTTATATTACGGATGGGGAGATACGTTGTCCCTGACAATCCTAAAATAAGTAGGGGTCTTGTACGATCTCTCACACAGCTTTTAAAAACATACACAGTCCTACGACGATCATCCAACCCAAACACAACTATGCGGACATTCATTTCCTGTTCTACCCTTCTCAGCTCTTCAGGACCCATATTACAGTCAAATTCAAGTTCACAGTCTACAGCTAGTTTACGGGCACGCTCCACGACTGTAGGCAACCAAATTTTTTGAGTTCGTGTATTTTGTACAGTAAACATACGTGCTAAGAGTACTGCTATAAAGCCGCAACCACGATCGACGTTTATATGCTTTCGGTAAATAGTCGGAGAATTGAAGTTAAGAGTATACGGTATGGCACTATGACCCGCAACACGGTATACATGGTCAATATTTACCGTGAAGTTGTCCATATTGAAGGCTATACTACTTTGGGCGGCTTGCATTATACGTCCTAATATATATTCTACATCTTCAGCCGCCAAACGTCTAAATGGCACTATCACCCAATAATCGTCTACATCACCGTCATCTGACCCGAATCCAAAGGACAGACTCGTCCTGACTTCACGCTCGTCACGATTCTGAAGAGCAAACTCTATAATATGCTGTACAACCCGGCGTAACCCGCGCTCAATTCCATTGCTATACATGACTCTAGGGTCGACCCTGACTCTATACCGATTTCTAGTCAAGGCTGGGGTGGGGGCTGCGGATCGCACCAATTCGAGCGTTATACCATCCTCAACAGAACGGGGGGCGGCGATGAATTAGGGGGTATATTAGCGGAAGGTGCTGCTGGGGGGCTGTTGCGTAGGAGGTTGAGGGTTGGGGCTCTATTATTGTAGACTTAACAGAACGGGGGGCGGCGGATGAATAAGGGGATATATTAGCGGGAGGTGCTGCTGGGGGGTTGTTGCGTAAGAGGTTGAGGGTTGGGGATCTATTACCGCTGCAACAGGCGCGTATTTCGGGCGCTTTATACCTGACGTGGGTCTTCTCATACCTCCGCTTTGGACGTGCTACCGGTATCGCTGGTGAGGGTTCGTTGGCAGGGGAGGAGATCACAACTACACTGTCGTCGAGGTCATCCGTAATGATGGGCTGCTCTACCTCATCGTCATTCACGGTTCTGTGGGAGAAGAAATATAAGGAACAGCACTCAAAATTTGTAATATTTTGTAAATGACCCACTTAGGAGTGTGACGTGTTAGAAATGGACTCTGTAGAAAAATTCAGATTCACGAGCCCATCCACATGTATTATATCTGGACCTACAGGATGTGGTAAAACTGTGTTTATGCTTAAAATCATTAAAGAAAAGGGAGATGTTCTCGAAATTTGTGCGTAAAGTTATATGGTGCTATTCGACGTATCAATCAGTGTTCAACGAGTACCAAGATGATATTTTGTTCCACAAAGGCGTATATGACGTTAATTCGTTAAAGGGAAATGAACATACAATCATTGTAATTGACGATCTCATGTTGGAGATGGATAAAACGTTTGCCGAGACATTTACAGTATTCTCCCACCATCTTAACATAAGCGTGTTCTTCATCAATCAGAATCTATTTTTCAAAAATAGATACATGCGCGATGTGTCGTTAAATACGCAATATCTAGTCTTATTCGCGCAACGTAGAGATGTATCACAAATTGGGGTATTAGCCAATCAAATGTTCCCGAATCAGCGTAAGGAGTTTTTGGAAGTTTATAAAGAAGCTACAAGCACGCGTTACGGATATTTGCTTTGCGACCTTCATCCGCGAAACACGTTTAGAGTGCTTCTGCGAACGAATATATTTCCAAACGAGCCTGAAACGGTGTATATTCCAGAATGACAAAGAGACTAAAGAAATACCGTGAATTAATAAAAATCTATCATCGACTGCCCCGGGCATTGCAGCAGATGTTTATTAAAAATATCGATGCCGACTTTTTAAAATGCATCTGTGAAATCTGTCTTAACGTTATAAATTGCAATGTATCAATGAAAACCCATCAGAAGGCTCGCCTACGCCGCTACAAGAACATAATACGTGCACTCGCTCGTAAAAGCCAAACTGTAGCGAAGAAAAAACGAATTATTGTACAAACAGGAGGGTCATTTCTCCCCATCTTATTTTCAGTTTTGGGTCCTTTACTGACTAGATTAATATAATGAAGAAAGTGGTAGTGATTCCCCACGAGGTGTACGCTTCACTGCAAAGGAATCCAGACACGTATCTAGATCCCCGTAAAAGCAGACTTAAAAGAATGGAAAGCGAATTGTTAGCCCTATTAAACAGTGAAAAAACACCTGATGAGAAAAGAATCTTATACCAAGAAGCTCTGCAGAAATTTCTTCACGAGTACGAAAATTATAAGAGCCCTACAGAGATTCCTGTGGTTATTAGGCACAGCACGGGGGACGATGGACATGGCGACATAGGATCTGAGCCCGACGATACAGCTGACCAACCAAAAAGATTAGCCACACAACATATCGAACATGTATTAAAAAATACCCTCCCACTTACATTGAGGAGTAAAGGCTTAAGTCTTTATAATCTATTGAATGAGGATCCCGCCATACAATGGACCGATACAGGGGAGATCATTGTGGAAGGATCAAAGGTACAGGGATCGAATATCGTAGACATTGTCCATGATCTGGTGAGAAAGTGGGATAGGCCATCACCATCAGGATGGAAGCATATTAAAGCAAGACTACAACAAATAAATGTCCCTAAAACGTTGATAGGAAATCTGAACAGGTTAAAAGACTTGGAACATGCAACGCCTGTGACACAATTGAAGGCGCCGTCACCCCCGGCGGTAACACCTTTGAAGAGGAGCAAGAAGAGGTTAAACCAACCCTACCCACGTGCCTCTAAAATACGCAAATGGCTAACGTATTAACTAAACGCTATTATGACATTTCTACCCCATCCTCTTACGGCGGCGTAGATAGACTGTACAGAAGTGTTTACGGAGTAGGAAAAAAAGATGTTGAAAGATTTTTGAGGGAGCAGGACGCTTATACGCTTCATAAGCCTGTGAGAAAAAGGTTTAAAACAGCCAAGACAACGGCTTCCTCGATTGATTCTATTTGGCAAGCAGATTTAACAGACATGCAAAGATATTCTGTGTATAACGATGGTTACCGCTACATTCTATTCATAATAGACGTATTCTCTAGATATCTGTGGCTAGTTCCTCTGAAAAATAAATCACCTGAAACAGTTGCTAAAGCCACCAAAACGCTAATGTTAAAAGAAAACAGGGTTCCTGGCTATTTTTGTACGGATATGGGGAAGGAATTTATAGGCCGTGCTTTTCAGAACATGTTGACAGAGTTTAATATCAGCTATTACACAACCAATTCTATACATAAGGCTTCTTTAGCTGAAAGAGTTCAGCGCACCATAAAGGAACGCATGCACCGTTATTTTACACATAAAAACACATACAGATTTCTAGACATTCTGGAATCATTGGCATCATCCTACAACCGCTCACACCATCGCACGATTGGGACAACACCTAACGAAGTTTTAGAAAGAGGTACGCTCCCGAGAAGAGATGGATCACCACCACCACCACACTCTGCGCGCTTCAAAATCAATGATTATGTAAGGCTGTCGCGTTCGGGGAATAAATTCGCAAAGGGTTTTGAGCAAGGATGGACACGCGAGATTTTTAAAGTTAGGGCTGTGAGACCTAAAGGTGAGATAATGATGTATTACATTGAAGATTTGAATGGGGAAGAAATCTCAGGAGGCTTTTACCGCGAGGAATTGCAGAAAGTTGCGTTTAATTTAGAAAAAAATGTGTTTAAAATTGAGAAAATTTTAGGAAGCAAAGGTTCAGGAAGGAGAAAAATGTACCTGGTGAAATGGCTAGGGTACCCAGAAAGCTTCAACACCTATATAAAAGCTGATGCAATAATGAAGCTTAAATAGTATGCAACATGGCTCCTAACCATTTCTACGTCACACTCCCGTCCTCCTCGTCCCTGTCTGTACACCCTAACAACACACTAGCCAACTTTGTAACAGAACTCCATGGGCACATTGAATTGGGTCGTGATTCGTATGAGGTGGGGATATGCGAAATTCAGCTGGACACCGTCTTTTTAAATATTGAACATAAAGAAACCGTTTTTACGATTCTTAGAGACATTGACGAGTGTGAAAAAGCTGGGGTAGCTATGGATGAAACTATGCGCATCGCTCGGACTAAGATTGCACGGTATTACAGTACAGAAGTAAGACTAGGGCCGGGTCAATATGGTTCGGCCGAGGATGTTGTGAGAGGCTTAAACGTAAGTTTAAGAAACTCAAACCTTACGAATGATTTAGTATACGAAGTCGTAAACAACCCTGCACATACACTAATCCTAAAATCAAAGACTAACAGACGTATTAAAGACCATAGAAAGTTCCAAATTCTAGCCAATGGCCGCTATAGCGCAGTCTTCCAAAGAGACACATTTCACGAGACAGCATGACTTGTCCAGATTAATGTATCAATTGAAGATGGAGAAATTGGCTGAAAGGTCCCCAGACATGTGCTATATTTACAGTAATATAGTGGAGCACCAGTTTGTTGGGGATACCCAGGCACGCCTGCTGCGCATTGCTCACATCCCCAACCATAGAGGAAGGAGTTTGAGTATTACATATGACAGACCCCATTATGTGAATGTCGCAACTAATTTAATAACCAATATCACAATATATATAAGAACGATTGAGGGTGAAAACTTCCCATTCGGTAACGGGAGCTTAACAGTGAAGCTACACTTTCGACGCACTGAGTTATAATGGATAGAAAGCCTTTCACCGTCTATCGAGGGATGCGATACCAGCGCGGTAGTGGACTTGGGTCCATTTTTTCATCCATACTACGTACGGCTGTTCCTTTGCTGAAGAGGGGTGCCAGATACCTTGGAAGGAAAGCGCTACAATCAGGCCTTAACACTGCAGAAGACATATTGGCCGGGGCTAAACCTAAAGAAGCTCTAAAAAAACATTTAAAGCGTACACGGGACGAAATCATCAAAGATGCAAAGAGAAAAATGCGTGGTGGCGGGAAGAAGCGGGCTGCCCGGAAGAAGGGGTCACGTGGTATTAAACGTAAAAGGCTATCAAAAAAGAAGTGCTGTAAGCGAATGAAACCTATGGTTGACCACTTTTTTGACTGATATAAGCTAAGGACATTGATCTCATGAATCATAGTTTGTTTACCACTTGTCGAGAGAGGAGTCACTATTTCGCCATGGCACGCTTCATCCACCCATGTAGTTCACAATGCTGTAAATCGGAGCTGTCCCTTTTTGAGCTACCTCCAACCCAAGTTTCTATTGAGCACAGTGACTTTATTACAATTAACCCTTTAAACACAATTAGTTCCCCGAGTGCACCTATAGAATTCGTGATACCCAGCTCAGGCCCTTACTTTTTTGATCCAAGCTGTGTGCACATGTACGCTAAGCTACGTATAGCCCATTCTGATGGAACGGTCTGCGATGACAAATATGCTGTATACCCTGAAACAAACTTTCTGCACTCCATATTCAACCAGTGTGACGTATATTTAAATCAGACCAACATATCGGCAGGCACGGGGTACTATCATCTACGAGCCTATCTGGAAAATGTCCTCAACTTTTCCAAAGAAGCGAAGGCTACCTTTTTAAGTGCGGAGGGATATTATCAAACTAAAGATGAAAATAGTATAAAGGACAAATTTAAAAATTCTAAAAAGAAAATATACGAGTGTTTTGGACGGTTGCACACAGATTTCACTTTCCAGGAGAAGTTGCTTGTGAACGGGGTGGATATGAAAATAAAGCTCACCCGCACGAGTCCTGAGATCTGCTTAAATCTGGCTGCGGATCAAGAAGAGGGTGCAAAGCCCGTTGTGGTTCACATTATGGACACATACCTCCGCGTACGGCGAGTGAAATTAAGTTCACCAAAACAACTAGAAATTGAGAAAAATTTACTAAACGCTACAGTGAAATATCCTATTAACAGAGTGCAGATCAAACTATATACGGTTCCTGCAGGGTTGGCATCGAAGCAGATAGAAAACATTGCCCTGGGAAATCTTCCTAAAAGGATATTAATCGGCATGCAGGACCACGCTTCGGTGAATGGAAAATATAAAAAGAGTGCCTTTAAATTCGAGAATTTCGGACTTAAAAATATAACTCTATACGTTAATGGCACTGCTTTGGGTGGAACAATGGGTACGGACTATTCATCAGACGCTGTGTTACCGCTTTGTGCCAGAGCCTATAGTAATCTGACCCATATTGCAGGTGATTGTGATGAGCTTGGTAATGGGGTAACGCAGGAAGAATTCATTGATCAATTTAACCTTTATCCGTTTGACATTACACCTGACTTATCTGCTAGCGTAAATACCCATTTAACCCCACAGCAGAGCGGAAACATCTCAGTGCGGCTGGAATTCGCCAAGCCTATAGACGCTCCTATTAGTGTACTAGTATATCTCGAATCGCAAGCCCTAATAGAAGTAGATAGATTTAGGAGCGTTATCACTGACTTTTAAAATGGATGCTAATACACTTCAGAAAGTAATGGAGCGAGTCACACGTTCCAAATTTATCGGCGTGTTTGCGAAGAATGAAACATTGAGTTTGCCAAGTACGCGAGAATGCGGTAGTCTTATTGTGAACACAGACATCATCGGTAATGAAGGGATTCACTGGATCGCTGTCTATTTTAAAAATAGACAGCGCCTGTACTATTTTGATTCACTCGGTACTCAACCCTGGAGTGACCCTATTATTGTAAAATTTCTCGCTCAGTTACATATTCCCGAAGTTGTATGGACCCATTTCGCATGCAAGGATATTTTACTAATGTTTGCGGAATGTACTGCGTCTCATTTCTCATGCATATGTCAAATGATAAAGAATTTATAAATTTTTTAAATTTATTTGACCCGTGTCACACTCGCCGAAACGATGAAATGGTATGCAGACAGATAAAAAACCGTTTTCCAATTGTACGTACTCGTTGTATATTATAATGTTTTTGTTCGTATATTTGTAACGATATATTCTGTAGTTGTTTATTGTACTGATTTCTTTCATTTAATAAATTTATGAAAATATATTGTGTCTTCTTATCCCAAAAAGATCGAAAAACACTTACATTATTTCGGTGTGACATTGTTGACTGATCAGTATATCCTCCCTATTCCGAGATTCTTCAAAAGATTGTATAACACGTGTCAAATCCTCATCGGACCTTAAAGGAATAATGTTCATTCTTTTAAAACATATACAGAGTATACAGACAGATCCCCATTATGTGAAGATATCTTTGGTTCGAGGAATAACATTGAATGCCATAAAAATTTCGATTTTAGCATAATGGGGATAACCAAATAACATTGATTGACATAAAAATTTTTGGCGAGTATCTATTTGACGAGATACTACAACTCTCCATATATATATATAAAACGAATTATAGACACTTACATTTCTATGGTAGTCCCCTGCGTCGGGTTGTAAGGAGCGTCACTGCAAATATCTTCAACGGTTTGCGTTGGAAATAATTCGCCACGGTCAATCGCATTGAAAAGACTAATTGCGGTTAATGCTGCAGTATCACGTTCTTCATACAATTCCGGGGAGACGTACAGGTCCATGGTGGAGGATGTGTGACATTGTTGACTGTTCAGTATATCCCCCGTATTCCGAGATTCTTCAAAAGATTGTATAACACGTGTCAAATCCTCATCGGACCTTAAAGGAATAATGTTCATTCTTTTAAAACATATACAGAGTATACAGACAGATCCCCATTATGTGAAGATATCTTTGGTTCGAGGAATAACATTGAATGCCATAAAAATTTCGATTTTAGCATAATGGGGTAACAAAATAACATTGATTGACATAAAAAATTTTTGGCGAGTATCTATTTGACGAGATACTACACCCCATCCATATATATATATAAATTCTAATTATAGACACTTACATTTCTATGGTAGTCCCTTGCGTCGGATTGTAAGGAGCGTCACTGCAAATATCTTCTACGGTTTGCGTTGAAAATAAATCATCACGGTCAATCGCGTTAAAAAGATTAATTGCGGTTAATGCTGCAGCGTCACTTTCTTCATACAAGTCTGGGGTGACGTACAGGTCCATGGTGGAGGGAATGATTAATCACTGACGCGAAAATAGCTACTGTTACTCCCAACTGAAAAATATCTCCTTTTATATGCACAATCGCCAAGCTCCGCCCAAAAGACCAGATGTTCGTAGTGATTGGCTGCCGATGTAGCTGGGTGGAGCTATGACGTGTACCAATCCGCTATAACGGGACCGGATGAGTAACATATATATAAAATCGTGTTTCTTGAATTATAGGCACTTACATTTCTATGGTAGTCCCTTATATTATATTTTTACTTACAAGTTAATAGTATTGTTTTCTTGTGTTAACATAATTGTTAACTTATTTTATAATAAAGAAATATAGCCTAATTATATTTTTAAAATAGCATTCAGTTTCCACATTAAACTGTGGATCTAAGGTGACGTGAAAACTCTATCCGTTGTCACTCTTCGAGCTAGTTGTTATTATTACTAAAGAGAAAATCATGCATGCTTTTCGGTCAAATGATGCATTAACACGTTTTTCGGGCGTACTACTGACTGCCTCGGGTCAAATGATCCTGTTATTTTAAATCCGGTTCAATAATCCTGTTATGTTGAAATGTGGAAGAGTAAGCAACGACCCCCATCGACGAGATGTATTTCTGAATCCATGTTAAACTGGAGGTCTAAGGTCGGGTGAAAAGCTTACCAATTCGGCGAGAAAGAGTTAGTTATTATTGCTCCATAGAAAAAATCGTGCATTACGATGTTTTTCGGGCATACTACTGACAGCCTCGGGTCAAATGATCCTGTTATTTTAAATAGATTTTTTATAGTTTCCGGTTTTTTTTTACTTACATGTTATTAGTGTCATCCCTGCATGACATCAGTAAGTACGATACACTCCTAAAGAAAGAGGTATGGTAGGGGTAAGTACAGTAGGTAATTTTACGGCCACATATTTTTTGGAAAAGTCGGAAATCACGCCCAATGATCCCTGACTGTCCGAAAGTTGATGACATGGGGAAATTGCTCTACAGCCTAACCTAGCGTACGCCTGACGTGGCAGAAGACTCACCCTGACTGATATAACATAATATGGGTATGGTTTTCGATTTGGATTTCCTTTCTCACTAGAAACAAACTCTGCCATTTTAAGGGTGGTATACTACTGCAGCACTATAAATGTTATAGTTTAAATGAAGAGGCTAACCTTCTTATTTACATCTTCGTATTTGCGTCTTGGCAACTAAGATTTTATTTAGTTGGTTGTTCATTCGAACAATTATAACGTCGAATAATTGCTGCTTCGAACAACTGCTTTTCGAACTATGGTTTTCGAACAATTGTGTTCGAACACAATGGCAAAAGATACAAGCATATCCCGTTATTTGAACAAAACTCTCTCTCTCTCTCTCTCTCTCTCTCTCTCTCTCTCTATATATATATATATATATATATATATATATAATTGTGGGCATATCTAAGAAATGGAGTCGAGAGAGGTTTTGTTCAAGCTGTCTGGGAGAAAGGTCATTATGGTCAGAAAAAAAATCGCCTCTGGCAATAGGTGAACCGATTTGAACAGATTCTCGGAATCCCTTTCCTCTAGCGGATTGTATTTTGGATAATTTCAACTTTTAATTGAATTGTTTCGTAAATTTTCATGTTGTTTCGTTGTTCAAATATTTATAATAAAAATAAGTGTGTAAAAATTATTTATTTAATAAACAGAATTTAATAGGATTCATCCCACAGAACATTCGGAAAAGTTTAACTAAGTTTAATGAAGTTCAAGTTAATGTTATATTTGATTCTAATCGTTAAACACTATATACATCTATTGTAAAACCCTATATACATCTATACATCTATAGTGAAACACTATATATATATAGCTATTTTTGTACGGATATGGGGAAGGAATTTATACGCCGTGCTATTCAGAACATGTTGATAGAGTTTAATATCAGCTATTACACAACCAATTCTATACATAAGGCTTCTTTAGCTGAAAGAGTTCACATATATGTATATATATATATATATATATTTATCATAAGCTGTTTAAAAGACTGTATATATATAATTATAGTAAACTTATGTCGAAATAAACTAGTTAACCATAAAATTAATTATTTTCTATTATTAAGTTTTCTATGTTGAATTATGTGTGGTTAACTACGTTATTTGTTTCGAAAAGTTTAACTTCAAGTTTAATGAAGTTCAAGTTAATGTTAAATTTGCTTCTAAACGTTAAACACAAAACTAAAATTAAATGTTATATGAAATAAATAAATAATATTTACATATACCTAACATAAGATGTTTAAAAGAATGTATATATATATATATAAGCATAATAATATATATCTAGCAAGAGCAATCCGATCATTGCAAAAAAAAAACTGGAAAGGTATGCAATTCCATAATAATAAAGATTGAGTGTGTAAAAATTATTTATTTAATAAACAGAATTTAATTGGATTAACTACCGTCATATATATTGTGTTACACAATGGATGATTAATATATGGATTTCTGGGACACATGGCGCTATCTGGCAACTGAACACATTGCGCTATCTGGCAACTCAGCCAGAATAGAGGTTTATAAAAGACCGAGAAGCTGATGAAAGAATCATTCAAGCTCGGCTCCCAGCCGAGCAAGGACCTCTGGTCCTTCTCTTTCAGGCCCTTTGGTAAAACCCCTTAGAGGCCTCTTAGGTTAGGAAAACGAAAATAACTTGGGGGAGAACTCCTCTCTCTCCTTCAGGTGTCTCTCTCTCTTTCCTTCAGGTGTCTCTCTCCTTCAGGTGTCTCTCTCTCTCTCCTTCAGGTGTGTCTCTCTCTCTCCTTCAGGTATACCCCTACCCCTTGGGCTCAGCCAACTGGCTGATTAGGAGCCTATAAAACAACGCCTACTCGGCTGATGTCAATAATCCAGCAGGGTTGAAAGCACCTTAAACAGAAAAAAACAAAAACAAATATGCACTTGGCTCCTGCCAGGTGAACACCTCTCCTCCTTTCTCTCTGGCCCTTTGGGGGGAATAGCTTGGGGGAGAACTCCGCCTCCAAGTTGCATGCCCCTTGCAACCCCGGTTGGCAACAAAGGCCAGTACTTTTTTGTATTTTTTTTATTTTTCTGCAACCCCCCCCCACCCCTTTGCAACATTGCAACATTACGTCATCACTTGCAACATTCTTGCACTCTCCCCTTTTTCGGCTATACTACTTCGGTGCTATTAGGGGGTGACTAATTTTTTGTCCGGTGTGCTTATATAAAAAATGTTCAAAGTATCCTGGGTGGCCTGGTGGTTAAGCCTCTAGGCTGCTGGTGGGACGTGGTTCGGATTCCACGTTAAACTGTAGGTTTAAAGTAGAGTGAAAAGTTTGACCTTCGTCAGAATGAACAATTCGGGCGGAAGATAACCAAAGGTAAAGTATAAAGACACAATTTCATTTTTAACACAGTTCGTCAACAAACTATGTAGTTTATTTCTGCATACGTAACTGTATGATATTCTGTATAAATTCATTAACCCTTATAGACCTCATTTCAAATGAAATTTTGAACACACTTTTTTGAAGACACTGTACGATTTATTTTTTAATGCCGAAATAAAAAAAAAAACTTGAAAACCCAATCATATTTAAGTAAAAACATAGATAGGCTTATGAAGTAAGAAATATGTGAGAAAACAGAAAAGAATCAGGCTCTCGCTGGGTTTTTAAAATTTTTACTGAAGTTTCTCTCTACAAAAACAGAAAACAGAGTCAGTACTCAGTAAGCACCGGGAAAAAGAGTGAGCTAAAGTCTAACTCTGTTTATTAGTGTTTGTAGGCGATCAAGTTTGAAATGGCTGAACGCGCCATTTTGAATTTGATCAATTTTAAGCTATGTATTTATGGGAATGGGTCCACCCGAAGGTATTCACCGTGCCACCAAAAATGTCATGAATTTATTTAATTGTTATTTCTATATAACTGCGAATATAATGACTGACTGCGTTTTCTCTGTAGCGCCGCAAGTCAAAACAAGGATGCAGTAGCCGACATATTGAACGAAGGGTGAAGGAATTTCGAAAAGATAACGTTTAACTCTAAGTGTACGCATGGTGTGAATGAACTCTGAATCTATTCTTTTCATTATATTTTCCTGCTTTCCTATAACACCAGTACACATTTGAAAACTTGTCGATCGATTTTTACAAACTAGTTGGTGATTCTATATAATTTGAGTGCGCTGATCTAAAAAATATAGTTAGTTTTTCCCTATCACGTATGGTTTTCTTACTACAGGGTGTGTCATAAATCCCCCATTTATCCCCAAATGTGAACCATCTTATCGAGACCAACATTGGATTGCACATGCTAAACCATAAATTTTGTTGTTATAGACTACAGTAACACTTACATAATAATGTAGGGTAAATATATATAACAACGAGTCCAGTTCCCAGCAAAATACTCTCTCCCCTCCCATCAATGGGTGGTTAACATTTGGGGACAGATGAGTTATTACAACACCCCTGGTAGCACGAAATCTTTAGGTGATAGAGTAAAACCTAATTAAAGCAGAATTAAATAGCTCCTAGCTCTTGGACAAGCATATTGCTTGTTTATGAAAGAATAAAAAAATAACTGAAAGAAACAAAATATATTTACCTTCTTTACTTGCAAACATTTCAGGACTTATTCCAAAGACTTAAGACTACGAAGGTAGATCTGACTAATGACGACTAAACCGGTGCTTCTTTGATGTTTTCTTATGTTGTGCGTTAGGCTGATCTCGTTGCAGACACCAGCAGTAATCCGCCATCATATTTGTATGCCATCTTCCTTGATATCTTCTTTCCATGGTTTTGATGTCCTGGTGAAATCGTTCCCCTTGCTCCTCACTGACATCTCCGAGATTTTCGGAAAAACGGTCAAGATGCGAAAATAAGAAGTGAACTTTCAGGCTCATGTTGCAGCCTAAGGCGCAAAACTTTTTAAGCATATTTTCCACCAGTCTTTCATAATTTTGGCTTTTGTAGTTTCCCCAAGAAGTTTTCAACAACATCTCCGAAACCAAGCCATGCTTCTTTTTCTTTATTTGTCATTGTGTTCAGGAAATGATCGTCTGTCAATAACTTTCTAATCTGAGGACCTATAAAAACACCTTCCTTTATTTTCTCGTAGCTAATCTTTGGATATTTTGAACAAATGTACTTGAAACACTCACCTTCTCTATTCAATGCTTTGACATACTGCTTCATCAAGCCTAACTTAATGTGCAAGGGTGGTAGGAGGATTTTATTTGGTTCAACTAGATGTTCATGTAAAATGTTCTTTGATCCTGAGGTAAGATTCTCTCTAGGAGGCCAAGTTTTCCTCTTCCAGTGCTGGTCACGTGCTCGACTATCCCATTCGCAGATGAAACATGGCATCTTAGTGTATCCTGATTGCTGCCCAAGTAACATGCAAAGGACTTTGAGATCCCCACACAATATCCATCTGTGATTTTGATACTGAATTTTTTCCAGAAGCAGTTTCATGTTATCATAGGTCTCTTTTAAATGAGTAGAATGGGCCACTGGGATTGATGCATATTTGTTACCGTTGTGCAGTAACACTCCTTTAGACTGGTTTTAGAGGAATCTAGAAACAACCTCCAGTCACTGGTTTGGTATTCGATGCCTAGTTTGCACACTAATCCTGTTATGTCCTTGCAAAATACCAAGGGACCATCTTCTTCGAAAAAAGGCACGAAGTCTTTCTCACGATTTCTGTACCAAGCGAAGTATGTGTCGGATGCCAATAAATTGTTCTCCTGCAATCTAGACCCCAAAAGTTCTGCAGAGTCCTTAGGCAGATTCAAATCCCTGACTAAGTCATTTAGTTCGGCTTGGGTTAATGGTTTAGAATCTCGGTCAGCTGTTGGCTGTTCATAAACATCATCATTGTTTGGATTTGGAGCTGAATCAGAATCTGAATTGTATTGATCCAGACTCTCGGGTGGGCGGGGAATAGGAACTTCTGGACCATGGGGTACCGGCCTTATTGATGGAAGACTTGGGTATTGAAGGCTCTCTTTATTATTTGCATTATAACCTTTAACATTGCAAGAACAGAAGTAGCAGTCGTCGGTATGGTTTCTAGGCTTGCGCCATACCATAGGGATCCCAAATGGCAAACTTTTCTTTTTACCTTTGCTCCAATTCCTTAGTGCCGCAACACACGTAAGACAAACCTTGTGTGGAGCCCAACTTTTGTCTTGATCTCCTAATTTAATTCCAAAATAAGCATGATAAGCTCTCTTAATGAAGGTCGTTACATTTGTCCTTTGTTTTACAACAACATACCGACCACAAATTTAACAAAATATGTCTGGACTATGGGTACATCCTCTAGAGCAGGGGTAGGGAAACCCTCGCCCGCGGGCGAAATTTCGCCCACGAGCTAATTTCAATTCGCCCGCTTAGGTATTTATTATTTACTAAAAATTATTTATTTACAGCCCAGCAAATAGCTTTTTAAAATACATCTTATATACAGCGTGTCCCAAAGAAATGTATACCCACTTTGTTCGATAATACCAGCTATGAGGATAATAAATATATTACTTTTATGTTAAAAAACATAAAAGTAATATATTTAAATTTTCTCCTGAATCTAAATATGTAATTATTTTTATTAAAACTTGAAAAACAAAAACGTTACAGATGTTTAAATTATAATTATTATTTTCGAGACTTCATGTGCGATATTTTCTAATATTTTTGCACGTATACGAGATAAGTTTGAAACCGACGGCACTGTGCAAAACTTACAAAAACAACGTTCTGGAAGACGTCGAACATCTTAGATAAAGTGTCATTTAACCATGGAATTTGTACATTTTTTGAATTAACTAATAATTACAACATTTATGCTTCAATATCAACACTAAACATAAGTATCTCAAAACAGTCGGTTAAAATATTAGAAAATATCGCACATGAAGTCTCGAAAATAATAATTATAATTTAAACATCTGTAACATTTTTGTTTTTCAATGTTTAATAAAATTAATTACATATTTAGATTCAGGAGAAAATTCTTTATTAAAAACATATAAAAAGTAATATATTTATTATCCTCATAGCTGGTATTATCGAACAAAGTGGGTATACATTTCTTTGGGACACGCTGTATATAAGCTTAAAATTTGCCAGACGCTCGCGGAGGTGTTTATGTTATCGATTTTCGCCCTTGGTACTGAAAAGTTTCCCCACCCCCGCTCTAGAGTCTAGAAGCCATTATTAAAATTTTAAAGACGTAATGTTAGAAAAAACGAAATTAATTAAAGATAAAAAAGGTAAAAAATTACAAAACGCCCCAAAATTGTTTTGCTAATAACTTTAAAACTGTGGGTGATAGAAAAAAACTGATAACATTTTTGAATTCAGCGCAGCGAACTGCTTCAGAATCACAACTCAAACTAAAGAAATCGATTTTCATGCAGACCGGTGTAATTTTTCACAACAATTTTCTGTTAGCAGTGGTTGGCGGAGGAGGGAGAGCCTCGTCTGCTCTATATTTTTCTACCACTACTATTCCTGTGTAAAAGCTTTACATTCCTGTGTAAAAGCTTTAACACGTCTACAAGTGTAAGCATGAAATCAATATTGAGTATTCTTTATTTTCATTTATTTTTTCAACTTCCTTCTTGTGCTAGCCTAGAGTGGATCTTAGATTCTTTGTTAGCTTCTAACACACTCGTACTCTCTCTCTCTCATATATATATACATATATATATATATATATATATATATATATATAATACACAGACCGTGCATGGAACAAGGAACTCTAGCCCGAATATACTGTATTTAGAACCTCAATATAAGCAAAAGACTCGTTGCATTCACGTCAGATTGAATACATCAAAGAAAAAGGGGTAACTATTGTATTTTTAGCCAAAAACCAAACCTTAAACCTCAACTGGCAGAATTGAGTGTCCACTTTTCAAGGCACATAACATCATCCGATGTTGCCAGGTGTGGCTGAAATTAGCCATTTGGGCTAATTTCAGATGTGGCTGGCTAAAAAAAATTATAAGGACTAGCCACTCGTTTTTTGGGCTATTTTTGGCTAATTTCAGTTTATTTACCATATAAATTTTTAGCTTATAAAAAATTAACTTTTTCTACAAAATTTTGAGTCTATTTGTCTACGCTTTTCAGAAAATAATTTATTCAATGTTTGCTATCAGTGTTGTCTTTTTAGTCTTTTTCAAACCAGATTTGGTTTAAAAAATTCAGGTCCTCGGGCCGCCTCTAGTCATCTCTAGTGGCAACTGGCAACTTAAAAGTTACCAAACAGTGGTGCCAGATTGGGCTACAAGTAGCGGATTACGTTACTTTTTAGGGCTGCACGCTACTAGTTTTAAAAAAGAAATAAGTTAAATGTTAGCACATTAGATTCGATTTTAAGAATAAAGTCACATTTAACTTTGAATAAGAAATGTTGTACAGATTTTAAGGTCACAAAAAAAATGTTGAGCCTTTTCACAAATAATATGTATCACTCAAAGAGCCAAGCTCTTGCCGGCGAAGTACGTTAGGTTGGTGCGAAGTACGTTAGGTTGGTGCAAAGTATGTATGAAGGAGCAAGGACCCAGGTTAGGAGTAGTGTAGGTGTAACGGAATGGTTCCCCGTGAGGGTTGGTCTACATCAGGGATCTTCTTTGAGCCCGTACCTTTTTGTTTTGATTATGGATGCGTTGGCCCAGGGGATAAAAGATCAATCCCCTTGGTGTATGCTCTTTGCAGACGATATTGTTCTGTGCAGCAACAGGAGAGAAGTAGTAGAAAGAAAATTGGAGGAATGGAGGAGGGCTTTTGAAGACAGAGGGTTGAAAATCAGCAGAAAGAAAACGGAGTACCTGAGGTTCTACGAAAATCAAGACTCAGAAATTAGTTTAGAGGGAGCGAGGTTAAAGAGATTAAGTAAGTTTACGTACTTGGGATCGACAGTGGCTGAGGACGGTGAGCTGGACACAGAAATAACACACAGAGTGCAATCTGGTTGGAAAAATTGGAAGGAAGTTTCAGGGGTGTTGTGTGACCGAAGAATAGGCGCAAGGGTTAAGGGAAAGGTGTATAAGACTGTGGTAAGACCGGCTATGATGTATGGGGCTGAGTCTTGGGCTATAAAGAAAGATCATGAGAAAAGACTAGATGTAACGGAGATGAGAATGCTGAGATGGATGTGCGGAGTGACAAGGTTGGATAGAGTAAGGAATGAAAGGATAAGGGGCACAACAAAGGTTGGAGAAATCTCGAGGAAGATACAAGAAAGTAGACTGAAATGGTATGGACATGTGATGAGAGGGGACGAAGATTATGTGGGTAAGAGAACGATGAATATGGAGGTGCATGGCAGGAGAAAGAGAGGCAGACCGAAGCGAAGGTGGATGGAGAAGGTGAGGGACGATTTGAGGGAGAAGGGTTTGTCGGAGGAAGAAGCCCAGGACCGGGCTGTGTGGAGGAGGCTGGTCAGAAACGCCGACCCCGCATAGAGGCGGGAACGGGCGAAGAGAAAGAAGAAGAAGACTCAAAGAGCCAAGCTCAAGAAACAGCGCAAGAAAGCACCAGCAACTTGGCTACTTCCAAGGATGAATTCGATGAGCAAGAATTTGATGATATTGTCTCTACCAATTTTTAATAAAAGTATTTAGCATTATAAGGATGTCATCAATATTTATTAGAAGGTAAGTCTTCAATTATTTACTCATTTTATATTTCTTATTTTTATTTTATCATTTAAAAGTAAGTATACATTATGCAATCGATTTAAAGAAAAAAATTCACATTTTGCATATATATATATATAGTTTATAGATTGATATAGAGGACTGGCTAATTTTGGCTAATTTGGTTCTCTCATGTGGCTAAAAATGCTTTCGAACACCTGGCAACCCTGATTAACATGTTCGTTTCCCAGAAGAGTTCCTTGTTCCATGCACGGTTTGTGTGTATCATAAAAACCTCAGGGAACCATTCTGAGTTTTATCCCATATACTATCTTATATATATATATAGTGGGCCTAGTTTTAGCCGTTTAAGGTGATAATGATTAATTTAATGCTAGTGATTAATTGATGCAAAGATTGAGTATTAATGACAAGCTGGGTTAACAATTTATGATGTCCTACAGTATCACCGGTTGAAGGTGGCTAATGGAGTAGGCCTACTATAATATTTCTGAGGGACACGAATTGCTTCGAGGTCACCAGCTTGGATTACACCCAAGCAAATATTGTTAAGGTTATAAAAAGTACCTTATCGTTTTGTATTTAATTAAGAAAATAAATCAGTTATTTGTTCACAGTGAATAACAAATGATTGACAATGATTAGAGTGCTTAACAATTCTATAACGGCATTTGTATTATGGAAAAGTCTGACTGAGGATTAGTAAATAAAAGGAATTATACAGATTAATTGTTAAGAAATACGCTCTTTATGAGAGGCTAATGGCATGCAAAATGGAACACAACATGAAATATGAAACCTAGTGATAAATTAAATTATGCACGTACGTTTTGGTACACTGAATAGAATATGTAACACTGATTATGTAGGCTAAAGGTTAGGCATGAATGAACATGGAATAAATGATGCAACCAAATGATAATGGAAATTATGCACGTTAAATTGGTACACTGTAAATGAATTAGGTAGGCTAGAATTATGCATAAGTGGACTGTTAAACAAGAGTCTGGAGCCAAATGATAATTAGGAGAAATGCTATGACAATGATTACACGAATATCATTTATACAAAGGCTTACACGAATATCATTTAAATAAAGGCAATTATAGGATGCTAAGTGATTACGCCTAAATGGGACATAGAAACAAGAGGATGTGGCCTAATGATGATAATTGGAAGGGTAGTACTAAGTTGGCACACCATAAATGAATTAGGCCTTCAGTAAGAGAATACTCAAATCTATCACATAAAATAAACGGATGTAAAGTATTTATATGAATGAACACAATAATACATGCTACACGATTACGGTTTTGGTATGACACTTGAATTGGGAAATAGGCCTACTGCGTTCTTTAACGAGAGTCCGTTGGAACGCTTAATTACACACTTTGGGAGTATAGCCTACCGTTCGGCGGTGGGCTGGTGTAGGCTTCACGAGAGTTACTTAGAAAAGATGCACTTAGCTTACCGGGACGATGAAAACCTCTGTAGAATATGTGTTGAGGGTGAACCTATTACTGTAGGCTCGAGGTGTCGTTGACCGTCCTATTGAAGCTGGTTGACTAAGCGTTGGTCGTGTCGGTTGGGCCTCTTGAGATGGAGAAGATGCTTGAAGGTGATCTTGCAGACGTAGGCCTGGGTGTTGTTGCCTCTTGGAAGTTTGTTCCGTAAGTCAAGGTCTTCACTGTGGAGTGTTGACGGGCCTAATGGATTCTTGTTGACGACCGTTTTTCGTGTAGCGGTGAAAACTGACCAGATGTGAAGTGACCACTTGTTTGTAGCTTCGCCGTCGAGTCACGTAATGTGTCCACCTTGAGGGTGACTTCTCGTAGCGTTGAGCTTTGCCGGTGCTCCCGAGGATGATTGTAAACCAGTTGAGGTGTGGTGAATGAGGCCAATGAAAACGCCTCCAGCCGGAAAGACTTCGCCTACTTCGAGTAATGGTGCGTTCTTGGGTGAAGCATGTTGAAGTGGGCCCTGAAGGGAGCCGGCTAAAGCTGACGCTGTAACGACGTGAAGGATGAACTTACGAGATGAACGCGCGAACGGAGTGGGGTTTGGTAGAGAGCCTTACTTGATGAGAGACTTCGTGTAGGCTCGACCGGAGCCTTGAAGGAACAGCGGGCCGCTCCTCCGGCGGGAAGCCGGAGGGCGGTTGACGTGACGGGTTCGACAAATGAACAGAGTGAGTGAGAGAGTGTATCAGTGGAAACTCACTTATATAACCTCTGTGACGCGGAAACCTTCGCGGGCATTTCTTGAAACTCCGCCCACGCGTCCTTTAGTTGGTAATGGCTTGCTTTCGCGGGCCTTTTGTGAAGAAACAGACGTTTTCATTGTTTCTGATTCCTTGGCCATGTGTGTCTTCCAAGAATGTTTGATGATGGCGTGGAAGGAAGAATTTGTCTGTCTACTTGTTAGTCTATTTCTTGTCGGTCCGCTATATATATATATATATATATATATATACTGTATAGGGCCGCCGAGAGGGCGGGGAAGCCGGGATAAATCCCCTGGGCCCAGACCTCTAGGGGGCCCGGAAAGAGGGTGGATAAAATCTAAAAATATTAATAAAGCAATTGATTAAATAACAGAGGAAATATAATTAATGAACATACATTATATAGAGATTATCATAGTCAAACTGAAACAGATAAAATATTATCCGCGGTCCACCAATGCCCAAGACCGACTGACAGATCTGGGAACCATTGTAATTGAAAGCCAGTTAGCCCCTACTTTAAATTTCATCAGAATCATTTACCACTTTGCTAGAGAGAAGGCAAAGAAAGTACACTTCTAATTATGAAAATCTTGCAGTAAACAATTGTCTTGCCTCTATGGACTGGTACTGCATTTGTAAATTGTATGGTGATATAATTAATATAATTGATTCGAAAAATAAACTGGTCATTTTTCTCTGAGTTGTTTATTCATACTGTATGTTTTGAATAGTGACTTGGATATAATCAGTTTGTTTGTTATGTACACAAAAAACATTCATAATAAAATACTGAGTAAACAGGGGGGCCCATATACCAATCCTTCCCCGGGGCACGGGACAGCTCTCGGCGGCCCTGTATATATATATATATATATATATATATATATATATAAATTCTTCACAAATATTTTGACTAGTGAGGTATTTCATAACTCGCAAACATGATAATTATGCCAAATCATTGTCTATTCAATCGACAGTGTTCGATATGTTTTAAGGAACACCGCTACATGTGGTCATTAAAATAGTTATCAATTTCGGTGATGGCTCGACAGAAATGGTTAATGAAAATTATTTTTTAAAGACCGTCATAATTGAGATTTCGTAATAGTGAAATTTAAATGTTGGTATTGATTTAAAGGATATAATTATTATTACAACATCTCTTTCATTTTATCGAAATCTATGGAATAGAAAATTATTCATTTCATACTTAATAATTCAGTAAAAAGCATAGCTTTCGTGACATGTATCGATTGAGGATAAAAATTAATGTTTATGGTGAATGTTTAATGGGAGTACCGTTACTTAACGATGAAACGCTGCGTAATAGTTACTAATGAGGGATACGCTGTGGCCATGTCACAACATCGCATTTCAGCGAAATCATATCGAAAAGAGTGAAAAGGCGCCTTACAGAAGAAAAGGAGAAACATTGAGAGGTCGAATCGCTTCTGGGGCATTGATACAAGCAAGTATTTTGTTTTTCAATAATTATTATTGGGAAAAATTTGAAGAAAATATAGGAAAACCATTAGAAGGAATCAGATCCAAACCAAATCCAAACCATGGGACGTGCGATGAGAATTGTAGATATAGTAAGCAACTTCCACAGAATGGTGAGTGAATCACCCAAGACTGGCACACGACAAAACTTTCTTTTAATTTAGAAACTAAAAGGCAGTCCTCCGAGTTTATAACAGATTTCCCACTAATGACCTCCTAAGCAGATACACAGGAAAAACTCAAATGAATCACTGCGTGAGAGGATCTGGAACAGAAGTAGGGTTGTTTCCCTCCAGTGCCCAAATCTTTCAGAGTGGCAAAAGAAAATATTAAAAAGCCCGAGTAACCGTACAGTATGGGCATGAAGGAACGATGATGATTATGGTGCAGGACATTTCTAAAGCGTAATTAGGTAAACCTACTTTTGCACTTCATTTTGTGTATTCATTCTTCTTCTTCCGCAGCTTATTATCCCATCTTTACATGGGGTCGCTGTTTTTGGTTCGTCTTCTCCACTCTCCTCTGTCGTATACCACGTCCTCCTCCAAGTCCTTCTCCCTGATGTCCGCCACCACACAGTCCCTCCATCTCGTCTTCGGTCTTCCTCTTCTTCTCCGTCCCGGCAACTCCATCTCCAGCACTCTGCGCCCCATATACTCCTCCTCTCTTCTCCTGACGTGTCCATACCACCTCAGCCTGGCCTCCTGCACCTTCTTAGATGCTTCCGCTACCTTCACTGTTCCTCTTATATGCTCATTTCTGACCCTATCCCTCCTCGTCACTCCACACATCCATCTCAACATCTTCATTTCAACCACATCGATTTTTCTTTCATTGCTCTTCTTCATTGGCACAGTCTCCATTCCATACAACATTGCCGGCCTCACCACTGTTTTGAATACCTTTCCCTTCAGTTTCACTGGGACCCTCTTATCACAGAGCACCCCTGATACGTCTCTCCAGTTCTTCCACCCCGACTGTATTCTACAGTTTCTCTCTCTCTCTCTGCTCCCCCCTCTGCATCCACTGTTGGCCCCAAGTATTTAAAATACTCCACCGTCTTAACACGCTCTCCACTCAATGTCACTTCCCCTCCTCGGTCCTGCTGCACATCACATCTCATATATTCGGTCTTCTTTCGGCTAATTCTCATCCCCCTACTTTCCAACGCCTCTCTCCAATTTTCCAACTGCTGCTCCACCTCCTCTTTCGTCTCCCCACTCAACACAACATCATCTGCATACATCATGCACCACGGCGCCTCCCCTCTAATCCTGTCCGTCAACACATCGAATACCACATTGAAAAGGAAGGGGCTCAAAGCTGATCCTTGGTGCAGACCAACTTCCACCCCAAAGCTCTCTGACACACCCACGCTACTCCTCACCTTAGTTGTTACTCCCCTGTACATCCCCTTGATCAGTTTAACATACTTCTCCGGTACCATCTTTTCCCTTAAGCATCTCCAAACTTCCTGCCGTGTATCCTATCATATGAGAGGGTTATAAATTTATGATTTATTATAAATTGTTATTATAAATTTATAATTTAGTCCCATATGCCAATGTTCCTAAAACAGTCTGTACAACATTCTAGTCTTTGAAATTTATTATAGAGGACTGGTAACCACTAGCTACTTGCTGGTTTTTTCCCCGGAAAATCCAAATATCAAAGTATGATACAGTACCATAATTTTTTCAAAATATTCATGAAAGAACTAATCATGTTTTTATTAAAATTTTCAGTTAATGTTGTGCATATATACGTAAGCCTTACAACGGAATGGGTTAGAAAAAAAATCCCCACATCTACAAAAGGTTTCAGGGGTAAAGCAGCTTTCCTTTTCACACTCCAAACAGCCTATGAATTAACTATGGCTGATTTTTTAAAAAAAAATTATAAATTAAAAAATATTTATCAGTTGTCAGTGAAATCTTCAGGATAGGTTTCACATATATGACGTTTAAGTTTCAGTGCAAATTTATATGAAATTTTGGGTCTGCAAAAGAAAGACGGGGAGACTGGACTGTTACATTTTTCAGAAATTCAAAGTAGGCTGGGTGGCCATGGGCTAGAAATGCAGTTTTGAAAATATTAAGAGAAAACTAATTATTTTTAATGAAACTTTTAGGAAATGTCCTTCATACATTAGGCTTATAATGAAGTAAGTCAGAGAAAGATCATGGCAGATCATCATCCGCAGATGTGAACACAACTTTCATTCCTCAGAATAAAAATGGGAAGTACCACAGTAAATATATGCAGAAAAAACTATTGATCGGTTTTCATTCAACCTTTGAGAATATATTGCATTTTAGAACAGGGGTACTCAACCTAGTGCCCGCAAGTGCCATGGTGCCCGCTAGGTACTTTATAGGTACCGGCGCAGACTACCTAGGCCTACATATTAATCAGTTCTAGCACGAGGTCGGGACTCGCCTGCTGATTGGTCTGCGCACTCTGGTTAACACGGCATGGAGCCTCTCACAATTTGTGAGAGGCGCTATGCCATGTTAACAATCACTCTTTGCTTAGTACTGGACGAAGCTAGACTCTTTTTTATTCGTTTTTACAAATTTAATTCTCAAACTCATTATTCCTATTCAGAACCATTTATTGGTCAATAACCATTCAGAACTACCATTTTCCGGAGTTTTGTCGTATTTCACACTAAAGTAAAATTAACGTAACTTTGAAATGAGCTTTCAAAGTTACTTGCAGAAAGCCTTGTAGTTCATCTTTAGCAAAGCTGATAATACCTCTTTCATTTTGCGAGTATCTTTGTTTAACAAATTAACGTAGTAACACATTTAGTATTTATGTGGCTAGGAACTAATTCATTATTAATTTGACCAAATACGTTATTATTAGTGGCCTATTTACATCGGGGGACTATTAATATCGATGGTGAATTAATTGGTAATTATTCGTTTTTACACCCATTCTGTTTTTATGATGAGAACAAACTTTTCTGGTCAATTTTGAGGTGTTTTGCACGAATCTGCCATCCGTTTCCTGTGCAAATGCTTAGTTTTCGAGATATCGTCATCTCGAAAACCGCATTTTGCACAGGAAACGGATGGCAGTTTCATACAAAACACCTCAAAATTAACCAGAAAAGTTTGCTCTCATCATTTTCATTTAAACGAAAATATCGCGACTTAACCTAACCAATCATGAAGGGTGTACAGTTGACCTAACCGGGATTCAGATGACCTAACCGGGCATTCAATTAACCTAACAGGTTAATTTTGGTTATTTCACCTAAATATCTTCTGATCTTTTCGCATTAAGAACTCACTGTCACATTTCGGGCAAATTAAGGATGAGAGAATAACGCCGTAATTGATAAAAACATCCAATCTTTTGTCTTCATCTAGGGCACATGACGAATCAAATTCTCAAAGTCAAAATCTCACGAATAGCATGTCATAATTCTATCACAAACACCACTAAACTGAATCCAATTAGAAAAAATAAATAGCCAGAACAAAACCCAACCAACTAATTAAGTCGCAGAGGAGCAAAAAAATAGCCCAATCAGGAAAAATATTTTATCAAAAAAAGGACATTATAGCCAAAATAGGAAATATATTTTATTAAAAAAAGTACATTTGAACAAATTTGCACAACATAAGATATATATTTTCTTAGTCAGTTTTGAATGGCAATTCAATATATTGTACTGTTTTAACCGCGCGTGAGCGGGTTAAAAGACGAATATTAACCAATTAATTCTCGAGTTATTAGGCTCGTTAACATCAGGTACCACTACTCATTCAAGTACTTTAATATAATTCGCCTCATTCAATCTCGTCCAACTTGCTATTTCGGTAGGCTAACACGATTGAATCAGGCGTTACTTGGCCGAGCCCTAGAGGGAGACAAAAACATTATTTGTCCCAAAGTGGTCCTTCGAAATAAAATTAAATTACCAATAAAATCCGAAACCTTTTAAGGCACCATATCTACATTCTTCGACCGAGTAATGCCATCAAAATAATTATTGATACTAGTTACGTTTGCGGTTTCATTAAAAATATCACATGCTATGTTTTGAGAAAAAAATATTAAAATTTATATACTGTCAGATTAATTTTTGTTCAAAAGAAACAAGTTAAAAATTTGTAAAAATAGTGCCTGCAATTAGTTATGCACATCTTGCCTTTGGCATCTATCTACCTTACCCGTTAATTTTCTTTAACAACGAACGAACTCATTTTTCAATCTCTCGAAACCATAACTGCGTGTGCTTCACAAAGCTTACGTACGTATTTGTTTGCTTCATTTATAAAGTTCGTGGCATTTTCTTATCTGATAAAACACCAGTGGACCAAGGAAAAAACAAAAAGTATAATTTTAATAATAGTTATTGGGAAAAAGTAGTATTGTTGCGTAGAAATTAAAGGGAAATTTGCATTTATTGTGCCATTCCACTGTAGCAATACCCAAGAAATAAAATTTTGAAGGGCAATTTCAAACGAAACACAAGAGCTTTGAGAATGATTATAATTATATATCCGACCAAATCTGCTATTAAGATGAAAACGTTGAGTAACTTAAAATCTAACCTGGTACTAGGGGCGTAGCTAGGGGGTGGCAGAAGGGGCAGCCGCCCTGGGTGCTAAAGAGAGGGGGGCGCCAAAATTGCATTTGAAATTTTCTTCTACTTATTTTTATTTCTCAAATAAAACGAAGAAGAATAGTAGAAAAACTTATTGTGCTTCTGTTGCACTGTATAGGCCACTTCATAATCTCTAATTTAGATTCGTTATACAACTTATACTTTAGTGCTATCTTAATTTATTCTGAAACGTTTTCGAACAGGACTGTGCATATGTTCGTTCAATATCGTGCCTATACGGTATTTGTCGTACATCATGTACATAATCCTTATACATGCCACATTATTTATATCAATTAAAATTAAATTCATCACTAATTATTTGCGGGGGTGGGGGGGGTAGCCAAATTCAGGTTCTGCTCAGGGCGCCATCAAGGCTTGCTACGGCTCTGCCTGGCATTTCAGCAGTCTGTATTCACAACATATTCCACAAAGTCAAAAAAATGCCACGATTGCATCATTCAAAGTTGCTCATGTGATTGCTAAGAGAAAAAAGCCATTTGAAGATGGAGAACTAGTGAAGGTGGCAATGTTATCTGCTGCAGAATCGCTTTTTGAAGTTTTTAATAATAAACCATCAATCATTTCGTCCAAAAAAGTATTTACAGTTGTAGTATTTACAGTGGTCTGATAGCAGCGTAGCAAAGGGAATAGAGCGCATTTCACAGAACATTCAAGTTCAGTTAATGAATTACTTCCAAAAACGTGAATACTATTCCATTACACCTGAAAGAATCAATAGACATAACTGATACAACCCAACTACTCATAGTAGCGAAGATGGTGTTCTCAGATAATCAACAAAAAATAATTAAAAATAATTCGAATGAAAGGCAAAACAAGAGAAAATGTTTACAGAGTATTTAAAAATTGTTTCAGAAAACAACATCCCTCTACAAAAAATGTATCTATTACTACTGATGGGGCACCTGTAATGATAGGCTGCAATAACGGTTTTATAGGACTCCGCAAAAAAGATAATTCCTTTCCTGCATTTATTAATTACCACTGCATTATACATCAGAAAGCTGCGTTCTAAAGTGGTTGGTTCTAGACACGTTATGATTTTAGGAACTAAGATAATGAAGTCGATTCGTGTTATCAGCCCTGCAACACCGACTATTTAAAGCTCTATAAGAAGTTGGTGCTGCCTATAAAGAGCTTATACCACACACAGAAGTAAAGTGGTCGAGTAAAGGTAAAATTCTCGTAAGATTTATGGAGCTCATGCCGGAGATCAAGATTTTTGGGGAATCTAGAAGCGAACATTATTATCAACTAAATGAGCAGTTCTGGTTAATAGACTTAGCGTTTCTTGCAAACTTAACTCAGAAGGTGAACACGTTGCCGAGATGATTAGTTTTGTAAATTCAATCAAATGTAAACTAACTTTGTGGAAAAACGACTTGGCTTAAAAATCCCTTGCGCTCTTCCCGAATCAACTGAAAATTATTAAAACCCTTGATAAAAATACTTTTTAATTTGATGCACAACTCTTCATGGGCTACTTTGAAAAACTTGCACAAGAATTTACAGAGATTTCAAGAGTTTAACTTAATTACTCCAGGTTTGGAGTTCCTGATAAATCCATATAAAACAGACGACGTCTCTGAAATGGGAACTTCCTTAGCAAAAGTTTCATAAACTACGAGAAGAACAACTCTAGTTTGAAATTATGAATATTCAAAATGATACTGTAATGAAAAGCTATGAGGAGGATGAAAACGTTTGGAATCTTGTTGACAAGGAGAAATAACCTCTTCTAAGAAATGCTACCTTCCGGTTTCCCAATATGAAATATATAAAATCAAAACAAAGATTCAGATTAATGGATAAACATCTTGATAAACTGTATGCGAGCAGGTACATCATCTTTAATCTTGATTACTGCTCGCTTGCAGAAGCAACGCAGTGTCAAACATCTCATTAATCAGGAATAAAACATTATGAAATAATGCTTTTTTTTTTTTTTTATTACACAAACCATAAAGGATTTTTTAGCCTGTTTTTTTCTCTGTCTTTCCAATCAATAAAATTTATAAACGAGAAAATATACTAAATGTGCTCGATGGCCTTTCATTAGATTCCTAAGTTGCCCTTCAATGCCGAAAGGCTGAGGACCCCCGTTTAAGAAGCATGAAACTTGTGTCCAAATTTATGGAGAAATCGTGCGACAAGAAAATATTTTAGGGTCACACAAATTTTAATTTAAACTTTCTCAAAATAGAAAAATTCAGAATAAAGAAAATAAAAAAAAATATTAAAAAACTTGCAAACTTTCCAAATTTGCAGGATAACTATTACATTTATAGAGCTTTCTAACAAATAACTTGCAGGAAAATATTTAATGCCAAACGTTTTGCCGAAAAGGTGGGGTACGGTCACGTTTTACAAAAAAAATTTTAAGTCCAAAGTAAAACATCTGAGCTTTGTTTGGAGTTTAATGTTCTGACAGAATTTTAGTATAGTGTGTCAAGATAGGAAGTTGAGGATTGGTTCTTACTATCTTCAAAGATTGGGAAGAAGAATAAAAAAGGTGAGGCAACCCCAAAACATTTGTAACTCTAAAAGTCTTGCTCCAATTGTATTAAAACTGTACAAATATTCGACAGATGAAAGACAAAAATGGTGAAAGTTTCATCTAAACCGGATTGCAAGTAAAAATTTTCAAAAACAGTTAATCTCCCTTTGAGAAGAAAAAAGCAAATTTCTTATTTTTTCCTCTTTCTCTCCCAGAAGCAGGGCCGGCGAGAGCTGCCCCGGGCCCCGGGGAAGGATTGGTGTATGGGCCCCACTGTTTACTCAGTATTTTATTATGAATGTTTTTTTGTGTACATAACGAGCAAACTGATTATATGTCCGAGTCACTATTCAAAACATACAGTATGATAATCTCTATAAAATGCATGTTCATTAATTATATTTCCTCTGTTATTTAATCGTTTTATTAATATTTTTAGATTTTATCCCCCTCTTTCCGGGCCCACTAGAGGTCCGGGCCGCGGGGATGTAACCCGGCTTCCCCACCCTCTTGGCGGCCCTGCCCAGAAGTGCTTACAGGAATTTGTTTTGAAGAGGGATTTGTCTTTGTTTTGATGGGGAAGAGGCTCATAAAAACAAGGAAAATAATTATCCCTGACCGATAACTGATATTTCAGTTCGTTTGTAGATTCATAATGAACGCACCCATCTTCGCAATTTGCAACAACGCTCCGTCACAAAATGTGCATATACCGACGCTCAGAGGAGTTTAATGCCTTTGTATTACAAAAAGATATTTATAAAAATCTTTCTGTGCTAAATCTAAACATTCGAAGCTTACCTAGGAACTATAATTACTTATTGGCCCTTTTGAACTTCTACGGTCAAATTTAGTGTTATAATTCTCACGGAAACCTGGTTAAATAGTAGTATTAAAAACCTATATAATATAGATAATTACGTTGCTTATCATACTGTAAGAGATGGTCAGATTGGTAGGGGTATCTCTGTGTATGTGCATCAAACTTACGACTCTAACGAAGTATTTTCTCTATGTAATAGTGACAATGAAAGCCTGATTGTGAATATAAAAGACAAAAGTAATGTATATTCTGTCCATGCAATATATAGACCACCTAATACTAATATCAATAGCTTTTTAATTCACTTAGATAACATGTTATGCAACTTTCATAAATCGAATGCCAGAGTTGCGGGTGATTTCAACATCAATTTGCAATCTGAAGCAATCTCATAAATTTTTAAACTTAATGAATTCTTTCTATCTTTGTCATTCTATAACCAAACCCACTCGAGTCTGCAGCTATGGCAATCGAATAACAGAATCTACGATTAATAATATATTTGTAAATAGCAATGCCCTCGTAAATTCTGGAATTATAACCACAAACATAAGTGATCATTTTCCTACTTACGCTATATTCAATAACATTGTTCAGATTGCGGACAAAACAACTATTGATTACAGAATATTCTCAGAGGTTAACAAAAGAAAATTTATTGGGGCTGTAGAAAATACTCGACTTGACTGTGACGAACCTTCAAATGACCCAGATCATATGTTTCAGTTCTTCTATGACACCTTATTCCATATTTTTAATATTTGCTTTCCTTTAAGGAGAAAAACAGTTTCGCTCGCCCAAAAGTGCCGCAAATCCATGGATCAATCACTCCAGGAATTATCACTTCAATAAAGAACAGAGATAAATTATTCAAATTGCAATTACAGAGCAAAATTCCTAAAATACAATATACTCAATACAGAAACAAATTAACTAAAATAATCAAAATTGCAAAATATAACTATTATAACAATCAATTTTCCAAACATAAAGGAGACGTGAAAAACACTTGGACAACCATAAACAATCTTCTCGGAAAACAAATTAAGAAAAATTCAATAGAGAAATTAAATGTTGATAATAAAGCAATTACTGATGATACTACTATTGCAGACTCTTTAAATGCACATTTTACTTCAATAGCGGATAAGCTTCGCTCACAATAAATAAATAATGATCACTAGCCTCTAGAATATATGCCACCCAGCCCACTAAATTAATTTTCTTTTGTTCCTGCTACTTCTACTGAGGTCCAGAATATTATTGGTAAATTAAAAAATACAAAAAATAACATTCATAACATTCCTGTACCTATATTGAAACTTGTTAAAGATAAGATATCTGTAACTTTGGCTAAGATTATCAATCAAAGTACTGAACTTCATAATGTTTGCAGATGATACAACTGTCTCTTTTTCTTGCAAAGATGTTAATACAGCTAAGAATATATTTCATTCAGAATTCATCAGTGTAATGAAATGGTTGACCACCAATAAACTCTTCCTAAATACCAGTAAAACAAATTTCATGATTTTCACTAATAAAAGAAATGTATATCTTGATGAACTTAATGTTAATGAAATCACCTTAAAGGAGTGTACTGTAACAAAATTTTTTGGTGTAATGCTAGATAAGAATTTGCAATGGAGTGATCATGTAAATTATATCGCGAAAAAGATTTCAAGGAGCGTTGCTATAATGTTTAAACTTAGAAATATAGTCCCTAAACAAGTTTTATTTGACTCTTTATCATACTCTTGTTCTTCCTTATATAACATACTGCACCCTTGTTAGGGGAAACTCCACTAACAACGCATGAAATGGCATCTTTGTCATCCAAAAACGAGCAATAAGGTTATTATCTGATGCTGATTTCCTTGATCACTCTAGTATATTATTTAAAGAGCTAAACCTACTAAAGCTCAACGATATAACCAAACTGGCACATTTTATTTTTATTTACGAGTGTAAGAACAAAATCATTAATTTGCAATGGGTAAATAGATATTTTGTAACTCATCAAGAAATCCACTCGTATCAGACCAGAAATAGATCAAAGCTTGTTATACCTCAATTTAGATTGTTTTCATCTCAAAAACTATCCATTTTCATTGGATTGAGACTATGGACTTGCGTGCCAATATAAAATTTTTTTGAATGTAAATTTGTTTAAAACTAAGTTGAAATCCCGATTAATAATGGCATACTAACAAAAATCTAGGATTAATGTCCACTAATATTGTCTAATATTGTCCATTAATATTGTAATGCATGTTTTAACTATTAATAATACTTATTTATTTATTATTATTAATTAATAACAACTAGCTGCTTATTTTTAATAAGAGCCCGTAAAGCCTAAAGCCTAAAGCCTAAAGGGCCAAATTAAATAAAATAAATAGTCGAGCTTCAAAATTATTCATGTCATTGTAAATTGAAAAAATTTATTTATTTTATTATTATTAATAAAGGTTATTCTATTCTATTCTATATTTCACGTGCGATAATCCTCAATCGAAATATCACTTTGTCTTTCATTGCAATACATTCTGAGCACATAAACTAATGACTATAACCTCATTGATTACTGGATTGCGATGTTAAAATGGAGAGATACATCTTCGGCGAGGGGCTCGTGTTCATCGTTGCTCAGACTCGCGAAACATGCAGTTCGTCATGAAGGCTGGGCTAAAAACTTTCTTCATTCTAATCTTAGGAATCAGTTTAGAATTTCGAATTTGTTTTTCGAAGACTCGACAGGAGTCAAAGTTAAATTTTATTAGAAACGTTTTAGCAGTAAGAAATTTCAAGAAAGTTTCGTTGTTTACATATTCTTCAAGTAAGTACAAATAAAATGGAAGAAGGCAGTTTAGCCGAATGAGTGTATATATATATATATATATATATATATATATATATATATATATATATATATGCGCCTCGGTGGTATAGTGGGTAGCATTGCTGACTGCACATCTATCGGCCCCGGATTCTATTTCTGTTGTGGGCAAGGCGGTGCGCAGCTCACCCAACTGCTCATTCTTTCTTTGGATGGTAGATGAATGGGTATTACGAAATCCCCACAAATAAGGTGAGATGCTGCAGAGGGGCCGTTACTGAAATTATCCCACTCGTCTGCAACCCAATTAAGGCCAAGGCTACACGAGCGACTTTGTCGTTGCGACAAGGTTGTAACGACAAATTGCAAAGAATAGGTACTGTTGTTTCCTACGGGGCAAGCTACACGACAGACAGTCGCTGCGACAATTATTCGCTGTTGTATCCGGCTGCGTTGTATTGTTATTTGTTTCAAGCGCGGTCGGCTACACGAGCGACTTTGTCACAGTGTCACTGCCACGTGGCATTAAAAACGAAGAAATCGCAGTCCATGTAGTTTGCAATAGCCACTGCGATTGTGTCGCTGCGACACCTTGCAACTCTGACGCAACGACTTTTAAAGCGCTCGTGTAGCCTTGGCCTAAGGTTTTTAATATAAGGCCGAGCGTTATCTAGAAAAAAAAGTAAATTAGTACAATAAAAGATTGCTAAATTTACGATCAGATATAATTTAAAGATGGTAGATTGCAATTTCCTTTGAAATCGGCTGATTTGAATTAACGCCACATTTCTCTTAGTTCAGTTAAATTCAAGGAAATAATGAATTAGAAATTCCTGAAACATTCCTGAAACACTCTTATCGTGATTGTGACTATATGGCAACTTTTTATTTACAAACCTGCATAAAGACAACGTAAACAATAGTAAAGTTTATGAATGGACGAAGCAAGATGTAAGACTAAATGTGATTGGTTGGACGAATTAGGAATAACGTAACAATTCTGAATTATAACAACCTAAATGAAGACTATCTTTTTACCATTTATTAGTTTAACTAAAGATTGAATGTATCTACCCTAATTAACGCTTGTCATTACATTGGGTCTTTTCCGTTTGGGGGCTAGCAGCGAATTTTAATGAAAATCGGTATACTAATGTAGTTTTGGTCACTGATTTCAAAAATAACTTTCTTTTTTTTGGAGAAATGAAAAACAAACATGTTAGAGCACTTTAAATAATTAATGTGTGTTTTAACTAGCTTAAACTAGTTATAGAGGATTGTGTTAAATTTAGCCAGAGTCACAAACTGCTACTGTTTATGAAAAAGTGCTCCAAGTGTGGGAAAGTGTGTTCCTTTGATAAAAATACCCAGTTCTTTCGCTGCCCAAAGCGTCGGTCAAACGGTAAAAAGTGCAACTTTAAATTATCCCTAACGAAGAATACATTTTTTGAAGGATCCCGGCAGATCTGTAAAAGTAGCAGAAAAAAATCAAGAATTATCATCAATTAAATAACTAAGGTCAATTGAATGCCCAGTTAGGTCAATTGAATGCCCTTGACGATTGGTTAGGTTAAGTCATGATATTTTCGTCAAAAACACATTAATTATTTAAAGTGCTCTAACATGTTTGCTTTTCATTTCTCCAAAAAAAGAAAGTTATTTTTCAAATCAGTGACCAAAACTACATTAGTTTACCGATTTTCATCAAAATTCGCTGCTAGCCCCCAAACAGAAAAGATCCATTACATTAAGCAAATATTTTGCTACACACACACGAAAAAACAAACATGCAACTACAGTACATATTGAAATACACTCGTAAATAGTATTCAGAATTTAAAAAATACCCACTCGCAAGTTTATATTGGGTAAATTAATTTCACCAAACCAGTGGTGGGGAAACCAACTGTGAATTGTCCCAGGCCAGTTATGTTAGTGTTTCCCAAACTTTTTGACACTACGCTAGCCAACCATACCCCGCTTTTCACAGTACTAGACCCTACTACAAAATCCGTACTGAATGTTACCAGCAATATTAATAAAATTACTATGGAATCAGTTGTTCACTCCAACTCGATATCACTACCACCCAAATTCTTGTGTACAGGCGAGTAGTAACCTCCCTGTAACCGTTTCTGACTTTCTTTCGGAGACACCGCCCCCCCCCCTCCCTCCCCCCCCTACAATATCCTCGCGTACCACCGGGAATGCGCCACCCACAGTTTGGGAAACAATACCGTACGCTTAATGTACTTGGGTCGTTCCAGTCCCCCTTTTTAAAGGGGATTTACTTCTCCCGGTTGGTGGCGTTACCGCCATCACAGTACCATCAATGGAACGAAGGACAAAAAAAAAGAACAACCAACCAACCAACCAGTGTTGGGAGACCACTGTGAAGGAAGTATCAAATATTTACAAACACGTGTACAGTATTTACTAACCAATATTATGTTAATTTAAGTGCATAAAATGTTATTCAATGTTTCAGTTAATCTACTATATAGTTGACACTTATTTAGTAGTAACAAATCTAGGATAGAAATTATTTAACAAGAGAAAACTAAATAAGGTTCCCCCTCAATGGGGAAAAGGGGGAGGGAAATGGAAACTTTCCTGTTATCCCGAACCCCAGACTTTTTGCCGAAAATATCACAATTTAACCTAACCAATTGTCAAGGGCATACAGTTGAACTAACAGGAAAGCACCGGTTTTTCTGTTATTATTAATAATTCTAATCTTTTAAAGTCTCATTATGGACATACAAGAAATACGGGAGCTATTGAAGAATAGGGACCCCAGCCTTCTTTAGTTAGGCTTATAAGGCTAACTAACGAAAATATCACGACCTAACCTAACCAATCGTTAGGTTAACTGTACGCCCTTGACGATTGGTTAGATTAGGTCATGATATTTTCGTTAGTTAGCCTTATAAAGCTAACTAAAGAAGGCTGGGGTCCCTATTCTTCAATAGCTCCGAAATACGGTTAGGTCAACTGTATGCCCTTGACAATTGGTTAGGTTAAGTTGTGATATTTTCGGCAAAAAGTCTGGGGTCTGGGATAACATTAAAGTACCCAATTGTGTTGCGAATCGGTAAGAGTTGAGACACTGAAGTAAAGGATTGGGATCACCTGAAGATCAGGGCCCCTAGCCTTCTTTAGTTAGCCTTATAAGGCTAACTAACGAAAATATCACGACTTAACCTAACCAATCGTTAGGTTAACTGTACGTCCTTGACGATTGGTTAGATTAGGTCGTGATATTTTCGTTAGTTAGCCTTATAGTCCTAAGAAGTGGGAAAGGCGCATACACCAATAACAAATCCTTAACCGATGTTAACTGTTTTCAAACCAAACTATTCATTTGCTATTACTAATAAATTATACCGATTTACATTTTGGATCTGCTGTTTAATTGAATCAATTTCAATCTGTAATAGTAATGAAAGATCCTGCTAAGATTCAATCTTAGCAACGATCTAAATTTTTACAAGTACAGAAACCCTACCAAGAGTATATCTTGGTTAGCAACAATCTAAATTTACTTACCTATTAAATTGATGGAGCTAGTATATACATACACGAAATAACCAATATATAGGCCTACAAGTCACTGACTTTGTAACTTAAATGAAGCAGCTGTTAGTAACGATTTAGGTACTATAATCTATAAAGTAAAATGTTTATTTTCAGTATGATGTTTTCTTTCAATATAACACGGTTCCCATAGCAAAACCCATCTAAATGTGTATTTGCACTATAAACTATAAAAGCAGGGCCCTGCTTTATACAGCTGGTTAAATTGTTTTCCTCTTTATATCTGAAATCCATTCATAAGCATAATATTTAGCATTTTCTACGTTCTCATTTTAAGTTGAATTTATGTAACAGATATAACATAGTTATAAACAAATAAGGAAATATTATAGTTTACAAGCAGGAAAGGAAAATAGACTTTCTTTCCCATAAACATTAAAATTAAAGGCGATTCTTGAAAGATAAAGAAGCCGAAATATCTAAAATTTGAAACTTCTAAGATGGCAGATGTACGACGATTCTCCAGTACATCAAATATTTAGTTCAGTGCTCACGAGCCGACCAGGGTATCGGTGGCTTTTGGAGGTTTTAGTGTCGAAGTTATTTAGAATTTGTTCTTATGAAGTGTGGTTAGTGTACAGTAGAATTTGAGGGCGCCAGGTAGCCTAGTGGTTTCGGTGGCAGACTCCGAGCATTGTGGCGTTGGTTCACTCCCAGCCAATGGTATCGGATGATGAGTTGGCCGCTTAGGCCTATTGTGACCCTAAGGGTACACTCAGCCCCATATCGTAGGGAAATGAGCTTGTTAGATGTAAGTAGAGTTTAATTCGTATTGAAACCCATAATGTCATAATAAGGTACAGTACAGATCGTTAGTTATTGAAGAGTTTAACAAGAAAAATTTCATAATAGTTTATAGTGCAAATACACATTTAGATGGGTTTTGGGTAATTATGTGTTTTAAGTAACTCAGTCATTTTACACACCAAAATACATTTTTCTAGTAGTATTTGATGTGATTTGTTCAAATATGACCTCCATTTCCGTCGGAAATGAGATCCAACAAAGTTATAGTACTTTGAAGTTTGGCTCATTTTCAAGGGAAATGGAAGTCAAAATCTAAGCAAAACACATCAAATATTACTAGGAAAATGTATTTTGGTATTAATTAACCTAGCCTAACCCTGGCTAACCTAGCCTAGAGTATATTAAATCCTCAAAATAATATTCGCACCGTTCACATGTCATCGCCACAAACATCTATCAAAAACTAACAGAAGTAGACTAGCAACTTAAAAGGCCTAAGAACTTAAAAAATCTAGCTCATATATCATGTTCTCATGACGTCACCAATCAAAATATTGGAAGGGCGGGAAAAAAAATGCAAAAATGTCATAATATTCAAATGTACATAATTTGTTAAGTACGCATCTGCGAGCATAGTGACTTATATGAAAATGATGAGAAAATTATGCTTTAATATTTTATAATTATATTTGCTTTTGATATTCTGAGTGCGATAAAACTCATATTAACCGGGTTTTGCTGTGGGAACCGTGTTATATTGAAAGAGAACATCATACCTCAAAATAAACCTTTTACTTATAGAGTATAGTACCTAAATCGTTACTAACAGCTGCTTCATTTAAGTTACAAAGTCAATAACTTGTAGGCCTATATATTAGTTATTTCGTGTATATATATATATATATATATATATATATATATATATATATAGAGAGAGAGAGAGAGAGAGAGAGAGAGAGAGAGAGAGATGTACCCCTCAGAGGGTCGAACGAGGGTTGTTTTAAAAATACTTTTAAACGAGGGTTCATCAAAGCAGGGAAAAGCTCGTCTCGCGTCTGTTGGCTGGAATTTGCTGGTTGCGATCGATCTGGCTGGCAGTTTGGCTTCTTCACTGATGCCGAGAGTAAATACCTCCCATTTTCCGTTAGTCCCGCCCATTGGCGAGTATCTTTTCAAGATTTTCAGTCAAACAGCGGTTTCACATACATCTTTGTGCCCGCCCTGAAAAGCAACCCGGTGCGTTCTGTTCCTCCTTGATAATGTGAATATATCACGAAAGCGCTCGGACTTTGTGTTTCCTTTTCCCTGTGGTTGTTTGCTGATATATATATATATATATATATATATATATATATATATATATATATATACTAACGAGGAGGTAGATCTTTTGGCCAGACGAGCATGCTCCCTTCCTATTACCCTTAAGTCTTTGCCTTTTTCAGATTTCGTTCCTTCCCTCCGCCGCCATTTCAGGTCGTATCAGCGCGACTGGGATGGCGTCGGTGTGAACAAACTCCACCGTCTCAAGCCTGCTCTTCGTCATTGATCTTCGTATCACTAATTCGGGCATAAGGAAGTTCTATCGGCTCGTCTGAGAATTGATCATACCCGTTTGACCCACTGCCACCTTATGTCTGGAAATCCTGAACCTTGCCTTCATTGTTATGTTCCTCACTGTTGAGTACGTGTTTATTTTTTGCTCTCTTTACTCAACCTTTCGTTCGCAGTGCTTCCCGAAGTTACATTCCCGTCCGGCATCGACCCGTCTTCAGTCCATTCTTGCTGAGAGTGCTTCTTTCCCTGTTGGCCCTATATTTGATTTCCTCCGACTGTCGCGGCTCTTGTCCCGCCTCTTAGTCTAGTCTCGCCGTGATATGAACTTTTCTAGGTTTGAAACGCCGGTCAATTCCAAAGGAAAAGAAATTGTCCAAGTTGAATGGCATTTGCCAAGTAACAGACCAATCGCCCAACCTGTCAAGAACATTTTGAAGCGTTCTTACACCATCCTCATTACCTACACTACTTCCTAATTTAGTATCGTGTGCAAATTTTGAAATTATACTTAGGGGCCCAACGTCTATATCGTTAATATAGATCATAAAAAGTAAAGGACTTGGAACGAAACCCTGTGGAACACCACTGGTGATGGGCGCCCACTCCGAAGCCACTCGTTATTACAACTCTGCTTTTTTATCTTTTAACCAATCTTCAATCCAGTTGGAAACGAGCCCGGTGATTCCTAGTCCTCTAACTTTAGCTGTCGATCTCGCGTACTCGCGTATGGGTAAGAACACAAAGAAAGCAGGCTACCCGCTTGCCGGTTTCCAGCGCCGGCAGTCAGCGCTGGTAGGCGGACACAGAAGACGCAGGTTTATCTGCGAGTTGTGGTCTAGCTCTCGTCTGACGAAGATTTTCTTTTGCTCGATAGTGCTTATGCACATCTACACGCGCGGGCAAGCGAGAAAAGAATGTTTTGTTCATTCCGGTAAACTTGTCAGCGCGGGCAACCAGCGCCGACAAGTTTGAACATGCTTCTACTGTGTGCGGCTGCGCTCGATAGCATGGTCATATTTATGACGCTTGTGTTGGTAACCAGCAAGCGGGTAGCCTGCTTTCTTTGTGTTCTTACCTAAGTTAGGGACTTTGATCAAAGGATTTTTGAAAGTAGAGATACACTACATCTAATGCCCAAGTTGCATCGTTTAAAGTATGCATATTATGGACAAATTCTAAGTTTTTTTCAGACAAGATCTATATCGCCTGAATCCATGTTGAGAATAAAAAGTTAAATTGCTTAATTCAAGGTGATACACGATACGTTCTGTAATATGGATTCCAACAGTTTGCCGACAATCGAAATTAAACTGATCGGTCGGTAATTACAAGGCTTTTCTCTATCACCCTTTTTAAAGATTGGTATCACATTTGCTAACTTCCAGTCAATTGGCACTTTCCTTAACTCGATTGATTGTTTGAATATGGTTACTAAATCGACACACACACACACACAGTGAGTGAGTGGTTTGAAGCCTTTTTCCAAATCATCTTAATATCAGTGTTTTTATATTCCCACTAAACCACTAAACGGTATTACAAGAAGTCGAAATAATAGTAATAATAATAAATATAAGAACTTTATGATAAAACTTGTCGTACCTCAATTACAAAAACTTTATTGTAATTTCATTAATCTTTTAAATAAATGGGATTGCATTCCTCGTAAGACGTTTCGTAACCCCTTTACATAATTCCATCGATTTCGTAGACGAAATTATAAAACATTAATTACTAATTGTAATAATCACATTCAACTTTGCTAAATAATTATTATGACATACTGTAAAAGCAGTGATCCCTAAGGACACAGGGTTGGCAAAATCCCAACTGGGTTTTTGCTGGATAGTTGGGTTTTTGCTGGGTTTTGGTTTTTTTTCCAACTCTGTAAGGACATCAATTTAAACATATTTAAATATATCACTTAAATATATCATTACAAAATCTATATAATAATAATAATTTTTATTCAGAAAGAACACATTACATAAGATATGCAATACATCCATATAGGTTTACACAATGTTAACATTAACACTTAATTTTGTATTTTTTTAGTGACAAATAGTTTAATTACAGTATTCTTATATGAATATGCCGTTGGAAAGCATGTCAGCTTTTCAGGCAAAAATCTTTGAGATTCAATTCTATTTTTACGAAGGAAAATAAGAAATATAAATAGAATTAGTAAAAATAAAATAAAGTTGTATTCAGTTAATTCTCTCATTACGAATGAAAATTGAAATAATAGAAAAGGAAGAGGTAAACAATACGGTATGATAATAGAAATAATAATAAAAATAATAGAAAAGAGAAATGGTAAAAATATGGTAAACAGAACATGTTGAAATATTGATAATCATTAATTTCTATTATTATAAATTAGAAATGATGATACAATCTTAGTTACGAAAATACAGATACAGTAAATGGGGCATATTATCAGAGCTGGGCATTTGCGGCATATTTTGCGGTACTGCGGTACTTGCGGTACCACCGCACCACCACCCCGGGCCCCCATAACGCAGTACCACAAAGGATCGCTGAAAGTACCGCAGTACCGCTACCGCATTCAAATTTCCGCGTACCGGTTTGGTACCGGTTTGGTAGTGCAGCAGTACCGCAGTACCGCAATATGCCGCAAGTGCCCAGCTCTGCATATTATAACTATAGCGTAATATAATGGAAACTTTTAACATATGATTTATAGCTTGTGTTTGCACCCAATTTAAGATTGTGAATTTTGCATGTATAATAATAGGTGATTGTCATTGTTTAGTAATATTTACAAGTTGCAATATATATATTAATGTGCGTGTGTGTGTGTGTGTGTGTGTGTGTGTGTGTGTGTGATTTACTAGTGTTTCTTTAGGGAGTTGCGAAATGAAATTAACGATAGTGTTCCAGATATCTGCTCCTTTGTAGGAGAGAGCATTTTCCGCAATTTGCATCGAATAATTTGGGTTGTGTACGAAATCATTGGGAAGCCTTGTATTATGATTATGGTTGGTCTGATGGGGAGGTAATCGTCCTGTGAATGGGCGAAGTATAGTTCCTATTATTAGCAACTTTATTCATACTGATATCGACAGTAAGTTTATACGAGTCATTTAGTTTTAGAATATTTAAGTTTCTGAACATTGAAGAGGTACGAGACCATCTGTTATCATTGTTTGAGAGAGTTCGTAAGCATTTTTTATGGATTACTTCTAGCGGATATCGTATATAAGTGAGTGTTGTACCATCTGCACACTGAATACAGTCTAATGTTGTTGATCGACAAAAATCATTTACGCGCATTAAGAAGAGTAAGGGTCCAAGGATAAATCCTTGTGGAACTCCACTTTCCAATATAGCGTATTCTTATGAAATGTCATTTACTTTAACATACTGGTGATGGTTAGAGAGATATGACTTAAACCAATTTAGCATATTTCCCCTTATGCTATAAGTGTTTAATTTATCTAGTAAGATATCACGTGAGAGCGTATCAAAGGCTTTCGACAGGTCAAGGAAAACTAAGATTGCGTTTTTTGTAATTTAGGTTTTTATAAATATTTTCTAATAGCATGTTCATGGCGTCTTCTGTGGTATGGATTTCTCTAAACCAAAATTGTTTTTGCTAGGATGTCGCATTCAGTTAAGAATTTGATTAGTCTATTGTATACGATTCTTTCAAATACTTTACTCAAAGTTGGTAAGATGGAGATTGGCCGGTAATTGGATGGAGAATCAGAGCTATCTGATTTGAATACTGGACAAACCCTGGCTATCTTCAGGTGATCAGGGAACACACCTTGTACAGTACTAGTGACTCATGCATCAGTCTTGTGAGTAGGGTGGTTGCTGTATCATCTGATATTAGTTTATGTATTTTCACTGGAATTGAAATGATATCAGCGCTTTTATTTTTTAAGTTTTTCAATGTAGCTGATGTTTCGTTTAGCAGAATTGGTTCAAAGAAGAAAGTATTTGGTATGGGTTGTGGTATATATTGTTGGTAGTGATTGTCTGATTCTGGAATGGCTGCTGTCGTATTTCTTCCTATTTTCGAAAAAAAATTGTTTAATAAAGTGGCCATGTCTCTGGGATCACTGTAGGAAATTCCATCTTGTGTTAAAGAATTTACGAGATTTGTCTTTTCTTTTTTGGCGTTAACTAAAACCCTTTAGAGTATTCCATAATCCTTTACGATTAGATTTTTGTTCGGTCGGTAATTTTAGAACAATAATGGTCCGCTTTTGTGGTTTTTATGAGTAAATGTAGTGTGTTACAATAATTTTTACATGTTTGTTCGTTGATAATATCATTCTTCCATAGTTTATAGAGAGAATGTTTACGGTTTATGATTACAATAATGGCTGGAGTGATCCACTGGTTGAGTAGTTGTTATAGTTTTTTTGACAAGAGTTTCGACTTTATCGGAAAATTAGTATTAAATATATCTATTAGTGTGTTTGAGAATGTTTGACATTTTGTTTTTATTTCACAGTTACTTTCAGTTATTCTCGACCAGTCAAAACTTGATATTTCTCTGATAAATTTCAATTTATTATTATTGGTGTAGGGTCTATAGTTAATTTTCATTTTCTCCTGTATTTGTAAATGGCTAATTAGCATTGTGTACGTGGGCAGATGATCCGTAATGTGTAATAGGAGTATATATACACACCTGACATAGTCAAGGGAAGATCGCACCCAGATTTGGTCTAATAAAGTCGAGTTTTCTATGGTACTATGTAATCTTGTTGGCTTAGTTATAGTTAAATTAAAGCCATTTTGGTAACGAGATTGTAGTAGTAGTAGTTAGCATTATTATTAGAGTTTATTTTAACGAGGTCGATGTTTAATCTCCCGCAATGATGCAGTTATTACTATGATTAGAAGTTAAAGTTGTACCTATGTACCTATGCTCTCAATAAATGTTGGCAAGTTACCACAAGTTACCATTTGATGGTCGATAGATGCCTAATATTGAACAGGAAATATTATTTATATACACCTCAACTGCTAGGGTTTCAGAATGATCATTTATGCCTGTCAATTGCTCAATACTTTTGCTTTTATGATTAGTGTCTATTAAGGTGGTCCATATAATCGAACTTTCGATTTTTCCAGCTCCCACCCGCCTAATCTGTGTCACTATAGCAGAAAATAAATTGTGAAAAATTTCACTCACATCGGTGCATAATTAGTGGTCGCTTATGGGGTTATATGTTCTTCTCTGAGTCACTCATTACTATGATCTATTACAGGTGCTAATTAATGCCGTTTTCTGCTCTTTCACAGGTTGGAGTGTTAAATATAGCTATATGAAATAGATTTTAATAGATATTGGTATACCATACATTGGTTTCTGTTGGTTACATTTACTTACGGTGACGGTCATGTCAAAAACACGTGGTTTTTATTTGTTAGACAAACCGGACCAAAAGATTTTAGGCAGTAAATTGCCTTCAAATGGCCAGGTCCTAAGTGTTTTTTTTGCACCATCATGTTGTGAATAAGAAAGACACCAAACAAAAGGTGTTATGATTCCTCCAGCACTTCCTCGCAGAAGTGCTGGAGGAAGTTTTCTCATTTTGGGAAAGAGCCCGCATACCAACACGCCGGAAGGACCACTGTTTGGAGAAGCTTTTGGGCTTGTTCAAAGAGTGGCAGGCTTTGAAAAAGAACAAGGGAAGGAAAAATCCAAAACAAATCCAAAACGAGACGTCTTTCAAAAGCAAGCTGAACAATTTGTTCGACTTTGCACATGGAAACGGTCTCCAGATGATCCAGTTTCAAAAGAGCCCGATCGGCGTGGCACAATGGGCTCCGTCGACAAAAAATTGGCGGAGAAGGAGCAGAAGGTTGCAAAGCGGAAAGTGGAGGAAGACGTCCGAAAGAGGAAAGCAGTCGAAGAGCAAACCTCGACATCCCAAACAGCCGAACTTCTTCAAGCTCTGCCGATGACGAGTTTCTTGAGGGAGCTACTGGAGGTTGTCCTTCTCCCCCCAAAAAAAAGAACACGCCAGACCAAGAATATTTTCAATTCAGAATTATCTTCAGCCTTAGACAGGACAGGGGTGAGTGACCAGATGGCGCTTTACATTGCATCGGAAACAGCTCGCAGCCTTGGCCAAAACCTCGAGGAACTGACTCTCAGCCGGTCCTCTGTGAAGCGCAGCCGAGAACATCATCACAGGCAGCAGACTGAATCGGTCCAAAAAGGATTCCATTCCGGACCAGTGATGGTGCACTGGGACGGAACGCTTCTGCTAGACCTTACCAACAACGAGCAGGTGGACCGGCTTCCCGTCTTAGTGTTCACCTCAGATGGCAACTGCCAGCTCTTGGGAGTGCCAAAAATAGCTTCGGGAAGTGGGCAACAGCAGGCACAATCGGTGTTTGAGCTCTTGCAACTTTGGGGACTAAGTAACTAAGTGAAAGAGTGATGGGGATGTGTTTCGACACTGCCACTGCTAACACTGGCCGTCACTCATGATGTTGTTTGCTCCTAGAACAGAATTGCAGAAAGAGCTGCTCTACTTTGCATGCAGGCATCATATCATGGAGCTAGTTGTCGCCGCCGCGTTCACGGCGTGTCATGACGCAATTTCTGGTCCTAAAGTTCTGTTATTCAAGAGATTCCAGCAACAGTGGAACTACATCGACAAAAGCAAGTTCCAAACAGGTGTCGACGACCTCACTGTTGGTCCATCCCTATTACCTGTCAGATAAGAACTTCTGAAGTTCGCCGAAAACCAAATCCAGCGCGAAACGTACCGAGACGATTACAAGGAATTTTTGGAACTCGCCATTGTCTTCCTTGGTGTAAATCTTGAATCGCCGATTCGATTCAATCGCCCACGTGCGATGCATCACGCTTGCTGGATGTGCAAGGTTCTGTATTCTATCAAGATGTGGATGTTCTGGGAGCAATTGCAACATCTCACACCGAAAAAGAAAACATGCTTGCAAGACATGAGCATCTTCGCTGTGACAGTCTATCTGAAGGCATGGTTCACTGCTCCGATGGCCGCTTCCATCTCCAGCCCAGGACCTTTGCCTCTTGAAATCATTGAGGTCGTATCCACAGCAGAAGATCTCCAAAGCAGCCGGTCAGAAGCTGGCAGGACAGCTTTGGTACCTCTCTGAGGAAATTATTCCATTGGCCTTCTTCGATGCCGATGTTCCATCTGGAACGAAACGTCGGATGGTCGCAGCCCTGTACAAGAAAGAGGGTGGAGAGCAGATTCCAAAGTGTGTCAATCCGCCTCACAGTTCGTCTTTGGAGAGCCTTGTGACGAAGAATTCCATGAAGTTCTTCAAACGACTGCAATTGTCTGCAGGTTTCTTGAACAAAGATCCAGATGACTGAGAAAAATGTAGTAGTTTCAGGGTGTTCTTAGGGTTGTGGAAAACCTTAGGGTGGTGAATGACCACGCCGAGCGAGCTGTGGCCCTCGTCCAACAGTACAGTGGCCGCCACGGATAGTACTCATCCATCAGCCACGGATAGTACTCATCCATCAGCTCGTGGATGGGGTGGGGCTGTAGTGCATACCATATAATACCTATTACAGTGATAGAAGGATAAATTTCGAAACTCGTGAGCGACCCCTAAATATGAACTTATCGAAACGAAAATTTACTTGCAACATTTTCTCACAGAACCTCACAACTTCAGTGGGTGGAAGCTAGGAAATATTAAAAAAAATTTCCCCTATATAGTTATGGACCACTATAGTGTTTATATAAATGCTTAGTCCGCCGCCTCTGTTATTATTTCTACATATGTGGTGGCTCGTGTAGCCCGGTATATTAAAAAATTACTTATTTTCATATAACCAGGTCTCAGTCAATATAATACATGTGAATTTATATTGTAACAATTTTAGATTGGCCGTCAACTCATCAAAGTGATTTGGAAGGCTTCTGATATTTAAGTTCAAAATAGATACGTTTCCTTTACTGCGTCGCTCGTTTAAGAAGGTTGTAAGGTTGCTAGTTACTGTATTTTGAGATTCAATGTTTTCATTCACAGATCTAAGAGTGCGCAAAGTGTTAATCATAGAGTTAAGAAAAGACATAAAAACAGAATATACAATAAATTATGATCTTTCACCCATACATAAGCCAAATGAAGACACTGAGGTCGGGTGTTCGACTCTCGATACTGCTGGCTAAAAATAATATAGCATTACTGTGGGTATTGCGGTGGCCACCTAATTTCTGGCCTTCGTGACTGATTATTGTTATTATTATTTTTCTGAGTGTGCCCACGGGTATGAACTACCATGTACCATCGGTTTCATTACTCGAGATATACTCGGCCACACCTACCTTACGGGCACTATCATGACTGTTGAATCCGACAGTAGATAAGACACTGATAACAGAAGAATATTTACACTGTTTATTTTCTTTGAAGTTGAGTTTCGGTGGAAATGGCTAACCACAACCCTTTGGAGACCTTGCTCGATCTACCCCTCAACTGTACTAATTTTGTACCGAATCTCTGATGCTAATAATGTCTTGGGATATTCAACCTCCTCCGTAACGGCAAAGGACACGTGACGAAGGGGACCTACAACTTTACGTGGTATTCTATCCAGCTAAGGGTCGCTACATCATTTGAACACCCAACGTCGATTATCCTCGCTGATCTAACGAGAAGCGTGTTGCGACAGGGAAGAATCTATCCCCTAAAACTGACCGTCTTCCGAGAGGGGGAGGGGACACGAAAGTGAGGGCTGTTGGACCCAATTTATTTTTTTTTATTTTTATATATTTTTAAAATTGTTCTTTATTACTCTGTTGTTTTCTTATTTCCTTAAGTTGGTCTGTTAGTAACTTACAGCATATTATTGTTATCAAAATTAATTTGTCAAATTGGATACCTCAGTGATAACTTGCAATATATTTATGTTTATTTTATTCATCCTTCATTTATTTTTTAATATATGACAATACAAATACGGATCACCTATGCTACCGTTTCATTAAAACGATCGAAAAGATATGTTTTTTTTGTATAATAAAATAACTATGTTATTGATGTTAAGTTAATTTATCAGACAGGATACCTGATGATGAGATTGACTCGCCCTAAATTTAATTTATTTTATTAATTCTTTCGTTTACTTTTTTCCATACAAGAGAATAATTATGGTACACATCACAATATATTACCTTTTTATTAAAAAAAAAAATTCAAAATATTTACATTAATTTTGCCTGTGCAATAAAAGTACATTGCACAGTTCAGGAGTTAACTGTTATGTATATCAAAATTTTAGTACTCTCCAAATTCTGACCGTCTTCCGGAAGACGGTGGAAGACGGTATGGATCCGCCACTGCGCGATGTACGAGGGGAGGTCAGAAAATAAGTTTACACGGCGTATAATTTCGTAACTAAAAGACCTAACATTGATTATGTTTGTATCAGGTGAATTCGTTAATCATTGTTGGGAACACTCACGTCGATTCGTTATATGAGTCAGTTGAACATGGCGGCTCGACTGGAACAGTGCCCTGTCATTTCTGCAACGATATTCCGAGTCTGTCAGTGGTCAAGAATTTCTCGAGCGCATTGTCACAGGAGACGAGACATGGGTTCATCACCGTACTCCGGAAACAAAACGTGCCAGCGTGGAATGGAAACACCCTGGGTCCCCGCGACCAAATAAGTTCAAGATTGTGAGGTCCGCTGGCAAAGTGCTGGTTACCGTATTTTGGGACCACAAAGGCATTTTGCTGGCAGACTTCATGCAAAAAGGCACAACAATCAATGCAGCTGCATATTGTTCAACACTGGAACGTTTAAGAGCGGCCATTAAACGTAAACGTCCTGGACTGCTCCGTAGGGCAGGGCACTGTTCCAGTCGAGCCGCCATGTTCAACTGATTCGTATAACCAATGTGCGGTAGGTGGCAGCCGAATCGACGTGCAGTGTTGCCAACAATGATTAAGGAATTCACCTGATGCAAACATAATCAATGTAGGTCCTTTAGTTATGAAATTACACGCCGTGTAAACTTATTTTCTGACCGCCCCTCGTAGCCACGACTAAATTAAAAACAAAGACATTAAATTGCTTTGGCACTGATGCAGTATTCACGTTCCCTCAGTTGAAATTAAAATTAACGAGGTAAAACTCATATCCCGAGTGGTCAGGCTAAAATTGCGTTCTACGATTTTAATATTAACACATTCTTGCATATTTTACGCTGGTTCACGTTGAAACCTCCTCGCCTCGTAATTAATAAAGTTCTTTTGATCGATTTACTTTGGAATACCAAATAACGTGATCATAAAACTATAAAAAATTATTGATTTCGGATAAACACACTCGTACTCACTGTCGATCTGACTCGTGAGATACGCAGTTGGTCATGAATTCTGTGCTTACGGGTTTGTTAATTTTAGCTTTAGGATTCGGTTTAGATTGTCGAACTTGTTGCTCGAATATTCGACAAGATTTACGATTTAATTTTCTTCGTAACTTTTTAGCAGTAAGAAATTTCAAGAAGGTTTCGTTGATCAGATGTCTTTCGGGTAAGTGCGAATGAAATGCGAGGTTAAAAAAACATCATAATCCTCAGACAATGGATACGAACGTTTACAGTAGATTAGCTTAGTTTAAACTGGGTTAGGTTAAGTCGATTTCATTCCATGGAAATGGAATTGGAATGGATTCCTTTTTTATTTAGGACTGACCAATTAAGCCTGTGATATGACAGTTCCTACAACAGCCATCATACAAAACATAATAATATTTTGCCCGAAGAAACTTAAACATTAATTTAAATGAATGGATTATTCATACATGTAACCTTGGTTTTGCTTCCTCCCGAATTGTTCATTCTGACGGAGGTCAAGCTTGTCACTCCACCTTAGACCTACAATTTAACGTGGAATCCAAACCACGCCCCACCACGGGCGGTCAGAAATTACAAAGTCCTCGCCCGGACTCGATCTCACGACCTTCCGATCAGCAGTCGGGCGTCTTAACCACTAGGCTACCCAGAGTACCCATTTATCTACCAACCAATTTTTATTGTGTGGAAGGATGAAAAGCTGGGTTTTGCTGCGCGCCGCCTGCCGTCACCAGGTCTCAATCCCGTGGCCGATGGATTCGTAGTCAGCGATGCTAACCACACCACCACCGAGGCGAATGTATTTGCTCTAAATTTTGTCAATAAATTTTTTATATTTTTTTAATAAAAAAAAAAAAAATTACGTAATAGATAGCAGGGTTAGGAACCAGTACCCAGACATGGGGTAATAGTAATAGTAATAGACTATTACAGGATTTTTCAAGTAATAGTAATAGATCATATTTTTTTGGCTGTAATAGTAACAGTAATAGAAGGCAAAGTAATAGATAATAGTCTCTTACTTTTCTATTACAGTGGCAGTGGACAAATTGTGTGAACAATGAACTGAATCTACTCTAAACTAAAATAAACATGTGAACTAATATTGTGGCAAATTTTTCCTTCAATAAAGTAAAATTTTTCAAGACCTAGTCACTGAAGTTGTAATGATTTGCTTGAAACAAATATTTGTTAACACACTGCTTCTAATTGCATTTAAATAGACATAAAGATCCTTTTCAAATGAGTGAAGTACCACACATACAAAAGTAATAGTAATAGATGACAAATAAAGTAATAGAAAAAATCAAAAGTAATTAATAGTAATAGAAACCCAGTAATAGACCCCATGTCTGAGTCCAGTACTAGTAACTCTTAAAAGCAGCTGGCATACCACATAATCTGGTCGTATTTTGTTGGTATTTTCATTTAAAACACCAACCATATCCTGATCCACTTCAAGTAATCTTCCTCAAGTTCCTTGATGCTCTAGGCCAGCGGTTATGAACCTTTTTCTTCTTATGTACCCCTTGAACTCTTTCAAGGAATTTTCTAGATTTTTAAGAGGCATAGAGGATTTTTACTTTCTTTACGACCGTGTGACTCGTGGCCGTTTGTTAATCGTATATAAAATTAAAAGTGTTATATTTTCAGGACCCCGTCGCGTACCCCAGGTTCAGAACCATTGCTCTAGGCCCTATAAGAACTATTCTCTTTATTTTTATCACTGAATTCATAAAACTTGAAGCCAAACGACGCAGTAGAAGCTGCTCAAATAGTTTCTGCCCTTCCTCCAACCCAAGTCAGTGTGTTCTATGCATTTCATTCTCAATGATTTGAGGTCATCTTTGTCAAAAACCTCCTTAAATAACTTTTTGTTTTTGAAGTCTAATGTACTTAACTGAAGCAGACGATGTTTTTTCTAATTTCCGTCAAATGATGTAAACCTTATTTTTTTTTTTTACAAGTGATGAAGGGTGATAAATTTTATTTAGCTACCGTATGCATATATAAGAAATAGCTAGTACTGTATTTCATTTTGGTAATATTAAAGATAGATCTAGTGATCAGGAGGTTAAAAACTTTCTTTAGTTATGCATATACAGGGTGTCCCAGAATTAACTATCTATTTCAATGAAATCGGACAAATTTAATAAAAACTGACATAATTTTGTGTTTATTACTAAATTATGATACAAAAACAAATAGATTTATAAATCATAAGTCAAAACTTTATTGAGAAGTTTCAACATGTGCACCGTCTGTATCTCTGCAAATTTCAAATCTATCCTCAGCGCTGCGAAACACATTTTGAAGCATTTCAGGTGTTATCTCCCGCACTGCCAACTGGATGCGTTCTTTAAGTTCAGCTAAACTATTGATCTTTTGGCGATAAACCTGTTTTTATGAAACCCCATGCAAAGAAATCCAGGGGTGTCAAATCCGGAGAACGCGGAGGCCAAGGTCGAGGTCCTCCACGTCCAATCCACCGATTCGGAAGGCGTCTGTTGAGGTATTCTCGAACAATTATAGCATAATGACATGGTGCTCCATCTTGTTGAAACACAACATTATCAAGAATGCCATCATCAAGAAGCTGTGGTTCGAGAAACTGCTGAAGCATATCAAGGTAGACGGTACCTGTTACAGTTGCTTCCGCAAAGAAGAATGGCCATAAATTTTGGATTTGGTCATTCCAAGCCACACGTTAACTTTTGGAGAGTCTCTTTGCCATTCTATGACTTCAGACGGTCTTTCATTGGACCAGATACGACAGTTGTGTCGATTGACTTTACCACACGTGTGAAAAGTCGCCTCATCACTGAATAAGATGTTATCCAATAAACTTTCATTTTCGATTTGATCCACAATTTCTGCACACCTTGCTGCTCAATTTGGATAATCCTCTTCATTTAGGGCATGCAGTACTTGAATGTGATAAGCCTTTTTCATCAGTGTCGAACGCAAGATTCTATGAACTGTTGTCTTGGATATGTTGAGTCTTCGACCGGCCTCCCTAACCGAAGTTGTTGGTTCATCCTCAAACAATTGTCGTACCTGTTCGGTACTGTTACGTGCTGTCCTTGGGCGTCCTCTTCCCACTTCGTCGTGTACGGATCCAGTTCTTTTAAATTTGTTCACAAGTTCACGAATCGCTTTGTCTGTAGGACCGGTTCTGTGGAATCTTCTTGTAAATTTTTCTCTGATTTCATTACATTGCATTCCTTTGATACGGGATGTTACAACAAAGATGCGTTCTTGTGTATTCATTATTAATAGGGTTCTGAAAGAGAATGAAAATAAAACTGAAAAACTATGAAAAAATTATGAAAATAAAATTATGAAAAAAATTTAGAAATTTATACATTTTTAACACATTAAACATGATAAACATAAATAAAAGTGTGTTTTTAAAAAATTTGTCCGATTTCATTGAAATAGATAGTTAATTCTGGGACACCCTGTATAAAAAGAGTAATTAACTTTTGTAATATTAAAAATAGATTCTAGATGTATAAAGTGTTTGTAGGCCCTATAAGTATTAGCCAAAACTAGTACCAATACCATTTTGTAAAGTTGGTAATATCAGTACCACTTAGTTATAAATACCAGTACCAGTTGAGTTAAAAATTATCGTACCAGTACCAGTCCAGTATCATTTATATTGCTGGTACCCAGCCCTGAATTTATATAGGAACTTTGCATAGTTATTAATCTTATATTTTATTTAGGTTAGTTTAAATTTCAAAGACCAGGTATTTCCAACCTTTCAGCCACCATGTTTTTCTAAGTACCACCAACAAGGAAGGAAAGCGGTGCCACTTAAAAAGGACTGTCGTGTTCAATCTTGAATTTTCAGCTTTATCTAAAAAATTACATTTATTCTAATGATATTCATCGACATTTGTACGGAATCAAACTCTTCATTTGGCTTTGCACGTTATCATTAAATAATTTGAAATGTACCTGGACTGCAAATTGGGTAGCATGCAAACCCGCGGTCGGAAAGGTTGATGGTTATTCATCTATAACTAATATTACTTTTGAAAACAGGATCATGAAAGTAATTATTTGTTGGCAGTGCTGGGCAGCGCAAACGAAAATTCACTTGCGCAAGCGCAAATGCACAAACCCAAACCCATACCTTGCGCAAGCGCAAATGCGCAAACTTCTCGAAACTTCTCGAAACTTGCGCTTGCGCAAACGCAAACTATTTATATATACAGGGTTTTCCAAAAAAAAATAGGTGCGGTTTTTTTTGGGACACCCTGTATAAAATTAAATTTATAGTAAATCAAATCAAATCAAAAGACTTTATTAACAGACACACGATCCATAGATATATCAATAAAGAATAGATACAAAATTACAATGTTAAAGAAATAAAAAAAAAAGAAATTACAATATTACAAAAAAAAACACTTCAAAGCTCCTCAGAGTCCTCCTCCAACTCCATCGTGAGCAGGTCCATGTTGCCCTTCAGGAACACAAACCTCTCAAAGTTCTCAGAGGTCAGGCTGGACCTCTTGGGCTTCATGATGTCAGACCCCTGGGTGTTGCCAAGGACGTCATAGGTGTGCGCCACAGGCACCTCCCTGCAGGTTAGGACGGCCTTCTTCCTCTTGAGGTTGGAAGGCTCTATCCAGTGGGCAGTCATGCCCAGGAAGGAGCGGTTGTGGGCTGTCCAGCAGTCAGCGGTGGTGGCCACATAGTTGACCTCGTCCAGGATGGAGGTGAGCTCTGTCTTCCCTGCCTCGGCCTTTTTCTTGAGGTTCCTCATGTAGGTCCGCCTGGAGGGGAGCTTGAAGCTGGGGTTCAGGTACTTGAGGAACCTGGTGAAAGATGGGGACTCCGTGGTTTTGGCGGGCAACATCTCTTCAACCATGAACCTGTGGAGAAGTTGAAAATTAAATTAATTTTGAACATTTTCAATAAATGTATTTTAAAACATAAGTTACAAAAAAGATTAGGTATGATTGTAAGGAAAGTCTTTATCTTATCTTTACAATGAATTTTATTTTTATATCATATAAATATTTGATATATTTAATAAATTATTTAAATTATTCTATTATTAGTGTATAAAATTAAGATTTATAATTTTATTTATTTACCTGTGCAAAAGGTCCTGGGCCTTGCTATTGTTGAAGGCGGCAGATCCAGCAAAGGAGGACTCTATGCTGGCCTGGCGCATTCTCTTGGAGCCAGAGTCCTTGGTGTCGCCAGAGAGGGACCGGCCGCGCTTGGACCCACCAGTGATGGCAGCGAGGAGGTCTTTGCTCTGGTTGGGGTGAACCTTGAAAAAAAAAATTATAAATTATATTGTAATGACAGTGATATACAACAGAAGTGTTTGAATTGAGACAAAGTATAATTTATTATTTAATATTTAATTATATTTTAATAAATAATAATTTCTAAAGTTAACTACTTATCAAGTTTTTTTTAAATTTTAAATTTATAAACAAACAAACTCACATGCTGTTAGTGGCTCTTGAGGGTGTACATGCTGATGGTGTTGAAGCTGACCTTGGCCTTGCAACTCTTACAGATGATGCTGCCCCTGTTGACCACCCTGCCCCTCTCAACCACCCTCTTCTTGCTGGTCAAAGGTCCAAAGAAGGTGTCCAGGTGGAGCCAGGGGTTGTTGAGGTCCTCTTCCTCCTGGTGAGGCTCTGAGCCATGGCTGGTCACGCTGCCGGCCGGGCTGGGGGCAGAGGTGGGGCTGGACAGAGACTGGTGTCTGAGGCTGTCCATGGTTCACTAGTTATAGACAGTAGTTATGACTTATGAAGTTTCTAGAAGTTACTAGAGTAGTTAGTAGTTTGAACTCTGAAATAAAATTAAAATCAACTAATCAAACAAACGTATTTCACTAGCGTTGTTGGTATATTGAGTGCTCACTGCTGTCTGGCAGTCACGTGTTTATGAGCTAAATCCACTATTTTTAATATTTGTTTTTTTTTCACGTTTGCGCAAAAGTTTGCGCAAGAATTGGCGCAAACGCAAATGCGCAATTTGCGTTAGTGTTTGCGCAAGTGCCCAGCACTGTTTGTTGGCAAGCTGCATATTTATAACCTTGTATATCACCTAAAAATGTTTAGTATACCATCAGTGGTACATGTACCACAGGTTGGGAATCGCTGTCCTGGATGGTAAAAATTCTAATAAAAAATATCGCTATATTATTAAAAGTAAAATTCTACTCTATTCTTTGTAAATATAATCGTATGTTAAGTATAGTTAGAATAGGTTCGTTAGGTTAGTTTGGGCTGGGATAGGATAGGGTGCAGTAGGTTTGATTAGGCTAGGCTGGTTAAGGTTAGGTTAGATTAAGTTACATAGGCTAGGATGCTACTTTGTTAATGAAAGATGAGTAGCATAAAGGAATGAGCGAGTAGAAAATGTATTAGTGATAGAATGCTAAATTAGAGAAAGTGAGAGTAGCCGTGATTGTAGCACATTCGCCGTGTGATGATAGATGTGTAAAAGAGGGTTAATTTCTTTTTTTATTTTTTTGTTCATACTCTTATTGGAGTTACAAGCTGGAAATGGGGCATCCTCCTGATGCCAGACATTCCCAGCTATCAGACAAGGTTGCATCCAAGGGTTCTCCTTCGAATGCCAACTGTACCCTTCAGCGCGGCAATTTGTACCTCAGTGGCTTTTGGCTGGCCAGGGATTACCTTTAGATTAGATGTTAGGTTCTTTTTCATGAGTTCCGTGGCGCCTATTATGATGGGTATAATGGTCACCTCTTTGAGTCCCGAGTTTCTTCTGATGTCATACATTAATGCCTGGTCCTCGTACTTGGTGACTTTCTCTCTCTCAGCTCTGTTGAGGTCATAATTATTTGAGACACACTTCAATTAGGGGAAGTCTTCTTTCCTTTTGTCCCATATTACTATAGTATGTCAGGCTTTACTGCAGTATTTTCTATAACAGATCCAGTTGGGACTATATGGTCATAGTAAGTGGTGAAGTTGTTGTTTCCAGTTATGGGTGTGGGCTCATGGTCCCATACATTTTTGCTGCAATTTATTATAGTGGGCCGGCCAAAAATTGAAAAGTCCTCTAGAAAAAACTTAACGGCGTTTTTTGTTAATAGCAGTACCCACCTTAGATAAGTAGTATTGAGGATGCCAAATAAAATGTGGGTGGATGCCACTCAATTTTGGGTTTGAAGGTCCCATACAAGGTTACAAAAGTCAAATTCTGAAAAATTCCGAATTTTTGCATTTCAGTGGTGGCTCTATGTAACAACGTGTTTAAAGGTGTATCAGTAGCACATAAAGCATATTTTTACGATTTTATGGATAATAATTGAATGTAATTATGACTCTGGATGTCTTTATTTCCATTAAAACTACATGGACCCTGTAGCTGTCATCAAGCGCAAGAGGAAACGTCAGGATGTCAGTGGGGATTGTTGCTTCTTCTGCCAAAGCAGCGCTGGTGACCTGCGCACACCATTAGCAGAAGGAAAAGCAAGAACTATGACTGTGGGCGATGAGAGAAAGAACCTGGGAGCAGAGATGGGCACGATCTTGATCTTCAAGATCAGATCGTGATCTTGAAGATCAAGATCGTGATCTGATCTTGATCTTGAAGATCACTTTTATTATGGTGATCTTGATCTAAGATCACTTTATTTCTTGTGATCTTGATCTTGAAGATCACTTTAGACTTCAAGATCACTTTTAATTTCAGATTCTTAAATATGCCGCTATGCGAATGTCATTTGTTTTTTGTCCAAGCGACATCTGGTGGCAACTTTGTTCAACACCGACTGTTTATGTTTTCTGTTAGTTGGGTGACTTGCGTCATGCGTGGGCTCATGGAAGGTGTAGTTGCTGTGGAATTTAGGCTCGTAAAAAGTGTAATTTACTGTGCAATTATGTTAAAAGTGTTCTATTAATATATTATTATATATAGGCATGAAATATAGCCTATAGGTCCGTATTCATAATAAATTAATTCTAAACATATTTTATTTACAGATTGAATTTTTTAATAATGAGTGCAATTTTACAACTTCAACAGGCTCCCAAGGGAACTAAATATTCTAGGTTGTCACCAGAACAGTATTCAATATATTTAGATAACAATGTTGGTAATAAGGATCAATCTGTGCTATTGAACGGAAAATATTTTCAAATTGTCGAAAAAACTGGAAACAGTATCAAAGTTATTTGTAGGCAGTGTACAAAAAAACTACAATTCTGTCTGCTGGCCTCGACTCAACAAGCAATCTTCTGAGGCACCTCAGGGTTAGTACTACTTAGTAACTAAGTAGTAAGTAGCAACATTAACATAATGGTTCAAGTCATATTTTAAGTGACTGGTGCCATACAAGACTAATGCTACATTTACATAGACGTCCATTTGAATATATTGTGCACTTCAGATATTAATAGATTATGGACTAGTAACTACATTAAAAACTGCCGATATCCAACTATAATAAAACGCCAGGTGTATCTGTCTTTCTCTCTGTCTGATCCATGTCTGTAATTTCTCCTATTTAGTTACTGAAGGACGAAATTCGGCTTTCAATTTAACATAGGATAAAAATGCACTGATCATGGTGAAAATAATTTTAGTTAAAGATAACAAAATTTTAGAATCTTGTTAAGTATTAATTTCAACTAGAAGTTTGATACTCTGATAAATATTATACAGGGTGTTCAAGAAGTCTCTCCGCATGATAATAATTTATTTTCTTGTGCAGAAACTACATTCGGATCTTTTGGGTGAATATGAATCGGAGAAGAAATCTCGCAAGCGTCCAGCTAAAGAAGAAGATGCCAGCGGCAGCAATGCTGGCCCTGCCAAAATTGCCAAGCAGTCAACACTAAGCATGTTCCACATTTCCAAGCAAAAACCAGGACCACCAATATGCAAGGATATCCTTGAAAAGAAGATTCTCTCGCTTGTGGCTAATGGGCTCCTACCATTGAGCCTAGTTGAACTACATGAATTTAAGGATCTTCTTTCATGTTAGTATAACTCAAATATTTTGCTATTTTTTCCATAGCTAATATCTGATTAAAATAATTAATCATATTATTTGTATGAACATTAGACTATCGCTAGCCTAGCTAAATATTTTGATATTTTTTCCATAGCTAATCTATTGTATTTGTTTTAATTTTTAAATATTTTTTTCAGACGTCAACCCGGCTGTTCAGGTGCCATCTAGACGCACCCTGGCTAGATCTCTTGCAACAACAACCAGTACAATGAAGGAAGACATACAAGCAAAACTGGCAGCAGTTGACCATGTGTGTGTTACATGCGACATATGGTCAACTAATCACCGCAGTTTCATGGGAGTCACTGCGCATTGGGTATGCTATTGATTTAGTGTATTATTTTTATATAATTGATAAATTGACCATTGGTGATAGACTGATAGTCTGATAGACTTATAGTATAATCTTTTCAATTATTCGACATGTGTTCCTCATTCATTAATTTGGTGAGTCTTCATTTTGCTGTGATTCACAGTAATTTCACACTAATTCACTGATTCTGTCATCTGTCATTGTGTCTGATTCACAGCAAAATGTGGAAGAGTCCATATTCACAGGCTGTGAATATGGACTCTTCCACATTTTGCTCTTATGGGATGGGTCACTGATGTGGTGGTATGGTAGGCGACTCATCGCTGAATTGCCTCCTTTATATCACATAGTTCTTCTCTTCAATGTTTGGTGGCGCAGTTTAGCTGGTGCGTGTCTAACCAATATTATTAAATTAAGCTTAAAAAAATGTTCATACAAACATTGATTTTATATTCTTACATTACAGATCAATGATGACTTGTCGCGAGGATCAGCTGCACTGGCATGCCGAAGATTTCGTGGAACACATAGCTTTGATAAAATTGCTGGAATATTGGACAGGATCAACTCGGAGCATGGTTTATCTTATAGAAAAGTTGTATCTACAGTCACCGACAATGCATCGAACATGGTGAAATGCTTTAAAGAGTTCGGTGTTCGTGTTCAGAATCGTACTGACGACATTGATGAAGATGATGCAGATGAAGATGATGATGAAAAAGATTCAGATGAAGAGGTTATCATCAGCAACTTTCCTGAACATTCAGGAGAGCATGGAGAGGAGTCAGTGAAACTATCATCCCATATTCGATGTGCCTCCCACACATTGAACTTGGTAGCAACAACTGATGCAGATAAAGGACTGAATTCACCTGGACTAAAGAAGATAAAGCATTCTGCAATGGGAAAATGTTCGGCGCTGTGGAATGCTGCTGGTAAACCCAAGTCAGCAGAAAAAATACAGGAAATAACTGGCGTCCAATTTAGGTACCCATGCGTCACCCGATGGAACTCAATGTACGACTCATTAAGCCAAATATATAAACATAAGAACGACGTGAATGTAGCTCTTGAAGAACTGAATCTACCCATCCTCAAAGACAATGAATTGGAATTTATTTCAGAATATTTGTCTGTTCTAAAACCAATTGCAGCAGCCCTCAACAAATTACAGGCAGAGAAAGAATGCTACTACGTTTGTCTTCTTCCAACAGTCCTAGTGACTCAAGATGCCCTCGCAAGATTGGAGCCTATCCAACCAAACGACCTGCGCTTGAGACACTGCATGCCATTACTGGCAGCAGTCGTCTCTGGCTTCAATGCCAGATTTGGTCATTTTTTGTCGTTGAGCCCCGAGGTAACTGATGCCGTTTTGGCCTCAGTATCTCATCCGTATTTCAAACTTAGATGGATATCATTGTTGCAAGGGCCTAATTTCGGCGATCATGAAGCAATCAAGTCTCAAGTAAAAGACAAGCTGCAAATGGCTGTAAGAAATTGTAATTCTGACAGCAGTGGTAATAGTTCGGTGAACTCAGACTCATCATCTGAAGACGATTTCTTCAGAACTATGGACGGCTCATTCTCTGCTCCTAACAACAAGGAAGACTTGGAAGTCCTCAATTATTTGCAGGACACCAGTAAGGCACTCGACTCTTTAGATAGGTATCCTGCTATAAAGAAGATCTTCAAGAGGTATAACACCACGCTACCTTCCTCTGCACCAGTGGAACGGTTGTTTTCGTTTGCTGGCATGGTTCATAGCCCCAAACGAAGTCGTCTCTCGGGTGGTAACTTTGAACAATTGGTTTTGCTGAAAGCAAATGTTTACAGCGGTTGAACATTAAATTAACACTCTTAACTTGCGGTTTTTACCCTTATATTGTCAGTAATTGCGTACTGCAGTAAAACTGTAAAATTAAATTCTATGTAAAAAATGTTTACTTATATATGCTGACCATTCATTGATATGGGTTATGGACCTGGTGAAATGAGAATTGAGAAAAATAGAACTAAAAACTATATGTAGGTCATTTAATAGTTTTTTCTTTGCTGATAAGTTATGATAATACTAAGTTTTAAGTTTACCACCTGAAAAACTGAAAGGGGAATCGTCAATCCCCGTGGTTTAGATCAGGTGACATGGGTAGGATGCGATGCTTGTATTGCCTCAGCCCTCAGGGGAGTATTAGGAGTGATACTTTTCAGGAGTGATTAACAAAATAATTTGTTTTTGTTTACTCTACAAGAGTACAACTTTTTTCAATTCATATAAAAGTGATCTTAAAAAGTGATCTTGATCTTGATCTTCAAGATCACATTTTTCTGGTGATCTGATCTTGATCTTCAAGATCACATTTTTCTGGTGATCTGATCTTGATCTTCAAGATCACATTTTTCTGGTGATCTGATCTTGATCTTCAAGATCACATTTTTCTGGTGATCTGATCTTGATCTTCAAGATCACATTTTTCTGGTGATCTGATCTTGATCTTCAAGATCACATTTTTCTGGTGATCTGATCTTGATCTTCAAGATCACATTTTTCTGGTGATCTGATCTTGATCTTCAAGATCACATTTTTCTGGTGATCTGATCTTGATCTTCAAGATCACATTTTTCTGGTGATCTGATCTTGATCTTCAAGATCACCAAAGTTGGTGATCTTGCCCATCTCTGCCTGGGAGATACCTACTATCTTGATGTTTTACAAAGATTGGAAAGTCATTCCAAGGATGATTTCAATGCATTGGAACTCAAGTGGCATAAATCATGCTACTCTTTATTCACCTCTGAAGGCAAACTCAAAAGGCTGCGAAGTCAGCAGCAGACCATGGGTGCATCGGCGACCACAAAAAGTGCAGGCTTTCAGGCTTTTCCCCCAAAGCGTAGACGTTCAACACCAGTGATTGACTGGACCCTCTGCATGTTTTGCCAAAAGAAGACCACAAAGAAACTGCACAGGGTGGAGACAATGGAGAAGTCAGATGACTTGATCCAGCGTGCCAAACACGACCCTTTCATGAGCATACCGTTGTCAGCGGTGAGTGATGTGATTGCAGTTGAAGGCTGCTATCATCTGGCATGTTTGGTGACATTTGAGAGACGTACTAGAAAACAAGCGGTGTCAGAGGAGCAGCAAGGGCCTGAAAATGAGTGCATGACGAAGCTGTGCAGAGACTTGACAGTAGGCCTGTCTCGTGGTCACGTATACGAGAGTATGTGTAATGACACCGGCATCACCGTGAAATACTCCAGGAGAACAACGTTCTACGAAGATGTTCAAAGGCTGCTTGGATCAAACGCCAGCTATGTACGCTCATTGTTAAGGGGCCCACTGCTGATTTACCCTGGAGAGAGCTCAGATTTCATCATCTCCAAAGCACTGGCTAAGTCTTGTGAACAAGGTCCTGTCACCTCTGAGTCAGAGTCTACTGAAGATGAAGATGCTGATGTCCGCATGTGTGCCACTAGCAGCATATTCCAAAATATGGTACATGTGGCTCTGAAGGTTCGACAAGATCTTGAAACTCCTGGACACTCCGAGACATGGCAAGGTCTTGATTAGGAACATGTTGATCGCGTCATACCCGACAGTCTGTACCTGTTTCTACGATTGCTCTTTGGGGGAATGGATGCTGTTTATGAGGGAAGCGAAGAGGACCAGAAAGTGAAGCAGTGTGTGTGTAGAATTGCCCAGGACATAGTCTATGCAGTCTCCAACCGACGAAAGTTGACACCAAAGCATGTGGGCTTGGGTCTTACTCTGCACCAAACCACCCGCTCAGAAGTGCTCCTAGATCTGTTCCACGCGGCAAATCACACTATTGGTATCGACACTGTAAGAAGGATAGACACCACCATCGCTCAGAACATCCTGGAGAGGTATGCTGAGAATAAATGTGTCTACATCCCTGACATGACACCATCGTCAGAGAGAAAATGATTCACTGTTCCTGTGACAACATAGATGTCTTGGAGTCAACCTTAGACGGGAAGAACACCTTCCACAGCGCTCAAATGATGGTATGGCAGAGAGGTCCCCCTCCACAGCAGAGTCATGGCCAAAAGGGTGGCAAGCACAAGAGATCGAAATCTATCAAACCTGATGGCCTACAGGAGTTCCAAAGGCTAGACCAGGCTACCCTCCCATCTGGCAAGAGGCCATCTCCTCCTGGCTACGACACTGACATAGACGACTTGTCACATGAACCTGAGAGGGACCGGGCACGTACCAAGGACTTGGCCTGGGTGGTGTCACGCACCCATGATGAAGCGATATCCGTTCCAAGCTGGGGAACATTCAATCAATCTGTCAGCACTGCGGATCCGCCAGTAACGACCGCCGGGATGTTGCCAATCCTGCAGGCACCAGCAGATGACAATGACACCATGACCCCAGTCATCAATCGCTTCATGGCCATTTCTGAGTATGTCAACCAGAAGTACACCATCATCACTGCTGATCAGCCTCTGTACAGCAGGGGTAAGGAACTAGTCTCGGCAAACTCGAAATTTGCCAACGTGGTCTTGCTCATGGGAGGCCTCCTCATCTGCTTCAACTTTCTGAAAGCCATTGGTCAACACGTGAAAAGTGTGGGACTTGATGACTTACGGACAGAGGCAGGTGTGTACGCGGTTAACACCACTGAGACAATGCTGGACGGCAAGGCCTACTACCGAGCTATGAGAGGTCACCAGGTGACGTATGAGGCACTGTGGCGCATCAAGTGGCAAATGTTTGAGTCATGGCTGGCTGCAACTGGCAACGGAGATGAGAACGTCAAACAGCTTGCCCTCAATGTTGCTTCGCTTTTCAAAGACAGAGCTGACATAGATGAGATGCGCGATGCTGTTGACAACTTCTCAGACGTTTTGTCAGATGAGAAATTCCACAGTCTCATGGAGGAATTCAATGACCAGCATTCTAAAAATCCCAACTTCATGCTGTGGTCATCCTACATGGAAATGGTAGAGATCCTACTGGCCTTCATCAGAGCTCAGAGAGATGGCATGTGGAGTCTCCACATAGAAGTCTTTGCTGCAATGCTGCCTTGGCTAACTATCTATGACCACACAAACTATGCACGTTTGGGGCCGGTCTACTTGACTGATATGAGAGGTATTGAGAAGTCAGCACCAGAATTTCATGCAGAGTTTTGTAATGGGAACTTTGTCGTCAAGAGGACGGCGAAGCGCTTCAACCAAGTTCCAGCTGATCAGGCAGCTGAATGGATAAATCGTACATGAAAAATGCACAATGGTATCATCGGCATAACAAAGAATGACCAAGCAAGAGACAGGTTCTGCATCACATGGTCAGAGCGGTCACGCATCTCTCAAGACACAAGATGCCTCTTCAATCTTCATGATGATGATGGGGAAGCCACCTTCACTCGGGTTGACAGTCTGCCTTCTCGCACTAGGCGTGACGCTCATGATGTCATGAAGCAGTTTGACGTCTTCAGAGTTCACGTGAGTGAAGCAGGAGATAGAGATGCCGCCACTAACATCCCACTTGTTTCACTGGCAACCAAAGACACTGCACCCACAGATGTTGTGGAGAACCTGCTGACAGCTCAGGATCGAGGAAAGCAACATGTAATCGGCTTCATGAAGGAGAGACTGATTGAACAGATAGTAGGCTTCCCTAAAACGATGAAGAAACATCGAACATCGATCGAAAACCTTCGCTGATGTGTACAAAGCTACAGTTTCCACCAAGCAGAACATGCAGAAGACCATCAAAGCTGACAGAAAGCTACTACAGCGGCTCCTGAATGCCGCGACCGCAGGTTGCATGGTGGAGATGGTCAACGTCTTGAAGCACGAACTGTCCCCAGTCCCATTTAGTCTGGCGAAGGCAGGAGGAGAGATGAATTCGACATCGAAGTCTGAGCTGATGAACATCCTGATGGCTCAGCAGACCATAAGCTCAGAGGTTCCAACCTCTGATCTGAAGACCTGTGTGATGATAGATGTCCATGCACTCATCCAAGCTCTTGGCAAGCTTTGCGGCTGTCGGACATTCGGCGACTATGCTGAAGTGTTCTTCAAGGCCGTGACGAGTTGGTAACATGGTAAAAATTTTATACTGGGCTTACTAGGGGCCCTTCGGCCAATCTGGGTGGCTCCACTGTTAATACAAACAAACCATAAATACAGTTACATGCAAAATTAAGGTCCAATTGATCTCTGCAAATTGCAGATTGTCACACATCTACTAGCTGTACATTAACTTCAAAACTTTGGATCTTGTGGATCATTCATCAATACCACTACTGTACTAATTGTAGACATCATAAAGTTATCTCATCACAAGAAGTTTTACATGCATCTATATAGCTATAACCTGAATAATGTTATACAAGCTCAACAGTTAAGATAAAAGGAGTAGGTGGGACTGTAAATTTTGTCAACTTTTTTCAAATCAATTTTGGTAGTGAAAATATAGTCTTTTCATGTCAAAACTTGAAATTGGCCAACCAAAATTAAATAAAATAACCCTTACCGTACCTACATCAATTTTACCTTAAAATTTCAGAAATTGACTCTTTTACTAAATAATAGGACATAAATTGATTAACTATTCATCTGTCACAGAATTATCCCACTGATCGCATATGGAGTGTTTTCAAGGTCATATAGTTGTTGTACAATGTACAAGTCACAGCATGAATAGAACTGTCCCTCACTCTCAGTTGCCTCTTAGATGTCATAGACGGTGGTTTGCTGTTATTGCTCTTGTACCTACTTCATAGTTATTCTACTAGACGAATACTACAGTTTAACTAAGTATGGATTATTGATTATTACAATTATATTCTTCTGTCTAATTATGTTGTAATCCCATGAAATATTTTTTTATTGAATTTTAGAACATCGAATGACTAAACTTTGAAACATCGTAATTGATATAAAATACTTAAATGGTTTTCTTTCTTTTCAGATATTCCTAAGATGCCAAAATTGAAGACAAGAGGTCAGTCGTCATGCCACTTGAGCCTGTTAGTCGGTACAGGCAAGGAGTTTCCCGTATCAGAACTACCAACAGTGCGAGACATGCTGAGACTAGGGTTACTCCTTCGTGAACAAAATACAAAGGATAGAAGGAACTACACGGAGAAAGAGCTCATAAGGGACATGATTCCCCCTCTTCTGCATCAGTGGAAAAAAGCTAACGTGTTATTCAAACCACCTGTACTCAATCAGCATAGAACTATTGAGCTAAAATTAACAAAGCTGTGGCACGAAGCAGTTGGGACATCACTTGGTAAAGGAAAACTAGCAAAGAAAATAAATTTCTGCACACACTTGATACTCTTCTTGACATTTTTAACTGCCAGTATCCCATAGAGTTGTGTTCTAAAGCCAATTGTTCTCCCTCATACAGAAAAGAACCTCACCCTCACATTGATTGTCGCTGTCCTCGTGAGAAGAAGATCCCTGTTTTGGAGCTGGCTTTCATAAAGGCGCAGAGAACAAAGGCAGGAGGCCAAGGAAGTATGCAGATTGGTTCGGCAGATTATTCAGAAACCAAAAAACAGATTGTTATTGCTAAGAAAACAGAGAAAATCCGAGAGAGGGAAGAAAGGAAGAAAGGAAGAAAAAGAAGAGTGAAGAAGCCACCCAAAGAGATGAAGAGCCCTATCAAGAGGTTTCTCACTTCTTTGAAAGCTCTTCAGATGAACAGAAAGAAGCAACATCAGATGATAGCTCCAAAATGCCATCTGAACCTTCGCCGAAGAGAATGAAATACAGCACTAAAGACATCTCAAACATTGCCCTTGCCAGTATTCGCCACCATACGGGGCTACGAGAGACTGCAGAGATTGGCACTGCCGCTTGGATAGATGCAGGCCTCATCAGCCGAGAGGATACATCCTTAGTGATAGATCATAATAAGATAAGAGCACAAGAAAAAATAATGAAGGAAATATCTGATCAGCATGAAAAAGATTTGAAGGAGGAAGGTCTCTCTTGCCTTTTGTTTGATGGAAGAAGAGATGACACAAAAGTTCTCCTAAAGGTAGAGGGAATGGACAGAAAGTTTCCCGGTCTCATCAAAGAAGAACACTACCCTGTGTGTTCCGAACCTGGTGGCCGCTATTTGTTTCACTTTGTTCCTGAAGCAGAAGTAGAAGGCAAGAAACATGCAGAGGCAATTGCTGATCAATAATATGTTGGCTTCAAGAAAGAAGACTTGACAGTTCACTGCAGGCCGTTGGTGGAGACTCAACTGCGGTGAACACTGGATGGCAGGGCGGTGTTATGACGCATTTAGAGAAAAAACTTGGAAGAAGTCTTGTTTGGATTGTATGTGATTTGCACACAGGGGAACTACCTCTTCGTCGTCTCATCCAGGAACTTGATGTCCTAAAAGAGCAACAACAAGTGGTCAGGCCCCTTGGCAACATGCTAGATGAAGCAACGGAATTAGAAATAAATACAAAATTTCCAAAGGTCGAAGTAGGCCCTCCCTTCCAGTGTTGTCTGAAGAAGTTATCAAAGACTTCAGCACGGATCAATCTTACGCTTATCGTATTGTTCAAGCAATCAGATCAGGAGAGTTGCCTCAAAATCTGGCTCTCTTGGAGATTGGACCCGTAAGTCACAGTCGTTGGTTAACTACAGCGATTCGTTTCTGCAGGATTTGGGTTTCCAAACATGCACTGAAGGGCAAAATGCTACAGAATTTGATGTTGATTGTTGAAATTATTATTGGGTTATATCTTCCTCACTGGTTCAATGTAAAACTTAATCCAATGTGGATGGAGGGGCCCAACCACATCTTGTTTCAATTACAGCTACTGAGAACCCAAAGGAAAGTAGTGGTGGACATCGTGTTACCTGTGGTGAGAAGGTCCGCTTGCTATGCTAGGCCAGAGGCAGTTTCGCAAGCAATACTCTGCAGCCAATGTACCAAAGAGCGAACTGAGGCTGTGGAAATCATTCTAAAGCTTAGAGGAACATCACTAGATGATGACCAGCTGGGAGACTGCTCTGTTCAGACAAGAAAGGTACCTCCGATAAACGTCAATGCCACGAAATTGTCAGAATTAGTTAACTTGAGTTCGGAAGTTTTGGAGCCACCACTAACAACATGTATGACAAACAAAGATTTAACACAACTTAAAGAGGCCCTAATGCAAGTGCCAACGTGGCCTTCTCACACTCAGAGTGTGGAGAAATGTGTGAAAATGGTCACAGAAGCAGCTAGTCAAGTTTACAGTCACGAGAGGCGAGTAGGCTACATCAAAGCGCAAGTAGCAAGCCGAATGCTGATGTCAAGGAACCGCAGCAAAAAGGACATGACTGCATTGGTTACTTTCAAATAAAGACTCTGAATGATATCTTATTGCCACTTTAAATGTTGATAGGATGTTTACGCACATTTGTTATTTTGTTACGAATTTACGGAAAAATTGAATTTTTGAATTAAAATTGATGTAGGTAGGAGTTATTTTTTTATTGTTTTTGAAGCAAGGATATTATTTTGTATGCCAAATGATTACATTAAATTGCTACCAAATCACATGATTTTCAATTTAGTTATTTCACCCCCAAAATTGACACACCCTACTAGGTCAGCCTTGTTTGTATTCACGGCCATGAAGTTTTTCCACACTTCAGGCAGTGGAACTTGTGGGCCATCAATGACTTTCCGAATCGGTTTCTTCTTGCTTGCACGCTTTGTCCTGGTAACTGCTTTGATCGATTCTTCCCCTGCGTACCGATCAAAGATTACATCAACTCTTGTTGTGTTCATTAGAGAGATTTCTCTGCTGAGCTGTGCCCCCCATAGCACTGTGATGTATAAAAGACTCATTATGTTCACTTGCCTCATAGACACTTTTAAATGGGAGACCCTGAATGGGTGTACATTCAAATACTCTATACAGTAGGGTGTGTCAATTTTGGGGGTGAAATGACTAAATTGAAAATCATGTGATTTGGTAGCAATTTAATGTAATCATTTGGCATACAAAATAATATCCTTGCTTCAAAAACAATAAAAAATAACTCCTACCATCAATTTTAATTCAAAAATTCAATTTTTCCATAAATTCGTAACAAAATAACAAATGTGCGCAAACATCCTATCAACATTTAAAGTGGCAACAAGATATCATTCAGAGTCTTTATTTGAAAGTAACCAATGCAGTCATGTCCTTTTTGCTGCGGTTCCTTGACATCAGCATTCGGCTTGCTACTTGCGCTTTGATGTAGCCTTCTCGCCTCTCGTGACTGTAAACTTGACTAGCTGCTTCTGTGACCATTTTCACACATCTCTCCACATTCTGAGTGTGAGAAGGCCACTTTGGCACTTGCATTGGGGCCTCTTTAAGTTGTGTTAAATCTTTGTTTGTTATACATGTTGTCAGTGGTGGCTCCAAAACTTCCGAACTCAAGTTAACTAATTCTGACAATTTCGTGGCATTGACGTTTATCGGAGGTACCTTCCTTGTCTGAACAGAGCAGTCTCCCAGCTGGTCATCATCTAGTGATGTTCCTCTAAGCTTTAGAATGATTTCCACAGCCTCAGTTCGCTCTTTGGTACATTGGCTGCAGAGTATTGCTTGCGAAACTGCCTCTGGCCTAGCATAGCAAGCGGACCTTCTCACCACAGGTAACACGATGTCCACCACTACTTTCCTTTGGGTTCTCAGTAGCTGTAATTGAAACAAGATGTATCCTCTCGGCTGATAAGGCTTGCATCTATCCAAGAGGCAGTGGCAATCTCTGCAGTCTCTCGTAGCCCCGTATGGTGGCGAATACTGGCAAGGGCAATGTTTGAGATATCTTTAGTGTTGTATTTCATTCTCTTCGGCGAAGGTTCAGATGGCATTTTGGAGCTATCATCTGATGTTGCTTCTTTCTGTTCATCTGAAGAGCTTTCAAAGAAGTGAGAAACCTCTTGATAGAGCTCTTCATCTCTTTGGGTGGCTTCTTCACTCTTCTTTTTCTTCCTTTCTTCCCTCTCTCGGATTTTCTCTTTTTTCTTAGCAGTAACAATCTGTTTTTTGGTTTCTGAATAATCTGCCGAACCACTCTACATACTTCCTTGGCCTCCTGCCTTTGTTCTCTGCGCCTTTATGAAAGCCAGCTCCAAAACAGGGATCTTCTTCTCACGAGGACAGCGACAATCAATGTGAGGGTGAGGTTCTCTTCTGCATGAGGGAGAACAATTGGCTTCAGAACACAACTCTATGGGACACTGGCAGTTAAAAATGTCAAGAAGAGTATCAAGTGTGTGCAGAAATTTATTTTTCTTTGCTAGTATTCCTTTGCCAAGTGATGTCTCAACTGCTTTGTGCCACAGCTTTGTTAATTTTAGCTCAGTAGTTCTATACTGATTGAGTACAGGTGGTTTGAATAACACATTAGCTCTTTTCCACTGATGCAGAAGAGGGGAAATCATGTCCCTTATGAGCTCTTTCTCTGTATAGTTCCTTCTATCCTTTGTATTTTGTTCACGAAGGAGTAACCCTAGTCTCAGCATGTCTCGCATTGTTGGTAGTTCTGATACGGGAAGCTCCTTGCCTGTACCGACTAACAGGCTCAAGTGGCATGACGACTGACCTCTTGTCTTCAATTTTGGCATCTTAGGAATATCTGAAAAGAAATAAAATACTTAAATGGTTTTCTATCAATTACGATGTTTCAAAGTTTAGTCATTCGATGTTCTAAAATTCAATAAAAAAATATTTCATAGGATTACAACATAATTAGACAGAAGAATATAATTGTAATAATCAATAATCCATACTTACAGTTAAACTGTAGTATTCGTCTAGTAGAATAACTATGAAGTAGGTACAAGAGCAATAACAGCAAACCACCGTCTATGACATCTAAGAGGCAACTGAGGACTGAGAGTGAGGGACAGTTCTATTCATGTTGTGACTTGTACATTGTACAACAACTATATGACCTTGAAAACACTCCATATGCGATCAGTGGGATAATTCTGTGACAGATGAACAGTTAATCAATTTATGTCCTATTATTTAGTAAAAGAGTCAATTTCCGAAACTTTAAAGTAAAATTGATGTAGGTAAGGGTTATTTTATTTAATTTTGGTTGCCAATTTCAAGTTTTGACATGAAAAGACTATTTTCACTACCAAAATTGATTTGAAAAAAGTTGACAAAATTGACACACCCTAATAAACATGTTTAAAAATCGATTAGACGTATATGTTGATAGATTGGGTATAGTTTAAGGTAGTAAAATTAAGGGTTGGATAAGATAGATTTTGATTCTCTTTTCATTAAAGATCACAATAACCAGACTAGAGGTCATAGTATGAAATTATTTAAGCCAAGATGTAGAACAAATTTAAGAAAACATAGTTTTACAGAGTAATTAAGTTTTGGAACAGTGTGACAGAAGAAGTCGTGACTTCGGATACAATTGGTTCTTTCAAAAGAAGGTTGGGTAGTTTGATGTCTGCAAGGGACATCTGGTGATAGTGTTTAAGCCCATTTTTATTGCATGAATGGTACTAGTTTATTTCATATATATAATGTACATTTAGGTGATAGATCCCACAGCTCAACACAAATGTTGTGGGATATAGGGAGGCAGCATCTTGGGTTAGGGGATACTCTCTGTCCTTACACACCACATTTAAAGAGATTCTCCTGCCGAGCGGTGCCCCCATAGTACTGTGAGGTATTGAAAAACTCATGATTTTCACTTGCCCCACAAACACTTTTAAATGGGAAACCCAAAATGGGTGCACACACATTTCTTCATTACTGTACAGTCTTTACAGCCACACCTACACTTTTCCTCCTAAGTATATATATCGTAATGTATATGGTTGTAAATTGTGACTTGGTCCGCAATTGATATGGACCGTGACTTATTTTTGGTTGGCAAGGTACTGGTATTGATGGATACCGTAATGAAATTGACTGGATTCTTTGGATCTGATATATTTGCATGTCGGTTATAAATAGATATAGAGTGTAACATATTTGTGGATAGTAGTCTATTATGACTTGATCCTCTGGATCCAGAGATTCTATCTTTAGTTTTAAATTGATAATTAATTAGTTTTAAATTGATAATTATTTAGTTTTGTAAAAATTGGTTGTTGCCAATGTACAGGCAGTTTTTACATAGTGGAGCCACCTCGATGGGCCGAAGTGGCCCCTAGTGTGCCCACTATAAAAATTTCTTCTGTTCTTATGTTCTTGTAGTTCGGAACCCACGTAAAATTGTAGGTCCCCTCCGCCACCACGGAGGACATGCACAATACACAATTACAAACACAGTTAGGTAGACCAGCCATGAGTGGATCCTAGGGTCTTTGTTGGTCTGAAGCTTATAATATATATATATATATATATATATATATATATATATATATATATATATATATATATATACAAGAGTATATTCGTATTAAGCACAAAATAAATAAATATAGCCGTTCTAACGTTATAATGTATGTAATTATGTGATGCATTTTAATTTTCCTGCTTCAACAAAATACATATATCAACCTTCACCCTGTAAACCCCTCCCCCTTATTCCTTTACCCCGCCCTCCTTCCTCCGTCTCGTCAAACTTTTCCCGCCTTAATGGATACCATCTTACTACTAGTTCTCACGCGAAGATAAACTAAACTAAGAGTAAACTTAAGCTAATTCTTAAAAGAGATTTGGTTTTAAGAAAGAAATGGGGAAGGTAACAAAGTACAGCCTACGCTAATTTTCTGAATTTGAATTGAGGAAGTAGCAAATTTCTCAAAAACATTTTTTCCCTCACAGATTTACAACCAAGCAACGAAGAGAATGAGTTCATTCCCAAAATGCTGCGGAGATTTGCGAAAAGTTCCGAATGTTACATTCAAGTCTCTTTGATGAACTGGAATAGTAGTAAACACTTAACGGATGAAAAATGTTCCCGTTTGAATGTCACAGAATATCTCATGAGAACCGATGACACCGCTTTACATATAACGGCCATTCGTAACCAAGAAGACGTCAAGTATTTAAAAAAAGTATTTCAACTTTTGGTTTTATGTAAAAAACATTAAATATTTGTGACCTTATTTACTAATTTCCTATTCATTCTTCCCAAATACACATACAGTAGGATTAATTATACTCGTATTAAGTTTTTCGCTTCACTGTAAATATTTCTCAATCTGAATTGGACAACTTTTATGAAATTACGGATGTAAGCAGGAAATCACAATTCATAAATGTTCAGTACCTGCTAAACTGTAGTATCATTTCTGATTCAAATACGTGTCATATTTTTCAGGTATTTCAAATATATGAAGACCTGAACCTTTACTGGTTGATATTTGCTTCTGAATCTTCGTCAAAACATTTTCACCATTTATCCTTAAATCTTAATAATAAGGTATGAATTCAAACAGTTTTTCTTTGATTCTTAATACTTCTAAATGTAGTAAAAATGACATGGCATGTTTTTGCTAATTTCTTTATTCAAAAACCGATTTGGATGAAACTTTCAGGGTTTTCCGCCTCTTTATGTTGAATACTTCGGTCCAAATTGGACTACAGTTGACTGAAATATTTGTTGTTACGGTTTTTTACGTTTTCCACTAAATCTGACTCTCCTTTCCCAATCTGAAAGGAATGCAACCTTGGTTTTGCTTCCGCCCGAATTGTTCATTCTGACGGTCAAGCCTGTCACTCCACCTTAGACCTAAGTTTAACGTGGAATCCCAACCACCCCACCAGCAGCAGCCCAGCGTCTTAACCACTAGGCTACCCAGGTTACCCATTTATCTACCAACCAATTTTTATTGTGTGGAAAGATGAACAGCTGGGTTTCGTCACCGGGTCTCGATCCCGGAGCCGATGGATTCGTAGTCAGCGACGCTAACTGCTACACCACCGAGGCGCATTCTGGGGAATCGCATCGCGGTCGCTGCAGTGTGCGGGGCTCCCGTTCTGTCAATGCAAAATCACACGCGACTTGAGTCGTCAGTCGTGAGTCGCAAGACGATCCTGTGTGCAACCAGCCTTAGACTTTTCCACAAAAATTAAAAACTCGCAAACAATTTTCTATAAAACTAATTGTGTTCAAACTTGATAGGAAGCCATTACATACATACATACATAAGAGTACATTGACAAAACATCGTTTCCCAATGGGTTGGGGTGAAAAGGTATAAATAGTTCGGATGTGAAAGACAGAAGGTAGTGAAGAAGAGAAAAGGTAGGGACGAAAGCGCACACATCCATTCACACACGCATCCTGGTGTGACAGCGGACCCCAACCCCTCCTACATGGCTAAATTTCAGACCTAAAGTAAGCGGCCCTTCATATGTAATGCGTGGTAGCACTTCCAGGATTTATCAGGAATAAAAACATACCCTACTTCTAACAAACCTCTTCCATTCCAATCTACTTGCAGCCACCTCTCTTGCATCATTCAGATGAAGTCCACGCTTACTCACGTAGTCATTTACAGTGTCTGTCATCTTATCGGTCTTCTCCTTCCACCTTCGCAGACACGCTCTTATACACTCTTTTCAGAACTCTGTTATTAGTAGAGAACCCTTCAAAAGAGTCCGTGACCAATTTCTCCTGGTCAAGGTTTGAAGGTTGATTTTAGATGACATTTCCACTGACTTCTGAACACCATATCTTTCCAGAACCACACTTATTTCTTACTCTTGTCAGTCGGACGCACGACACACACACTCCTATTATCCATCTTAACTACTTGCCTTCTTTTAATGCCATGCTAATGTTTCACACCGATACAAAAGTGTCGGTACTAACACACCTTCATGTAAACATTTCGAAGCATTTCTGCCCAGTTCTTGTCTTGTTTTTCACAGCTGCTTTCAACGTATCTGACATCTTCCTCCCTTTGATTCACTTTACTGTTAACTTCTTCATAATTTATACGTCTTTTATTCAATACACATCCCAAATACTTAGAAGACTACCATCTCTAGCGTTTCACCAATCACCATCACATGATAATCCAAATTTCCCTCATTCTCCGCAATCAATAACGTGTTCGTGTCCACATTCATTTTCAACAATCTTCTCTCAAACACCGCCACAAAACTCAACAATCTCCCGCATATCACACCCACTCTGGGGAAATAGCACAGCATCATCCGCAAACAACAAATTCGAGAGGGCCCACCTACTCCCATCACACACCAAATTCTTTCTAGTAGTTGCATTTTCACCTCCCTCATGACTCCATCCATAAACAGGCTGAACAGCCACGGTGACATCACACATCCTTGATGCACACCAACACTTATATCAAACTATTGGCTCATTTCTTTATTTACTCTCACACATGCCCTACTTCCATCATATAAACTCTTCACCGCATTCATAAGTCTACCACTAATCCCAAAAAATACTCAAGACTTGCCACGATACTTCTCTATTCACTCCATCATACACTTTTTCAAGGTCTATAAAATGCCATGTATACTTTGCAATCCCTTTCACATGCTTTCTCAATCACTTGTATCACTGCATACACTTCATCCACACAGCCTCTTCCACCTTGGAACCTTCCTTGCTCGTCGTTCACCAAGGATAATGTATAAAAATATATGCTGCAAGTTTCAATCAAATCAGCTTTGTAGGTTTCTCTTCAAAGTCCCCAAATGGAGTGACATATATGTATACACATACGCAGAAATGTTCTATTTTTCATATATTTTCCCAGAAGATCACACAAATCAATGCCAACTGGCTTTTCAAAAGCGTTTAGCATAAAAACAAAATCGCTGAAATGTTCATAAAAATTTCGAACACTTAAGAATGATGGTGCCCAAAACTGCCCACCTCAAATGCAACTTCAGATTGTGTGTATATGTATATATATAATATATATATATATATATATATATATAGATATAGCTAAATTAAAATGTAAAAACAAAAAAATTATTATTATTCATGTTTTTAAAGAAGGGGAATTAAAAACTTATTCATGTCCCCTTTTGAAATAGTTTCCCTATAATTAATAATAATTGACTGTTTTTACATTCTCTGTAGGCCATGCTTGACAATGGAATGAATTCCACTTCACTGATAATGTCTGGAATATATATCTCCTCTGTTTGTTCATACAGATAGTGTTCGCTCTCTCAAACGACGACGGAACGGAAATCTCCCTCGTGGACTACTACCGAGCGACCCCGAAAACAGATTTACAAAAGACCCTAATCGGGATTTGGACCTCCCCCATCGAAGACCGAAGGAAAATGGAGATGTCTCTTGACGTCATAAAAAATAATCTTCTTAAAAACAACGAGAAGTTAACGATGGAAGATTTTAATATCTGGAGACTTAGGCGAAACCTGACTGGTGTTATCATCCGATGTATGACGATTTCGGTATGAAATTATCGATGTCGAATGGGTCGTATCCTTCCAAAACGTTACACAGCTAAGCAATATTCAGTTATACAACTATGCGATATTTATTGTAGATATAATACGATTATTTATTTACTTGTATAACAATGCTTAATAATTAATTTCTGAAGAAGTAAGTTTCTCGCGTATTCTGCAAAACGCATCCAACCATTCAACGTTTGAGAAAAGTACTACTGACGTGTGTAAACAAGATTTTTTAAATTTAGTACGAATGGAAATAATTAATTAATGCAAGGCCACCCGCAGCTTAACAGGCCATTATAGGTACTACCCAATTACAAAATAATATATAACTGCTCAATTATGATTAATATCTCTCACTAACTCGTTATTTTGCTACGTAAATTTCACAGGGTATCATAATCACTATTATGTAATTCAGATATTGAAAACAACGGTAAATACGATAACATTTTATTCATGATTCACTCAAACTCAATATAATTGCATCACATATAGAAATTGGCTGTAAATGTAATAAACTTTATAACGTAAATCTCTCTCTCTCTCTCTCGGTGGGGAAGTAGGTAGGTGGATTGAAAACTGGCTGAAGAATAGGCGGCAGAGGGTTGTAATTAAAGGGGTTAGTTCGGGTTGGGCCTCGGTCACTAGTGGGGTTCCTCGGGGTTCCGTTTTGGGGGCACTGTTGTTTATCATTTACATAAATGATATCGATGCTGGCATCGTCAGTAGGATCGCCAAATTCGCTGATGATATCAAGCTTGGGGCCAATGTTGGGACGCCCGAAGCGATCGAGCAACTGCATGCGAATCTACGTAGGATAGGAGAGTGGTCCGAAAAATGGCAAATGCCGTTTAACTTTGGTAAATGCAAGGTCATGCACATTGGTTACGCCAATCCCAAGTCGGACTATTCCATGTTGGGAAGTAATATCGAGGCCACTGATTTGGAAAAGGACTTGGGTGTGCTAATTAGCAGCGACCTTAAGTTTACCAAACAGTGCGTAGAGGTGGAAAAGAAAGCCCAGAAGCTGTTGGGTTATATCAGGAGGCAATTTCGATTTCGGAACAAGGAGATTGTGCTCTCTCTGTACAATTCCCTGGTTCGGCCGCACCTGGCGTATGCTGTGCAGTTCTGGTCGCCCACCCTCAGGAAAGGTAATGACAGGCGGGGGCCACAAAGTTAATCCCTTCTGTTAGGCATATGGGCTACAATCAACGCTTACACACACTGAATTTGTTTTCACTAGAAACTCGGAGGCTGCGAGGTCAACTCATCGAGGTCTTCAAAATCTTACATAGGTTCGACAATGTCGATTTTAGAAGCATGTTTAGTTCAAATGATAACTCGCAACAATGGTTGGAAGTTGGATTTGAAACGGTTTAGCACTAGTGTGTGTGGGAATTACTTTGCCTATAAGATCTGTGACACGTGGAAAAGGCTAACTTCAGTTGTCAACAGTTAATTTCCTCTGTGGATCAGTTCAAGAAAAGGTTAGACTGAATCTTGCACACTTTTTGAGGATGTGTGTTACTGTTGTTGTTGTTGTTGTTGTTGTTGTTTAGCCGATCAGCCCACCCTGATCGAGCAAGCCGGCGGCACGCAGGAAACCGATCGCCCTCTCCGGAGTGGGCCAGAGGTTCAGCGCACTAGTGATGTTGTGTTGTGTTCGTTGTTGTGCTAGAGTGGTACAGTCTGTCATAATGTGTTCAATTGTTTGTGGTGTGTCCTGGCACAGGTGGCAGGTGTCGTCTGTGGAGTTGTCTAGTCTGTGTTTATATGTCCGTAAGTTGGGGTGATGTCCACATAGTGTGTTACTGTCTTCTTGGGTGGCTGTTCGAGAAGCTAGTTGTGACAATGCGTAGGAATTTTTCCCTGGCATTTTAGAGGTTGTGAAAGAATTTTAGTTTGATAAAACACAGTATTAAAGATGACGAGTGAACCGGATGCAGCAAGAAGCTCACAAGATATTTCGAGATTATACGCGTTTGTGTGAACGATTGAGTACGCACGTGAAACGACTGCCTTGACAGCAGTTGAGATGAGTAATATGAAAATTACGATTGCTAGGAAAAGTTTTGAACAAACTGAACAAATAAGAATGAAAAAGGGAGAAAAACTGTAGAAGAAGAAAGTTATGAATTAGAAAATTAGCAAAGTAGATCATACGATACGAGTACTATTAAGAATGTTTTGTGTAGGAGAATAAGTCAAACGGCATGGAATAAAGCAATCGGTCTAGAGTTAGAAAGAAATAAAGTCCCGTGGAAGCGGTGTTTGAAAAGGAAATTTAATGGAAATTATCGAATTAGTCAAACGTGCATTATTACAATCCGACACGTGAATGATTTAACTTTTTGTTACTTCATGCTTCGAGTATTGCGTCCATATAATAATTTATATGCGTGTGCTTTTTATGTCTTTTTTACACGAGATATGAAATTTACTCACTCGCAATCGCAAATGAAATATATACAGAATCCAATTGATAGTCTTGTCTTCATTGATTGTCTTGTTTTCCCGAAATACAAATATTTAATAAACAGCAGAATTTATTTCAGTATTAATTAGCGTTCCAGTCGGAACAAACTATTACTACTACTTGTATAGATTAACTTTATTTGTCTACTACTACTATTTATATAGATTCCCTGTTTTGTCATCTTCAGTGCCAACATAGACAACCGTATAATTCTCATTATTTCTATTTGCATCACAGTTTGGAACTCACTTACAATTCCGAAATACGACAGAAGGAAAACTTGAATTCGACGGACGTTATGGTTTTCTATGGAATGAACTTCAAAGAATATTGAATTTTACGTAAGAAAACATACGCATTTAATCAAAGTCCTCTCAACATAAGGGAATAAAATCCTAAATACGTTGCCGAAGAAATAGTACAATATTTTCTTAAATGAGATTCACTCTACATACTAATCATCTGTATAATATTTTTTTTTCTAAAGCTATCAATGCAGGACAATGAAGAACGATGTTTATGGTTCTTATGATGAAGAGACGCGGTCATGGACTGGAGTCATCGGAGAGCTGGTAGAAAACAAAGTGGATATAGCGGTCGTTTCCCTGTTCATGCAGCATGCAAGATCGCAAGTCATAGATTATTTACTAACTCTGGAGTGTAACCCGTAATTTGGAATAAATTTTCTGTTTTCAATGCAAAAATTTACAAATTTCATAAAAAGCCTACCGTATAAGCATTTTATGTAGACTTGAAACAAACATTACTGTTGGACTTGCATGCAAAAGAAAACTACGCGAACTAACTACACATTCTTATTTGTTTTTCCAGTTTCTATATTTTTTACCGAAAACCAGAAACCGATAACACGAACTCGTGGAAAAAATACGTCAATGAATTTGCTCCAGATGTATGGTGCGTCATTGGTCTAGTTTTCTTCGTTTTCTGCGCAATGTTTATGGTGATATCTAGGATGCATCCTCGAGAAGAGAAGTATTCGATGAGTGATTGCTTCGTCACTGTGACTGCAGCCTTTGCTAACATGGGTAATATTAAATTTTATTCCTACTGCATGCGTGTGGTACACAATGCATACATATCTTAGTTTCCTTGTCCAAGTTAAGCCTAATCTACTGGGCTCGCTTACCCAGGCTTCCGCAGATAGCTTTGGAGTTGCTGCTTCTAGAAACTAAACAGAAACATATAAGACTGCACAATCCATCCTTGAAAAGCAGAGACTATAGTAATTTATTATGCATTAAGGATGATTTTAGTATTCAGAACTATAGGCAGATCAGACCGAAGTTTTAAATTGCTTCGTAACAAACACGCTGAAGGCTGTCTGACCCTCCCCATACCGATTGATACATTTTTCTCTGTGATCACACTGTAATCAGGTTCTGCGTTAACTCCAACTACTTCACTTTCAGTAATGATCACCTCCAAATTTTCTATGTAGTTCAAGGATTTTCCCTTTCCCCTCGTCTTGCTAACTTGCGCGTGAAGTATTTTGAATATTGTTTTCTCCCCTCATTACTCTAAAAAACAACGTTTTCGCCTTATGACTGGATAATATAAAATTTTCTTTCAACCACTGACTGAAAATGGGTGAGACTATGGGACGATTCCAGATTCTCCAAACGTTTGAGTCATCATACGCCTCAAATTAACAGTTCGTCACTCACTAACACCCGACAGGAGTCAGTGACGAAGGTCAGGTTTAATAGCTGTATCCTCTTTTGAATTAGGCTCGGGATTTTTTTTTTTAATCAAATCAAGATCGGGGTCAAAATCATATATTTGAATAGGATCATCCAAATATAGGATCCGGATCCGAATCTTCGCTCCATCACTACTCAAAATTACCTTATTTTCTTTGGCAGTGTTCACTAGTGTCAGTGTTGTAATTAACACACCATAGTATTCGGTTGCTTACAGTTGAAGATAAATTATGTACATACTGATTTTTTTTAATGAACTGAAATTAATCTATTAATTGGAAATAGCTAATTGACTGACAACCCTATAGCATTTTACCCAGCTGGAAAACCTCTGTGGTTTCAATTTCGAACAACTGTTTGAATTACTGGGATATGACCAGCCACTAATTTTGAATGACAGTACCAACATAAATGTAATAAAATAAGTAAGATAACACGCATAATTGTTGTTACAGGGGGCAAACACAACTAAGTTCTTTTACCTTAAAAGATAGGGGCATTTCTGGTGTGAGCTGGCTCTTCCTGTAAGCAGGGTGTTATCTATTACAATTGCTACCGTACGTCGCCAGTTTAGGTTATGGATACAGGGGCCCGAACTCCCCTGTAGTTCCAAAGCCCTTCCAAAGAAAAATAATTCCAATAACTAATGGTCTAGCGCAGGAGTGGCCAACCTTTTTTTTTTTTAGGCGTGCCAATTAATGGGCACAAATTTTTTGGCGGGGCTTGGGCTCGCCACCCTAGGTGTACCGTGTATCAGCTGGATACTTCAATATACTGTATATAGTTGGTAAGAAAAATAAATTACATACCTGGGATAAAAAGCCCTTATACTCTTTTAATTCTTTGAATGTCATTTCAACTTATTATTTAATGAACTTTAGTATTGTAATTATTTTCCAGAATTCAATATTAGTTATTGAAATTAACAGTTATCTGAAATTTTCTGAAATAAAGACACTTCACTTCCACAACTTAATATTTTTTAATAAAGAATTAAATGAATTTTTCATTTTCAAAAATCTACTTCATAATATTTCCAAGGGCAAAACTTTACTATTCAGATACAGTTCAAAAACAGTCCATAACAGCTTGATATGTTAAATTAAGTTAGGTTCATTATGGTTGGTTAGGTTAGGTTAGTAATCAAAGTCCTATGAACTCTCGTCTTTGAACAACGTCTGGATAGTAACGTTTTACCTTTCCAAGTTATTCCCAGGATTTGGGATATTCTACACTAACCATTCGCCAAACAATTTTCCAAAATAGTTTAATTTTATACTCCCAACAACTCTTAAGTATCGTATCTATGTAGGACTATAATTCAAGATATTCATAAATAAAAAACTCTTGTTACTCCAATTAAATGATTTCCTATGGACATCTCCTAATCAGTTTGGCTTTAAAAGGTCCCACTCAACTGACCTGTGTATCTATGTACTTAAAGAAACAATATCTAAATACATTGACAGTAATTCAACCATTTATAGCTGTTTCCTTGATATAAGTAAGGCATATGATAGGGTGAACCACAATATTTTATTTGCAAAACTAGAAGACAGGAAGGTTCCCATGTACATATTAAATTTATTGAAATTTTGGTAGTCCCACCAATCTTTCACTGTTAGGTGGGGCAATGTACTATCCGAGTGTTTTGGCTCCTCTTGCGGGGTGAGACAAGGCTCCTTGCTCTCCCCTATGCTGTTTAATGTGTATATTGACTGATTAATTGCTTCACTTAATGAGGCAACAGTAGGATGTTGTATAGATAACGCAAGGATAAATAACTTAGTTTATGCCGATGATATGGTGTTAATAAGTCCCTCTGTTAAAGGTCTGGATCGGCTACTAAATGTCTGCGAAGTGTATTCGCAGAAACATGATATTCTTTTTAATGTTACAAAAACTAAGGTTATGCAATTTCATCCTAAAAGCTGTAATCAGCCAGCTGATATAAGGTTTAAAATGAATGGTGAAGTAATTGAGGAAGTACAAGAGTTTAAGTATTTGGGTCAAACTATTACCAGCTCCTTGAGTGATGACTCGGATATAAGAAAACAATCTCGAAGCCTGTGTGCTAAAGCGAATATGACCATAAGGAACTTTCGTTTCTGTACAAGTGAAGCTAAAGACACACTCTTTCGTACTTTCTGCAGTAATATATACGGTCAGCAACTCTGGGTGAATTATAAAAAAGGTTCTGGCAGAACCCTAAATTTGCTGTACAACAGGTCTTTTAGACTCTTACATAAATTACCCCCGAGATGCTCAGCTTCGCAAATGTTTGCTATCCGCAATGTCCCGAGCTTCCCGGAGGTAACAAGACGTGCTCAACACAGTCTAATGCAAAGAATTAAAAAATCGACCAACCCGATCATCCAAGCTATCCATGAGTCCTGCCGTTTATCCTCTAAGCTATGGACTTCTTGGTATGAAAACGTCTGTCTGTAGCTCCACTTAACTTCGACACTGCGGTATTATTTCTAATCAATTGTATATATTTCTCTCCTTAGTATATGAACTGTCATTGTATTAATAATATTTGTCATATGGACTATAGTCTGCCAATAAACCTTTTCATTTTCAAATAAAGGTGAACAAAATGACCACAACCTCAAAAATTGAATCTCCATTACTCACCCACTTAACCCAAATAAAAATAAATAGGCTAAATTGAGCCTATTCAATAAACACTATGTTAATAAAATAATTAGTGCACACACTGCTATATCCTATTTGGGGTAGCTAATTACGCAGTAAAATACATGACCCAAGATTCTAGTCAAATCTATACTTTTCTAGTGTAATTTAGTGTGTTTTGTTCAAATCTGACCTTCATTTCTTGTGCAAAATTGCCAAAACCTAACCTAACCTAACCTATGATTGTATTCTTTCCAAATTTGGGATCTTTTCGGTTTGATGGCCTGTAATATTTTTTAACATTACTTGTTTTTTATTTTCCAGTTTTAATCGAGAATTTTAAAAATAACATTCATGTTTTAGAGAAACAAATAGTGAGGCAGTTATATGCAATTTAACAAATTTAAAATATATATTTTTAAACCGTATTGGGATTTTTTTGGTTTGATGGCCGGCGGAAAAAAACGAGTCATGGCTACGGGACCGTCAAATTCTAGACTCTACCAACTGGTTAGGTTAACTGAATGCCCAGTTAGGTGAACAGAATGCCAGGTTAGGTGAACAGTACGCCCTTGACGATTGGTTAGGTTAAGTCATGATATTTTCGTTAGTTTACTGTCAAAACAAACGAAAATATCATGACTTAACCTAATCAATCGATTAGCGTACAGTTGACCTAAAACTTTCAGGGATTTTGGAATCTTAAAGCGTATATGATATTCTCTAAACTAAAATGTATAACTGCCTCACTATTTGTTTCTCTAAACCATGAGTGTTATTTTTGAAATCCTTGATTAAAACTGGACAATAAAAAACAAGTAATGTTAAAAAATATTACAGGCCGTCAAGCCGAAAAGATCCCAAATTTGCTTTCATCACTCTCCCCAATAATCCCTGGACCACCAATTACAGGCTGATTTTCAAGCTACCTATTACAAACCTCTGAACAAAAAGATTTCCAGTCTACACTATGTGAAGCTAAACCAAGTTAATTTTCTGCATAATTTTAGTTATAATACTTGGTCAAATAAGAGTTTATAAACAGCATATCTTGCCATGGAGATATAGGAACATGATCCAACCATATCTCTCTTAATATTAATGCACTAAAACTACACTTTACCACGCACTTATTTTTTTGGACTTGTTTTTTGTCTCAAACAATGAAGAACTCGCTTATCTTGGCGAGAAAGGCATGGATTATGACGAGGGCAATTTCTAGATAGTAAAACAAGTTGTTCTTGAAAAGCCTAATACTCGCGTTATCATCATCGCCATATAACTTAATACATCGAATATATGAAAGTTCACAACCTTCACAAACCGCCACTAATGTTATGCGTTAGAATTCCTGCTCGCCCTTCTCTACCAGGAAAAAGACAGCGTCTAATGGGCTGGGTCCAAATGAAGTGCTATTAGCTAGTAAAAGCAAAAGACAGTCGCACTTGAGGATTGGAACACATTAGGGACAGAGTTTCCATGGAAACAATGGTTTTATTAAGTTTGCACAAAAATGAGGGGTTGGATTTGAACAAAACACACTAAATTACATTAAAAAAACATAGATTTTACTAGTATCTTGGGTCATGTATTTTACTGCGTATTAACCCTATCTAGTTGGAAGTTGATCTTGACCCACCAAGATTTCCAGCAAGGAACTCACGACAAACCTGGCCTTCATGAAGTGTTTAGGGACAAAAGCTCCAGCCAAGATCAAGGAAGAAGTCTCGATCATCTCCACCAACAACTACTGAAGTTAGGGCCACCGGCCTGGACCAAGGCCTAATCCATACCCTTCTAGACCTAGCCTAGCCTAGCCTGCTTCATTAGGCTAGGTCTATTTAAGGTCTACTCAGGGCCTTTCGTTTATTACCATAAGTTATCACATCACACAGAATAATCATGTTCTAAAAATATTACTATGAATTAGAAAATAACTCTGCAAGACAGTCCTAATTAGTTTATTTTTAACTTTAATTTTTAACATACTCTCAATTCCAAGCCACACTGATCTTTCTCAATGAAATTCACAACTTATCTTCTCAGGTATCCCACTTCATTCTATCAAAATTCCCGTAATTCCCAAACGTTTACTGAATTATATACATATACAGCACATACTGTAATTTTATACTTTATTTAATCTTTATGCAGTTTAATACATTTAATTGAATACATTTCTGTAAGACTGTCTCACTTGTGCAATTTAATGGGAGACATTAGGATTCAAACCCATGACGCATAGTTTCCAAGTTCCCATTCAAACACCTTTTCCTTTCTTTTCATCTTGTCTAATACGATTATTGCTCTTAAAATTAGTTACTTTATTGTTTGTTAAGATATATAAACTTGGTATAGAGTCATGAGTGATATGTTATTCATATTGAGATGGAAACCAGTACTTGTTGCTAGTAAACACCGTTACGAAAAGCAAAACTTTTTAACATACAGTAGGATGGATGTTATCTTAGACATTGTATTCATATAGAAAAGTAAGTTTTGAATGGATAATCAGTCTAGGGCGACCCAAAGTTAATAAAGTTAATAATGAGGTTAAAAATTTGCTATTAGGTTAATAAAGTTAATATTTTAGTTATAGGTTAATAAAATTCATAAAATTATTGATAAGGTTAAAAATTTGAGTAGTATAGTGGCAAACTGTATGAGTGCAAATTGCAATGTTACGTAATGTTGCAAGAGTGCCAACCCCGACCCCCTTTGTTGCAAAGCCTCTTTAGGGTAGAAGGTGGGAGTGCCTCACCCCCCAAAGGGGCATACCTAACCTAAGGGGCCTCTTTGGGGAGAAGGGGACGCCTCACCCTCCAAAGGGGCATACCAACCTAAGGGGCCTCTTTGGGGGAGAAGGGGACGCCTCACCCCCCAAATGGGCATACCTAACCATACCTCACCCCCAAAAGGGGCAGAGAGAGAGAGAGAGAGAGAGAGAGGTCCTTGCTCGGTGATTGCCGAGCTCATATGAGTTCTTCAGCCGCCCGCCGCCCTCTTATAGGGTCCCAAACAGACAGTTGGCTGAGTTGCCAGATAGCGCCATGTATTTAAATAATCCTTATATTCATCAGCCAGTTGGCTGAGTTGCCAGATAGCGCCATGTATTTAACTAATCCTTATATTCATCAGCCAGTTGGCTGAGTTGTCAGATATCGCCATGTATTTATTTACTCCTTATATTCATCAGCCAGTTCGCGCTATGTATTTATTTAAAGTATATATTATTCAGCCAGGGCCAGCGGGCGCCACAGCCAGTTGGCTACTGAGTTGCCAGATAGCAATAATCATTTAATTAAAGCATATATTAATGTTGGCTTAGAAGGTTGAGTTGCCAGATTCTTTATTTTTTAATTTTTCTTTATATTAATGTTGGCTTGGATTGCTGAGTTGCCAGATAGCATTTTAATTGTTCAGGTATACCTTATTAGGGAGAGTTGCTAAATACCACCATGTATTTTTATTATGGGGAGTTGCTAAATACCACTATTTATTTTAATTTATATGAGGATAGTTGTCAGGTACGACCATTTATTTTAATTTTTATTTATATTATGGATATAATCGTGTTCAGTGAATAAATAAAACACCAATACAACGTTCTGTTTATGAATTAACGGACATACAATGGGATATATATATATATGATCAAATAATAGAACGGAAAATATATAATCATACAAAGCATAGTATTAACAAAATATTAGAAAAATATATAGTTATATTATCAAAAGTTATATTACCAAATAGTAGAAAAACTATTGCTAGATCTGCGGTGCTTCGGCTGAATTGTGGGCCTACGGCGTATTTTATTTTGAACATCAGTAGCCCTTTATCTGGATATCATTCCTATTCCTCTCACCTTGGGCCTCAGTAATTGGGGTGCCTGCGGCCTTCCAGTTACTGGCAAACCAATTATTCATTCAATAAAACTACAGAAAAGAACGCAGCCATGAAAATCTAAAGCTTCACAAATCTTAATACAATGAGCTCGGATTTGAAGCCTAAGATTTTCATGACTGCGTTCATTTCTATAGTTTTATGGCCCCTAAATCATAGTTTTCATTGTTTCGAGTGCATCAATAATATTGTTATAGTGTTCCATTAGTTGTGATAAGCATGACCTTCCTGACCGGAATCGATGTTGGTTACCATTTTTTTTTCTGAGTTTCCCCATTAACCCACCCCCTCCCCCATTACCCCACCCCTCCCCCATTTACCCCACCAATTTTTTTTTCTGAGTTTCCCCATTAACCCCACCCCTCCCCATTACCCCACCCCTCTCCCCCAATACCCCCTCCCACACCCCTCTCCCCCATTTACCCCCCCCTTCCCCCATTACCCCAAGGGGGGAAGGGGGCTGGCACCTTGCAAAAACTTTAATTTTTTTTGGTTACATATATATATCGCATCTATTTTTCTGAGTTTCCCCATTAACCCCACCCCCTCCCCCATTACCCCACCCCTCCCCCATTTTGTGCCAAAATTATGATTAAAAATGAAGAAATGGGAAGAACTGTACCCCTAAAAGGGGGGGCAGGATTTATGTTAGGGAATGTTTTTAGCATGGGCACTGCACAATAAAAAGACGCATCGACTGGTGAAAACCGCATTGTTCTACACCAATTGTAGCGACCTGTAGGTGTGCGCAAAAAAACTGTTACACGTATATATATATATATATATATATTATATATATATATATATATATATATATAAGGCTTCATTTCTGAAATAGTATATTAGATATATAGTTATATTATCCAAAGTTATATCAAACACTAGTACAGGGAAAAATATACAAAACGTATAATCATATTATTACAGGAAATATATATATATATATATATATATATATATATATATTGTCTTTACGTTCTACGGTGCAGTACGCTAAATTCACATATTAAAGAGTCTATATCCACATCGGCATTACTTTGTATGATGTGGTAAAACCGTCCAATCATCACTTCACCGTTTAACTGATACAGCGGTTTATACTCGATATAAATGGCTTTCATATCGTTCAATACTATTTTTGTTCCCACTTTACACTCGGCAGGCAAGTTGTCTTTAAGCGCAGCTAGAACACATTCAAAAGAACGCACAAAAACGTCATCGTGGGCCGTTACATTGAATACAAGTTTATAATCATGCCTTTCCAATCGGGGTTTTTTTCTTAACGTCCCGAACTTTTCAATCGTGAACTCTTCACTCGACATAGCGGCAATTGAAATATTCTTCCAAGTCGTAACGACACCTATCCACTATATAGAGGTACAGTTCTTCAGGGTGAACAGTAATGTACCTTTCAAGTGCTTTGTACCAAAGCCCAGGATATTTCGAAGAATCTAAACCTTTTAAATATGCATCCTGATCTAGACCGTTCTCCCCCTGTTCATTCCTACATTCAACAAATCCGTCAAGCAGAGCGGTGTAAGCGTATTCAAGTACCGTGTCAAAATAAACCATGTCATTACATTTACAATACGTAAATGAGAGTGACAACGACTGAAGTGTGGAAATCCCAGAATGAAAATGAGAATGAATGCGTTTGAGAGTCTCATACTTACAAAGTGGATTATGGATTAATTACTTAAGTAGGGTGTGTCAAATTTAGGGAGCAAAGTGAAATCTTTAGATTTTCAAAGACTACTAGTGACCAAATGATGCATTTTTCATGTGCTATTCGAAATATGGCTTTAAATTCCAGGGAAAAATATAATTTGTAGACATTTTGCTCTTTCATGTCAGGCGAATTTATTCAGCTTCTGTCTTAATACACAAATTTATCTAGAACAGTAACTAGCTAACGCCTAAAGTTAAAATTGTTTCCACAAACCCTGCATAACTTAAGCTGAGAATATATGTTATTCACTACTTATTACAATGACAAATTCTTTCTCCATGAAGCTCATAGCTGCCGTATTCAATATTTATATGTTAATGAACTTCCTGGTAGCTAATTTATTAATCCAGATCCCTACAGAAAGGTGTTAACATTTTATTCATTAAACCATGGTGTGAAGGTTGACTGAACTCAGGGGTACTTAAAATTTCTTTTGAAAGCTCCAAATTCTTTAAGAAATATACTGTATGTAAAACAAAATTTGCAGCAGCTGATACAGCAGTGCTCTCATGCCACTTTGTGATCAAAATTTCATTGTTTGAATCAAACCTATAGTCAATAAATCCTCTGTTTGTTGTTTTTCCATAACTTTTGAGGGCATTAGGGGGGATTTCTTAGCACGATTCTAGCGAATTGTACCGGTTGCTCTCAGTTTTCTGTCTTTCAAGACCATCAGGGTATCATTGCTTGTAAAAATTATCAAAAAATATTTCAAGGCACTGTTTCATCTTAGTAGAGTTTGTCCAAATTAAAATAACGTTTTCTTTACAGAAAAAAAAAAACCAAATTTAAGGCTTAACTTATCCGTCTTCTCCCTTACAGTGCATAATAATAAATAAATAAATAAGTAAATAAGTATTATTAATAGTTAAAACATGTATTACATTATTAAGCAAAATTAATGGACAATATTAAACAATATTAGTGGATATTAATCCTAGATTTTTGTTAGTATGCCGTTATTAATCGGGATTTCAACTTGGTTTTAAACAAATTTACATTCACAATATTTTTATATAGGCATGCAAGTCATCCCATAGTTTCAATCCAGTGAAAATGGATAGTTTTTGAGATGAAGACAATCGAGGTATAACAAGCTTTGATCTATTTCTGGTCTGATACGAGTGGATTTCTTGATGAGTTACAAAATATCTATTTACCCATTTTCAAATTAATGATTTTGTTCTTGCACTTCTAAATAAAATGTGCCAGTTTGGTTATAGCGTTGAGCTTTAGTAGGTTTAGCTCTTTAAATAATGCACTAGAGTGATCAAGGAAATCAGCATCAGGTAATAACCTTATTGCACGTTTTTGGATGACAAAGATACCATTTAGCTAATGCAATGTTAGTGGAGTTTACCCAAACAAGGGTGCAGTATGTTATATAAGGAAGAACAAGAGTATGATAAAGAGTCAACAAAACTTGTTTAGGGACTAAATTTCTTAGTTTAAACCCTTCCTTTTCATATATATATATATGACATGTTGGTCATGACAATCCAGAATTTGAGTATAACATGGATAGAATTTGGACACCTGAAGAAAAGAAGGAGCGACATTTGGGTGTCATTGTGAATCATGCTCTTAAACCTACAACTCATTGTATTGAAATTAGAAATAAGGATAATGCTAGATTGAACCTAATGCAGAAACATATAGAATATACTGTAAATAGCCAGAAATTATAAGTAGACTCTACATTTCATACGTGAGGTCTCTTCTTGAGTATTGCATTCATTTCAGTAGTCCATATTTAGAGCATGACAAGGACAGCCTAGAAAAAGTACAAAAGAGAGCAACAAGGATACCACGTCTAGACACGTTTTCCCTAAAGCGAAGAAGGTTACGAGGTGATATGATAGAAGTGTATAAAATAATAAATGAGTTAGATAATATAGACTTCTACTCTCTTTTACAAAAGATCACAATGATAGGACAAGAGACCCATTGACCACGATTAAATAGTGAAAAGCTGTGGCCGAAGTTAAGCGACATTGGGTTTGTGTGGTTGATGGACGGGTGACCATCCTCTGCATCCAGATGATATAGTGGTCAGGGGAAATGCAATGGCCCCTCCTACCTCTATAAAAGAAAATTTTAGTTTTCGAACCTTTACTCATCTGGATGAAGGGATATTCTATCGACATTTTAATAAACTTAACAGAACTAGCCTGACCTAACTTATCCTAATGCCATAAACTAAACTAACTTAACCTAACCTAACATTGCCTAACCGGGTATAATAAAAACTAACATAGCGTACTAAACTAACTTAACCTAACCTAACATTGCCTAACCGGGTATAATAAAACCTAACATAGCGTACTAAACTAACTTAACCTAACCTAACAGCCTAACCGGGTATAATAAAACCTAGCATAGCGTACTAAACTAACTTAACCCAACATTGCCTAACCGGGTATAATAAAACCTAACATAGCGTACTAAACTAACAACCTAAACTAACACAGCCTAACCGGGTATAATAAAACCTAACATAGCGTACTAAACTAACAACTTAACGTAACATTGCCCAACTGGTATAATAAAACCTAACATAGCGTACTAAACCAACTTAACCTAACCTAACCGGGTATAATAAAAACTAACATAGCGTACTAAACTAACTTAACATTGCCTAACCGGGTATAATAAAACCTAACATAGCGTACTAAGCTAACAACCTAACCGAACATTGCCTAACCGGGTATAATAAAAACTAATATAGCGTACTAAACTAACAACATTGCCTCACCGGGTATAATAAAACCTAACATAGCGTGCTAAACTAACTTAACCTAAACTAACATTGCCTAACCGGGTATAATAAAACCTAACATTGCTTAACCGGGTATAATAAAACCTAACATAGGGTACTAAACTAAACCTAACATTGACTAACCGGGTACAATAAAACATAACATAGCGTACTAAACTAAACCTAACAAATGGTTCAGTAAAGTATGCGAAATAACATAGACAAATTTGATCGGATTTTTAATAACAAAAACAGACATTTTTTTTCCTCTCTCTTTCTCTCTTCTCTTTCTCTCACCGCCACCCACACTGCCTCCCTCACCCCCCTTATTCTTGTTTGATTCCCCCCTTTCAGAGAACACCATTGGTACCCACCGGACCATAAAGGTCAAACAAAGTCCAAAGCAAGACGTCAATTTGAATATTCTCGGAAAATTTTGAAAACACATCAATTTAACATCCTTGCTTAAAAAATATAAATTAAATATATATATATATATATATATATATTGTAACGGTTAAGTTTTTATATATGTTAATTAATCTCACCTCGATTATTTTTGGATATTCTCTATACAAAACAGATTCATTTCGTAAAATTGTTTATTATTTAATCTTCTTCCTTTTCGAGAGGGAAGGCACTTTTGGTTAATTGTTAATTTAACTATGAGAGAGAGAGAGAGAGAGAGAGAGAGAGACTTACATGATTATTATTACGTTATCCGGGGTTTTTACACTTAAAATTTGGCAGTAAGCTTGTTTCGAAATAAACAGCCTTTATATTTACATTTTAACTAAAACTCAAATTAATTAGCAAGTCATATTAAAATAATCATATTAAATTCCATTTCATTATATATATATATATATATATAGATATATATATATATAATATATATATATATATAATATATATATTACTTGAGAGCATGTACAATAACATAGACAAAAGTTTCAGTATTTACATCTTATATAATATTCCATCGAAGATCTTGAACTGTAGCGAGATAAAAGAATTTGATTTGACCGTTTTGAAGTGTCGTCTCTTTAAATGGGTTGGCAGACAAATGGGTACCCTGGGTGGCTGGATTAGATCACCCCTTAGCCTCCTAGTCTCGAGTGTAGTAAATTTTAACTCATTAAGCCTATCCTCGTACGACTTTGACCTAAGCGACGGATTCATCTTAGTTGCTCGTCTTTGAACTCTTTCGAGTTTGTCTATATCTTTTCGCATATGCGGATTCCAAAATTGGATCGCGTACACCAAATGGGGTCTAACTAATGATTATGATTTATAAAGAGGAACTATAATATCGCGCGATTTGTACTCAAAATTCCGAGCTATAAAACTTAACACTTTGTTCGCTTTATTGACCGCTGCTGTACTTTGTTTAGCTACTTTTAAATCGCCCGTGACTATAATCCCCAAATCGTTTTCCTGCCCTACGCTTGCTAACTCCTTCCCTGGCATACTATATGCAAAATTTTACTAACCTAACTTACACTTCTTTAGGGTGAATTTCACACTTAAACACATGAAATGAATGAATGATGCAAACCACAAGGGAAAAGAAGAAATGTTCCCAAGTCCTTTCGTGTACTCAGCAGTACACATCGTCGGGGAATGGAGAAGGCCAGTGACGAAAATATATACATATGTTTAACGGAACAGAGAAATAAAGAGATTAGCACATGGTTAACAAGCATTGATTAAAAACGAAAGACATCTTAACAAGATATTGTTAATTTTACACATTCCATATTCTGTTCCTACTAATACTAATGGGGGAAAAAACCTTGGTTTAACTTTACTTGTTTTATTGCTAGCAGCAACAGAGATGATTTTTTCAGAAATTGCCGTTGCCATGCATGGTGTTGCTTCCAGGCTTTGTCAAAGTAGAGGAGATAGTCCTGAACTTATATATCTCTAACAAACGTCCGCCATTCCATCCTACTTTTTATTACAGGAATGAAGGGATAGGGGCCAATGTTCGCAAAAGCTCCTACCAATGAGGAAGAAGATACCCAAAATCAAGGTCCATGGTTTTCGAGATGTCTGGACACTCTACGTTTGAAAGAATGGAGGTCACAGACAGTGTGAAAGGTGGAGTGAGGAAGATTATTCCAGAGTTGATCGGTTGAGTAGATGAAAGATTGAAAATACCGAATAACCCTTACTTTAGAAAGTTGGACAGAAAAGGAATGAGTGTGTTGAAAGCCTGGTAATACGTGCTCTCCTTAAAGGCGGAGGCATACAGATAACGTGTACAGAAGAGCAAAGTCTGGTATAATAACGATAGTAAAGAGTGATGCAACATTGTCGCGAAAGGAGGGGTACTGAGGGCTATCAGTAAGAGGCGCAGAATTTGTGAGACGAAAAGTCTCAGATTCCACTCGGTCAAGTACAGCTGTGTGGGTTGAGACACTCCACACATGAAAAGCATACCCCATACAGGAGCGAACAAAACCCTTGTACAGAGACAGCAATTGAGTGGGGTGAAGAAACTGAGCCGATGCAACGCACCTAACCTCTTAGAAACCGCTTTAGAAAGATGACATATGTGTTCTTTCCAGGAAACATCACAAGAGAAGGAAACAATAAGAATGTTAGAAATGGAGAAACTGAGTTTTGAAGCAATGAAAGTCACATGATTTTCTCTGTCCCAGTCTGACGATCTGAAAGAAGAGTGTAAGAAGAGAGGTGATTAAGAATTTCTCTATTAAGGATAGAATAAAAAACCATGGACCTTGATTTTGGGTATCTTCTTCCTCAATGGTAGGGGCTTTTGCGAACATTCGCCCCTATCCCTTCATTCCTGTAATAAAAAGTAGGATGGAATGGCGGACGTTTGTTAGAGATATGTAAGTTCAGGAGTATCTCCTCTATTTTGACAAAGCCTGGAAGCACCACCATGCCTGGCAACGGCAATTTCTGAAAAACTCATCTCTGTTGCTGCTAGCAATAGAACAAGTAAAGTTAAACCAAGGTTTTTTTCCCCCCATTAGTATTAGTAGGAACAGAATATGGAATGTGTAAAATTAACAATATCTTGTTAAGATGTCTTTCGTTTTTAATCAATACTTGTTAACCATGTGCTAATCTCTTTATTTCTCTGTTCCGTTGTACATATGTATATATTTTCGTCACTGGCCTTCTCCATTCCCCGACGATGTCTACTGCTGAGTACACGAAAGGACTTGGAAACATTTCTTCTTTTCCCTTGTGGTTTGCATCATTCATTCATTTCATGTGTTTAAGTGTGAAATTCACCCTAAAGAAGTGTAAGTTAGGTTAGTAAAATTTTGCATATAGTATGCCAGGGAAGGAGTTAGCAAGCGTAGAGCAGGAAAACGATTTAGGGGTTATAGTCACGGGCGATTTAAAAGTAGCTAAACAAAGTACAGCAGCGGTCAATGAAGCGAACAAAGTGTTAGGTTTTATAGCTCGGAATTTTGAGTACAAATCGCGCGATATTATAGTTCCTCTTTATAAATCATTAGTTACTGTAGACCCCATTTGGTGTACGCGATCCAATTTTGGAATCCGCATATGCGAAAAGATATAGACAAACTCGAAAGAGTTCAAAGACGAGCAACTAAGATGAATCCGTCGCTTAGATCAAAGTCGTACGAGGATAGGCTTAATGAGTTAAAATTGACTACACTCGAGACTAGGAGGCTAAGGGGTGATCTAATCCAGCCACCCAGGGTACCCATTTGTCTGCCAACCCATTTAAAGAGATGACATTTGAAAACGGCCAAATCAATTTCTTTTATCTCGCTACAGTTCAAGATCTTCGATGGAATATTATATAAGATGTAAATACTGAAACTTTTGTCTATGTTATTGTACATGCTCTCAAGTAATATATATATATATATATATATATATATATATATATATATATATATATATATATATATATATATATTGTAAAATGGAATTTAATATGATTATTTTAATAAGATTTGCTAATTAATTTGAGTTTTGGTTAAAATGTAAATATAAAGGCTGTTTATTTCGAAAGAAGCTTACTGCCAAATTTTAAGTGTAAAAACCCCGGATAACGTAATAATAATCATGTAAGTCTCTCTCTCTCTCTCTCTCTCTCTCTCTCTCTCTGTCTCATAGTTAAATTAACAATTAATCAAAAGTGCCTTCCCTCTCGAAAAGGAAGAAGATTAAATAATAAACAATTTTACGAAATGAATCTGTTTTGTATAGAGAATATCCAAAAATAATCGAGCAGTGAGATTAATTAACATATACTGTAGTAGCGGAACAGACAACTACAGATAGAAAACAGACAAAAAACAGTCATAGGAATTCGTTTCACCGCCACTTTTCAAACATTCTTAAAACACACGTGGTGTCGAGGAACAAAGAAAATTCAAGACGGTTTCAAGCAATGACGTTAACCTCGAACTGAGGGATTCGAAGTTTCCCAAGGTTATATAAGGCGCAGTTCACTGGCATTCGACCTCACTTCTTCAAAATAAATAGGAGAACAATCCTTTAAATTATATTCATCCTTTTCTTCTACTACTTCTTTCACCACCTTTCTCTACAAAAAAAAAAAAAATGGTGTCAATAATCCAGCAGGGTTGAAAACACCTTAAACAGAAAAAAACAATCACTTCTTTCGTGCGTACATTTCGTAAGACTACTCTACACGCCGTCACCCCGCATCAGCTTTAGCCGGCTCAAGACCAAGGCTCACTTCAACATTCCCATTCAAGAAACGAAGCATCACTTGCAAACCACAACTGCAACAGGCGTTTCCCTTGGTCTCCTAATAACCCCTCAACCGGTTATCAAACATCCTCGAAGACCACCGGCAAAGCTCAACGCTACGAGAAGACATCCTCAAGGTACATCACGTGTCTCGGCGGTGACGCTACAAACTCCAATCACTTCACCTCTGGTCAGCTTTCACCGCTTCCTGAAAACTGCCGTCAACAAGAATCTAGTAGGCCCGATCATCTTCAGGCCCGCCTACAGTCTACAAGAGATATTCAGCACCTCAGGCCTACGTCTGCAAGATCATCTTCAGGCCATCCGGCATCTCAAGAGGCAACAAGCCCCAGGCATACGTCTGCAAGATCACCTTCAGGCCATCCTGCATCTCAAGAGGCAACAACACGATCGACGCTAGTCAGCCAACTTCAATAGGACGGTCAACGACAAGTGAGCCTACGGTAACTCATATTCTACAGAGGTTTTCATCGCCCCGGTAAGCTAAGTGCATCTTTTCTAAGTAACTCTCGAAAAGCCTACACCAGCCTACCGCCGAACGGTAGGCTATACTCCCAAAGTGTGTAATTAAACGTTCCAATTGACTCTCGTTAAATAACGCAATAAGCCTATTATCCAATTCAAGTGTCATTCCAATACCGTAATTCCGCGTATCATTGTGTTCATTTATATGTTTGTGATAACTTAATTTCTCTTACTGCAGGCCTAACTTAGTCATTTACAGTGTACAATGTACATCCCTTCAAATTATCATTAGGCAACAACATCTTGTTTGTATAACACTGGGTAACAAAATTTGAATTTTTTTTTGTTTATTGTGATTTTTCTGTCGTTTCTTAATGATTTCGGGGCGCTGATTCCAAAAATGATATTGGTTTTGCTCTATCATCAACCGTTTCAAAAATATAGGTTATCACACTTTTCATATGGCAAAGTATATAAAGAAGGGTAACATAAATATTTTCTGAAAATAAAAACACTTAGAAATTAATGTTTATTGATCCAAAATTGTTTGACAAACCCAAAATGGTGCAAAGGATATAATATATATCATGGGAAGAACCGATAAGAGAATAACAAGCCTCGTTATGCAGTGTGCGTTCCTTAAAAATGCACTGAAGAACGCGACTTCCGCGTATGAACATTCTTATCCTTTCTGATCAGCGACCATACGTAGTCTCCCATCATGGAAGCATCCCAATGGCCCTGGTACCTTTTCTCCATCGTTTGAATATCTTGATGGAATCTTTCGCCATGTTCTTCACTCACATCGCCCAGATTACCACGAAAAAAGTCTAGATGTGAATGCAGATAGTGTAATTTTAAAGACATACGGCACCCCATTTTACCATAGCACTTAATCAAGTATGACACTAACTCCTTATAGTTTGGTGCTTTATTGTTGCCTAAAAACCCACGAACCACATCTCGGAAAGCACACCAAGCCTCTTTTTCGATCGGAGTCATCTTGGCTTCAAGGTTCTTTGAATTCAACAGCGCCTTGACTTGTGGTCCTACAAAGATGCCAGCCTTGACTTTGGCCTCAGAGAGTTTAGGGAACATGACCCGAATCTGTTGGAAAACTTCCCCTCCAAAATCTAACGCAGTTACAAATTGCTTAATTAGACCCAACTTAATATGGAGAGGTGGTAGCAGAACTATGTCAGGCTTCACAAGAGGTTCCCTGAGTACATTGTATTTTCCTGGTTGCAGTCCTTCACATGGAGGCCACTGAAATGTTTTATAGTGCTCAGTTGAAGCCCTGCTATCCCACAGGCAAAGAAAACATGAATATTTAGTAAACCCTCCTTGTAAACCTAACAGGAAACTAATCATTTTGAAATCACCACACACGTCCCAGTTATATTGTTCATACCTGATTTGAGTGAGCAGTTGTTTGACATTTTCATAGTCCTCTTTCATTTGAACAGAATGTGCAACTGGTATAGGTGGATATTTGTTCCCATTGTGGAGTAGAACAGCTTTTAAACTCCGAGTTGAACTGTCAATAAACAGGCGCCACTCTGAGGGTATATGTGTTAACCCAATAGCTGTGAATAGACCATTAACCTCGCTGCAATAACAGAGAGAGCCATTGACATCGTTGAACCTTGCAAACTCTTCATGCCGCTTTCGGTACACAGTACTCTTGCAGTCTTCTCCAAGCAAATTCCACTCTTTGAGTCTGGAGGTCAGAAGCTCAGACCCTGATTTCGTCAGACCCAAATCTCTAATTAAGTCGTCCAATTCCCTCTGATTTGGAAAGTGAGGGTTTGTACTGAAAGTTACTGTATATTCTTCATCTTGACTGTCTCACCAGCCAACATCTCAGATGAGCTAGCTGCATCCTCATTTTCAACCTGCAAAGCAAAGAAACAACATATAGGCATAGCTATATATGTAGAAGAGCATCAGCACTAATAAAAATCGACACATAATGACCCACAATCTGTAAATACAGAAGGTAAAGTAATGGATAGATACCTGTTCTGGTGGACGTGGTATTGGAAGACCTTCGTCATGTGGTACAGGAGCTATGGACGACGCTATGCTTGGATACTGAAGAGTCTGCCTTCCTTTAACTTTCCTGTACTTAGAAACATCTACCATGCAGTAATAGCAATCGTCGTGGTGGCTCTTTGGTTCTCTCCATATTCTGGGTACCGCAAAGGGCATTGCCTTGCATACTCCCCGCAGCCACCCTTTAAGTGTGGAGCGGCAGCTTCCACAGATCACATGGGGTGTCCAGGGCTTATCTTGGTCACCCATAGGTATACCAAAATAGAGCCGATACGCGATCCAGAACTTGGTGCCTTTCACAATCTTGTGCGATACTTGCTTGGGGCCTATGTAATACCCACAAACGTAGCAGAATATATCCGGCGAGTGTTTACAAGCTCTAGTTGCCATTCTCTTTACCAAACTGTACTACATTAATCATAACCTGCAGATATAGAGAGAAGAGTTATTAAATCTGCAACAGATTACAGATTCCCGAAAAAAGATGTATTCACAACACTGAAATAATGTTCGCAATAAAAAAGGATCGATAACACTCAAATCGTCAGCACAGAGAAGCAGAGAAACACAGTACCTCAGTGCTGGTAACCATCAGACAAACAACCTGCTTTCTTTGTGTGCTCACACTTACTGACTTCTCAGACTCTGCGCTCTTCTTTATATAGCACAGTGGAAGTTTCGGGCAATTTCTAGAGCAAGAAACTGTCAACGAACATCCGGATTGTTCTCAACAATTCCTGATTATTCTGATATAGCTGCGCCCATAATAACATTATACTGGTAAAACATGAAAAATGGATTATCTCTGAAACCATTGATGATACACAGAAACCAAGGCCAGATTTGGACTCAGCGCCCACAAATGCATATAAAAACATAAAAAATTCTATATAAACAGAATCACTGTTACACAGTGTAATCCATCTAAGGTGTACAACTTAGCATTATATAATTACCTTTATGTAAATGATCATATTTCTCTCAACTATCATTAGGCCTATCTATAAATGCGCGTCATCAATCCATTATTATTGGGCCGCAACAGTTGTTCTATGTTCATCCATGCAATTATTTAGCCTACTTAATTAGAGTGTCACGTATTCCATTCATTGTACTAAACGCACGTACATTATTTATATCATTTACTAGGCCCATTCAATGTACCATTTTGCATGCCGTTTTCATATCATCAATGAATGTATTACGTGTCAATTTAAGCTATTAACCATTCATCTTATTAGCTAAGTTCCATGTCATCAGCATAACGTAAAGGCTAGCCATAATCACTGTCAATTCTCTGGTAAATCACTGTGACAATTAACGTATTTTTATAATAAACTACAAAACTATAAGGTGTCTTATATAACCTTACATTAATTTGTTCAGGAGTAATCTGAACTGGTGATCCCGAGGCAATTCGAATCACTCGGTATTATTATAGTAGGCCTACGCCTTAGCCACTTTCAATTGGTGATACTTTACATCATAAATTATTAACCCAGCCTATCATTCATAAACAATCAGTCATTGCATCAATTAATCATTATTTTACGATCAAATCATTATCACCTTAAGCGGCTAAAAACTAGGTCCACTATATATATCTAAAAACTTAACCGTTACAATATATAATAATTAATATTATATATAATATATATATATATATATATATATTATATATATATATATATATATATATAATTTATTTTTATTAAGCAAGGATGCTGAATTGATGTGTTTTCAAAAATTTCCCGAGAATATTCAAATTGACGTCTTGTTTTGGACTTTGACATTTATGGTCCGGTGGGTACCAATGGGTTTTTCTGAAAGGGAGGAATGAAACGAGAATAAGGGGGGTGAGGGAGACAGTGTGGGTGGCGGTGAGAGAAAGAGAGAGAGAGGAAAAAAAAAGATGTTTTTTGTTATTAAAAATCCTGTCAAATTTGTCTATGTTATTTCGCATACTTTACTGAACCATTTGTTAGGTTTAGTTTAGTACGCTATGTTATGTTTTACTGTACCCGGTTAGTCACTGTTAGGTTTAGTTTAGTACGCTATGTTAGGTTTTATTATACCCGGTTAGGCAATGTTAGGTTTAGCTTAGTACGCTATGTTAGGTTTTATTATACCCGGTTAGGCAATGTTAGGTTTAGCTTAGTACGCTATGTTAGGTTTTATTATACCCGGTTAGGCAATGTTAGGTTAGGTTAAGTTAGTTTAGTACGCTGGTAGGTTTTATTATACCCGGTTAGGCAATGTTAGGTTAGGTTAAGTTAGTTTAGTACGCTATAGTAGGTTTTATTATACCTGGTTAGGCAATGTTAGGTTAGGTTAAGTTAGTTTAGTACGCTATGTTAGGTTTTATTATACCCGGTTAGGCAATGTTAGGTTAGGTTAAGTTAGTTTAGTACGCTATAGTAGGTTTTATTATACCTGGTTAGGCAATGTTAGGTTAGGTTAAGTTAGTTTAGTACGCTATGTTAGGTTTTATTATACCCGGTTAGGCAATGTTAGGTTAGGTTAAGTTAGTTTAGTACGCTATGTTAGTTTTTATTATACCCGGTTAGCAATGTTAGGTTAGGTTAAGTTAGTTTAGTTTATGGTATTAGGATAAGTTAGATCAGGCTAGTTCAGTTAAGTTTATTAAAATATCGATAGAATATCCTTTCATCCAGATGAGTACAGGTTCGAAAACTAATTTTTTCTTTTATAGAGGTAGGAGGGGCCATTGCATTTCCCCTGACCACTATATCATCTGGATGCAGAGGATGGTCACCCGTCCATCAACCACACAAACCCAATGTCGCTTAACTTCGGCCACAGCTTTTCACTATTTAATCGTGGTCAATGGGTCTCTTGTCCTATCATTGTGATCTTTTGTAAAAGAGAGTAGAAGTCTATATTATCTAACTCATTTATTATTTTATACACTTCTATCATATCACCTCGTAACCTTCTGCTTTAGGGAAAACATGTTTAGGTGCTCCAATCTCTCTTTGTAACTAAGGTGTCTAGACGTGGTATCATCCTTGTTGCTCTCTTTTGTACTTTTTCTAGGCTGTGCTTGTCATGCTCTAAATATGGACTACTGAACTGAATGCAATACTCAAGAAGAGACCTCACGTACGAAGCGTAGAGCCTACTTATAATTTCTGGCTATTTATAGTACAGTATATTCTATATGTTTCTGCATTAGGTTCAATCTAGCATTATCCTTATTTCTAATTTCAATACAATGAGTTGTAGGTTTAAGAGCATGATTCACAATGACACCCAAATCTCGCTCCTTCTTTTCTTCATTTGTCCAACTTCCATCCATGTTATACTCAAATTCTGGATTGTCATGACCAACATGCATAACTTTACACTTTTCCACATTAAATTTCATCACCCATCTATCTGCCCAAGCAGCTACTTCATCAATGTCCTTTTGCATTCTCATGGCATCTGTTAACGATCTTACATTTTGTCCCAATTTTGTATCATCTGAAAATATTGAGGTTTTACTATTTAGACCCCCTTTCCAAGTCATTAATATAAACAATAAAAAGTAAAGGTCCAAATACTGACTTGTCTTCAAACTTAATATGTAAGAGCAATTTGGCTACTCTCTCAATTAATTGCAATTGTCTCTTTTCATGGCCCTCTGCGACCAACACAGAGCTCATGTCACACACACATATATATATATATATATATATATATATATATATATATATTAGGGCAGTAGCCAGTGGGGGGATAGGGGGATATATCCCCCCCCCCCCCGAAATTCTTCCCAAACTTAGAAATATATTCAGACAAAATACTTCTCTCTGCTTACTCCCCTTTCATGGAGCTCTTATTTTCTGGAATGGATTTACATTTCCGACTCACCGAACTCTATAAGGGGCTCATGTCGATTAATGAACTTACGCTTCCGACTCTTAAGTTTGCTTGCTTTTAATTGGTCCTCTTGCCTACGTCACGAATGACGTCATTTTCTATTAATGTGCCCATTGGCCATGTGCACTGTGCAGTCGTCACTCATGATGTCAATTCCTAATATACAGTCAGTCATGCTGTTTACTTCCTTTGTTTTTCACGTGTTGTAGGTACTGTGAGTCTGTGACCTATTTACAATATGGCCGACAAGAGGCAAGCAAGTGTTTTAAATTATTTTGAGCCTAAAACAAAAAGAAAACAAACAGTGATTTAATCTGTCCTTCTGACAGTGGTGAAACTTCAAATAGAAGTGAAAAAACTGAAAATGTTGTTTCCTCGGTGTGCGAGTCACAAATGTCTTTGGAAATTGGCACGCTCCTCGAAAAATCATGTACAGACGAGGAAAAATATAATATTCTTAAAAATCTTTGGGTACCCGGAGAATTATATAGTTTTCCGCCGGGTAAAAGAAACTTAAAATTTCAAAGGAAGTGGCTGACTGAATTTAAATGGCTTGCATATTCTCGAGCAAGTGAAGGTGCATTCTGCAAGTACTGTTTTGTCTTTGCAAAAAATGTAGAAGTTGGTAAAGGAAATCACATAAGACTGAATGCACTAGTTAATGCTCCGTATATGCGTTGGAAAGATGCAAAAGAGGATTTCCGCAAGCACGAAACTAGCAATTATCACAAAGACAGCTGTGTTAAAGCACAAAATTTTTTGTCAGTGTTTGAATATAAAAAAAAGGATATCTGTACAACCTTAGACAGTGCCAAAAGACAAAAAAAACTCAGAAAACAGAAAAAAACTCATGCCAATTATTGAAACCATTATTTTGTGTGGCTGACAAGAAATTGCATTGCTGGGTGATAGCGATGCTGGGATTTTGGAAGAAAATCAACAAAATGATGGAAATTTCCGCGCTTTACTGCGGTTTAGGATTGGTGGTGGAGATGAGAATCTAAAGAAGCATTTCACCGAATGTGGTCGAAATGCAACCTACACAAGCCCTCAAATTCAGTATGAAGTGATTAATATTTGTGGTAATCTAATCCTGTCTCGTATCGTGAATCAGATCAGTCATTCAAAATATTTTAGTGTTCTGGCGGACGAGACCTCAGACATCTGTGGAGTGGAACAATATACTCTTTGTGTTAGGTACGTGTTAAAAAGTGAAGAGAACTATGTGCTGCGAGAAGATTTTCTGAAATTTGTTCCTATTCATGACTGTTCTGGTAGGGCACTTGCTGAAACACTATTAAAAGAACTGAGAGAGTTGGGGTTGGATGTAAACTAAATGAGAGGGCAAGGATACGATGGGGCTAAGTCAATGAGTGGTCAATTGAAAGGATGTGCAGCTATTATACAACAAACGTATCCTCAGGCTCTCTACGTTCATTGCTCTAGCCATGCCCTAAATCTGGCCCTTTCCCATGCTTGTTCAGTGCCAATAATAAGGGCTAGTTTAACGGTAATGCGAGATATAATAGCTTTCTTTAGACATTCTCCTAAACGAAGTCATGTGCTGAAAAGTTGCATCAATGAAATGTATCCTGGTGCCAAAAGAACCCGTCTTCTGAAATTTTGTGAGACTTGGTGGGTTGAACATTTAGATTCAATTCTGTTACTGAAGGAACTTTGTGCACCAATTTCTCAAGCTTTAAACAGAATTCAGGATTTTACAGACAAAGAGTCTACAATGAAGGCTTTCACATTGTTAACTGCTATTGAGAGTAGTGGTGAACCGATTGATTGGTATCGGCACCTGGCATGCCGATTAATCAGCATTTTGCCGATATTAGGAAAATACCTTGCATGGCCGATTAATCGGCATGCCAGGTGCCGATACCGATTAATCGGTGCACCACTAATTGAGAGCAGCAAATTTTTCATATGCTTGCTTATTGTTAGTCAGGTGTTTGCACTACTGCATGGCCTTTGCACATTCCTACAATCTAAACAATGTGATCTTGCTTCTTGCCTGAACCATGCCGAAGTTTTAAAAGATGAAATACAAGCCCTGAGGGACTCTGCCGATTCGAAATTTGGAGCAGTTTTCTGTGAAGCCGAAAACTTGGGTAAAAGTTTGGGTACAACAATTTAAATGCCACCTTCGGTCGGACAGAAAGGTGATCACTTTGTTACACAGAATGTTGAAGAGTATTACAGACGTTGTGCGTATGTGCCCTTCGTAGACTTTTTATTAAATGAACTAAATGATAGATTTCTCAACCATAAACTGTATTACAAAAACTGCATTCGTTGTTGCCGAAGAGATCCATCTCTCTGACGGATGAGGAAGTGAAAAACTGCTGCGAAACTTTGTCCCTTCAGTGGCCTGACGATGCAAGCGTTCCGATAAAGTTCGAGGGAGAACTGAAGATGTGGAGACGAACTTGGAGAGACCAAAATGAAAAGCCCATCGATTTCATTACTTCTTTAAATGAATCGATGAAGAAATATTCCCTACAATTCATGCATTTTTGAAAATAGGTGCCACTCTGCCAATAACTACGGCCACTGCAGAAATATCCTTTTCAACGCTAAGAAGACTTAAAACCTTCATAAGAAATTCTTCCTCTGAAGAGAGACTGAATGGTTTGGCCTTAATGAACATTCACCGCCAATTAGAAATACAACCGGAGGATGTTCTTCAAGAAATGTCAAAAAGGAAGAGAAAATTAAATATCGTCTTGTAAGATACCTTACCTTACAACCTTACAACCTTACAAAGGTTCCGCGCGATGACTTCTCATTTCGCGAAGGTCAAGCTTGTCGCCCCTCCTCTCGAGTTGGCCTGGTGAAGTAGTGAGTTGGATTCTTGCGCTCTCCACCTCACATAGCCAGGTACGCCCGGCTCATCGGGGATTGTTCTGAGCCGGGCGTCTAATCTTCTTTTGAAGATTTCCACTGCAACTCCCTTCGTGTTTCTTAGGTCTTTGGGCTACTGATTAAACAGTTTTGGTCCTCTCACTACAAAACTATTTTCTTTCAGGGTTAAGGATGTTCCCTGTCTCGCCTTCAATTTGGGAATACGACACAGTCTACCGCTTCTACTTTCCACCGTTATTTGGGGAGTTATGGGATTCAGAGTAAGATTAGGGACTAGTTTCTCCATTATTTTCCAAGTGTAAATAATGGTGTATATCTCTCTCTTCTCCTTTCCAGTGAATATAGGTCTAGTTCTCGTAACCTTTCCCAGTAATTTAGTTCTTTGCACCCATTGATCTTGGCTGTGAAGCTTCTTTGGATCCCCTCCAGCTGTCTAATGTCTTCTTTTTTATATGGGTATGTTAGGACCGAGCAGTATTCCAATTTGGGTATTATCAGGGTTTTCAGTAGAGGAATCATTACATTCCTATCCCTTCGTTTAAAGGTTCTCAATATCTGACCCGTTATTCTCTTTGCTCTGTTTACTGCTATCTTATTTTGTGTTTCAAATTTCGCATCATCTGTCATTACAACCCCTAAATCTTTTGCTCTGGAATTTCTCTGAATTTCCTGTTCATTTGGGGTATAATATTCCTTGGACTTTAGGTCTTCTCTTTTTCCGTACCGTAATAGCTGAAATTTCTCGGTGTTAAACTTCATATTGTTGTCTTCAGTCCACTTGTAGATTTTGTTTATGTCGGTTTGTAGAGATCCTATGTCTTCTGGGTTTCTTATTTTTCTACTGATCTTTGTGTCATCCGCAAAGGATGTTACTGTGCTGTCTCTGGTAACGTCCTCATCTATGTCAGTTAGCATGATTATGAAGAGTAGTGGAGCTAATACTGTTCCTTGTGGTACCGAGCTGAGGACCTCTGATTCTGATGAAGATACTCCTTGTACTGTAACGACTTGCCTCCGCTCACTAAGGAAATTATATATCCATTTCCCTACTTTTCCTGTTATTCCCATATATTTCAGTTTATGTATTATGATTCCGTGGTCACACTTGTCGAACGCTTTAGCAAAGTCTGTAAATAATGTAAACAATTTACATATCTTTGCTGAATATACAGTGTATATATATATATATATATATATATATATATATAATTATGTATACACCCAGAACGTTCTAGGTATATATAGGTTCATATAACCCCCTCCGAAAAAATTACAGAACGTGCTCAATATGTCCACCATTGTTTTCAGTACACAAATTCAGACGTGATACCCAGTCAACAAGCACACGGTGAATGATGTCAGGAGTAATGATGTTACATGCCCCAATAATGCGCTGCCGCAAATGTTCAACACTCCTAATTTTCTCTGCGCATACCAGCGCTTTCAAGTGGCCCCAGAGATAAAAATCTAGTGGCGTGAGATCCGGGCTTCTAGCTGGCCATTCCACAGGCCCTCGACGTCCTATCCAATGACCATGGAATTGTTGGTACAGGTATTCCCTTACTTGGGTGCTGTAATGTGCAGGAGCGCCGTCTTGCTGGAACAATGTTGGGAAATTTCCTTCTTCGTTCAAGACACTGGGAAATGCTTCTTCCTTGAGCATACGTAGGTGGGTGCCTCCAGTGACATGTTCATCGAAAAAGAGGGGCCCTATGATGCGATCCTTCCAAATGCCACACCATACCATCACCCGAGATGGACCTTGTTCCTTTGAAGAGGTATACCAGTGAGGGTTGATCTGAGACCAGTAGCGGGTGTTCTGTCGATTTACCTCACCATTTCCATAAAAAACAGCCTCGTCACTGAACAGAATGGTGGACGGGAAATTGGCATCCCGAGCATAAGAAAAATATGAATTATGGTTTGTAGAAATAGAAAAATATGAATTACTCCTATGATGCCGGACTTATGGGACACCCTGTATATATATGTGGGAAGGGTTCACACTTTGAACATTCAACTATAATGTTTAAACTTAGAAATGTAGTCCCTAAACAAGTTTTATTGACTCTTTATCATACTCTTGTTCTTCCTTATATAACATACTGCACCCTTTGGGGAAACTCCACTAACATTGCATTAGCTAAATGGTATTTCTGTCATCCAAAAACGTGCAATAAGGTTATTACCTGATGCTAATTTCCTTGATCACTCTAGTGCATTATTTAAAGAGCTAAACCTACTAAAGCTCAACGCTATAACCAAACTGGCACATTTTATTTACAAGTGCAAGAACAAAATCATTAATTTGCAATGGGTAAATAGATATTTTGTAACTCATCAAGAAATCCACTCGTATCAGACCAGAAATAGATCAAAGCTTGTTATACTTCGATTGTCTTCAAGTTGAAATTCCGATTAATAACGGCATACTAACAAAAATCTAGGATTAATATCCACTAATATTGTTTAATATTGTCCATTAAGTTTGCTTAATATTGTAATACATGTTTTAACTATTAATAATACTTATTTACTTATTTATTTATTTATTTATTATTATGCACTGTAAAGGAGAAGACGGATAAGTTAAGCCTTAAATTCGGTTTTTTTATTCTGTAAAGAAAACGTTATTTTAATTTGGGCAAACTCTACTAAGATGAAACAGTGCCTTGAGATATTTTTTGATAATTTTTACAAACAATGATACCCTGATGGTTTTGAAAGACAGAAAACTGAAAGCAACCGGTACAATTCGCTAGAATCGTGCTAAGAAATGCCACTAATGCCCTCAAAAGTTATGGAAAAACAACAAACAGAGGATTTATTGACTATAGGTTTGATTCAAACAATGAAATTTTGATCACAAATTGGCATGACAGCACTGCTGTATCAGCTGCTGCAAATTTTGTTTTACATACAGTATACTTCTTAAAGAATTTGGAGCTTTCAAAAGAAATTTTAAGTACCCCTGAGTTCAGTCAACCTTCACACCATGGTTTAATTAATAAAATGTTAACACCTTTCTGTAGGGATCTGGATTAATAAATTAGCTACCAGGAAGTTCATTAACATATAAATAATGAATACGGCAGCTATGAGCTTCATGGAGAAAGAATTTGTCATTGTAATAAGTAGTGAATAACATATTCTCAGCTTAAGTTATGCAGGGTTTGTGGAAACAATTTTAACTTTAGGCGTTAGCTAGTTACTGTTTTAGATAAATTTGTGTATTAAGACAGAAGCTGAATAAATTCGCCTGACATGAAAGAGAAAAATGTCTACAAATTATATTTTTCCCTGGAATTTAAAGCCATATTTCGAATAGCACATGAAAAATGCATCATTTGGTCACTAGTAGTCTTTGAAAATCTAAAGATTTCACTTTGCTCCCTAAAGTTGACACACCCTACTTAAGTAATTAATCCATAATCCACTTTGTAAGTATGAGATTCTCAAACGCGTTCATTCTCATTTTCATTCTGGGATTTCCACACTTCAGTCGTTGCCACTCTCATTTACGTATTGTAAATGTAATGAGATGGTTTATTTTGACACGGTACTTGAATACGCTTACACCGCTCTGCTTGACGGATTTGTTGAATGTAGGAATGAACAGATGGAGAACGGTCTAAATCTGGATGTATATTTAAAAGGTTTAGATTCTTCGAAATATCCTGGGCTTTGGTACAAAGCACTTGAGAGGTACAGAGCTGAGCTCGCCTACACTGTTCACCCTGAAAAACTGTACCTCTATATAGTGGATAGGTGTCGTTACGACCTGGAAGAATATTTCAATTGCCGCTATGTCGAGTGAAGAAGAGTTCACGATTGAAAAATTCGGGACGTTAAGAAAAAAAAACCGATTGGAAAGGCATGATTATAAATTTGTATTCAATGTAACGGCCCATGATGACGGTTTTACCACATAATACAAAGTAATGCCGATGTGGATATAGACTCTTTAATATGCGAATTTAGCGTATTGCACCGTAGAACGTAAAGACAATATATATATATATATATATATATATATATATATAATTTAAGGTGGTCCACTCTTATAGGGGTGGAATTTTTTTTTGTGATTTGTTTTTATTGCTGGGTTGTAACTTATGAGGATGGATGAGGAAACACCTCTGGGAAAGTTTTATTTGAATCAGTTAATTTGTAGGGGTAGCACATGACACTTGAAGTTTTGGTATAATCTGAAAATCACAGCAAAGTTAATCTTGGTGACAGTACATGACTATTAGGGTAACTAACAATTCCGAAATGAATTGACTAACAATTCCCTCTGCACCTCATTTGATCTTTGTTTTCTCGCCCAGTTGCCAGGCTGACTTCAGTGGTTGAGGAAACTGCTTCCTGTAGTTAGCAACAACTTGCAGGAGATACTGCAGTTGTTCCTCATTCCTGGTGTGGCAGCCGTTGTATTCATTAATGAGAGCAACCCCCTCTCTCTGATGATCGTTCACGACAGAGAGGTTTGCCACTGATTTCTTCGCTATTTGGTAATCAGGATCACTGTCCCAATCCCGCACCTCCTTCCTCAGGTATCCCACACCTGACCCCAGAGACAACAGCAGTCTTTTTGAGTTTGCTGTTGCTAGTGACTCGATTGAAGCCCCCTCAGCAACACCTTTCCTTCTCTTCTGGCAATCAGGCTTTCCTTCAACTTCCTCCATCGCCTTCACCATTGCTGTTTTAGTCTCTTCAGACACCTCAGGATTGAAAATCGCGAGGCCCACCATCTCCTCCGAAAGATACCAAAGATGACCGCTGAGTTTTTTTAATGCCACTTCCGAAATTTTGGGGTCATGATATTCCCGAAGACTCTGCAGAAGACTGAGGTCGCTGCGAGGCGCAGCAGCAGCTATTGGCGCTGTCATCCATGCCTGCAGGTAGATGGAAACAGCGAAGACACTGACATCCTTAAGACACTTTTGCTCTCGTGGAGTGAGGGCTGGGATTTGTCCCCTGAACAGCCACATCTTCAATGAATAGATCACCTTAGATAACCATCTGGCTTGGTGCATGGGCCAGGTCGCTTGAAGGTGTAGTTGTCAATGCTCCCTCCCAAGAAAATGATGGACAGATCGAGGAATTCCTGATAGTCATCTCGAAAGGATTTTGAGGAGTGTTTTTCCTCAGCAAAGCGGAGAATCCAATCTCTAATGGGGGCCAAGAGTCGATGCACCTCTTCATCATCCCATCCGGTGCCGTATGTTCCTGTGTCGATGAAGGTCCATTTGCTCTGAAACCTGCTGAACAATGGAACATCAGGTCCACTCGTTGGGCCATAGCAAGCAGTGAAAACTCCACCGATCATCACTTCCATGATGTGATGACGGCAGGCAAAATGGAGAAGGTCTTTCTTCAACTTCTGCTCCAACAACACACACGCTCCATTCAAATGACCAGCATTGGAGGCAGTGGTGTCGAAACACATCCCACGACAGATTCTTCGAGGCCCCAATCAGTCAATAATTCAAAAACTGCGCTGGCTTGGTGTTCTCCTGATCCAGTTGGTATTTTGGGGACTCCAAGGAGCTGAGATTGACCCGAAAAGGAGGAAATGAGCACAGGCAGCCGATCCACATGCGCATGGTCTCTGGTGTTGAGGAGGTCTGGAATAAGTTTTCCATCCCAGTGGATGATTGCAGGACCGGACTGAAAGGAAGCTTTTAGGCTACTGCAGATCATGATCCGATGTCGTTCTCTCTGCCGTTTGATGGAGGTCCGGGTGATGTTAAAATTCATTGGGCTGTGGCCAAGGCTCAATGCAGTCTCTGCTATTATGTAGGTTGCCATCCTGTCCGTAGTGTGTGTCCGATCTAGGGCAGCAGCTAGATTTGATGTTATCACATTCTTGACTCTTTTCACCTGTTTTGGAGGTCGCTTTCCACCTTTTGCCCATTCATCTTTGGTGGAGGATGACTCGTCAGTGACTGAGGATTCTGTTGAGGACACCAATACTGCTGTACCCGACGTTGATGCACCTTCATTGACTGCCTGCAATACAATCGAAGAAAATGGACAATTAGTGTTAACGAACAACCTAATCATTGCAATCAAATGAAAGTAGGAATTTGAAGAACAATCTCACCTTTCTCTTTCGCATCTCCTCCTCCATCTTCCTGTGGGCAGCTTGTTTTTCTTTTTCTGCTGTTTTTCTGTCTACTCCCACCATGCATCCCGTCTTCCAGGCTCTCGCTGGGCCAGCAAGAAGGCCTTGTCTTCTGGGTTTTTGATTAGAGACAAGGCATCAGCATGTGCCATATCAAATAGGTTCCGAAGTGTCTCCTTGAATCCCTCTTCGTTGTACACCTAATATAAATAATAAATATATATAATATATATATGATAAATGTATTGACTATTGTACAGTATAATATGTCATACTCTCGAGAAACTATTTTATTTATCATTGATCATCCAACTCACCTGCTTCTGGCTCCTCCTCATTCGTCCTTTTTTATTTTGATCCAATCTTGGTGAAGGTCCAAGATCTTTTGGATTCCTTTGTATTTTTCCCTTGTCGGGATTTGAGCTTTGTTCCAAAATATTTCAAGTTGACCCCACACTACTTGAGCACTTTCCTTCAACTCCTTCTTGAGATTAGTGTGGTGATGAAGGAAGCATGACAATACTTCTCCACGTGATGGTAATTTGCTTCCAAGAAGCTTGTCCTTCACTTTATCTCCTTCAAGGAGATAAAAGCAAGAGCTTCGAACTTGAGTCATCATATATCCAGCCACTAAACACAACCAATGAACACTACACCAATAATCTGTCAAGGAAAAGATGTATTACTGGAACTGGAACATAATATACAAGTAAATCTACTAGGTAGTGCAAAAGTGCAAAAATGAAGTACTGTGTGCTACCCCTAAAAAGTGATTGATTTGGGAAAAAATTGGCTAGAGGTGTTTTCTCATTCATCCTCACAAGTTACCGCCCGGCAATAACAAAAAATCAAAACTTCAATTTTATGGACCACCCTAAATTACATATATATATATATTTCCTGTAATAATATGATTATACGTTTTGTATATTTTTCCCTGTACTAATGTTTGATAATATAACTTTGGATAATATAACTATATATTTTTCTAATATTTGATAATATAACTTTTGATAATATATTTTCTATTATTTTGTTAATACTATGCTTTGTATGATTATATATTTTCCGTTCTATTATTTGATCATATATATATATCCCATTGTATGTCCGTTAATTCATAAACAGAACGTTGTATTGGTGTTTTATTTATTCATTGAACACGATTATATCCATAATATAAATAAAAATTAAAATAAATGGTGGTACCTGACAACTATCCTCATATAAATTAAAATAAATAGTTGTATTTAGCAACTCCCCATAATAAAAATATATGGTGGTATCTAGCAACTCTCCCTAATAAGGTATACCTGAACAATTAAAATGCTATCTGGCAACTCAGCAATCTAAGCCAACATTAAAAGGAAAAATTAAAAAAATAAAGAATCTGGCAAGTAACCTTCTAAGCCAACATTAATATATGCTTTAATTAAATGATTATTGCTATCTGGCAACTCAGCAGCCAACTGGCTGAATAATATATGCTTTAAATAAATACATAGCGCGAACTGGCAACTCAGCCAACTGGCTGATGAATATAAGGAGTAAATAAATACATTGCGATATCTAACAACTCAGCCAACTGGCTGAATAATATATACTTTAAATAAATACATAACGCGAACTGGCAACTCAGCCAACTGGCTGATGAATATAAGGAGTAAATAAATACATGGCGATATCTGACAACTCAGCCAATTGGCTGATGAATATAAGGATTAGTTAAATACATGGCGCTATCTGGCAACTCAGCCAACTGGCTGTTTGGGACCCTATAAGAGGGCGGCGGGCGGCTGAAGAACTCATATGAGCTCGGCAATCGCCGAGCAAGGACTTCTGGGTCCTCTCCTCCTATCTCTCTCTCTCTCTCTCTGCCCCTTTGGGGGGGTGAGACGTCCCCTTCTCCCCCAAAGAGACCATTAGGTTAGGTATGCCCCTTTGGGGGGTGAGGCGTCCCCTCCTCTCCCAAAGAAGCCCCTTAGGTTAGGTATGCCCCTTTGGGGGGTGAGACCGTCCCATCTTCTCCCCCCGTGCAACCAAGAGGGGTGGGGGTTTGGCACTCTTGCAACATTACGTAACATTGCAATTGCAACTTACACTCATACATTTTGCCACTATACTACTAATTTGCTATTGTAAGTTAAAACTCTCGTGATGGATTAATAAATTAAATTAACGAAAATGTGGAGTGAAACTGCGTAAGCAAATAAATGATTTCCGGTTCTCTAACATGATGTTAGAATATGCATTCTGGATTCTTATTTACATACAGTCTATACATTGATTAATGATGATTATACAAGCTGATTAATAATCAGCTTGTATAATCAGTGATTATGCATTATTTCTACATTACTCTTTCGTTATTTATCGACGTAGTGTTTTTCGGAGCTTTTCTGCATTTGGTAGTTAGGCGTGTATTCATGCAATACGTGAATACTTAGGGTGACCAGACGTCCTGTATTTTGCAGGACTGTCCCGCATTCTTGTATTTATCCAATTTTCGTACAAATGAAATGTAATTTGTATTCATTATCGTAGATGTGGCATCCGCGCATCCCCTCATAAACGTTTTAAAACGTTTTTGAAACCTCCAGTACGACAGACCTCGACGGCGGCCGACGCTCAGTTAAAATTTTGAATTATAATGGTGTTGACGTGTTATTTAATTGTCAGAGTACCCATACATTTTAAAAATGACTTCAAAAAGAAAGTGCACTTTCAATGAAGATTTAGAAAAAGAATATCATTTTATTAAAAAAGCAAAGAGTGAGAGCATGGTGAAATGTATTAAATGTTTTTCTACTTTTTCAATTGCAAGTGGTGGGAAATGTGACAGTAAACGTCATTTAAACTCCTCTAAGTATAAACAAGCTGATGCCTGCGCTTCATCAAATAGGCCTTTGACAACGTTTTTACAGAGTAAAGATTTTGATGAAGAGAAAAAAAGTGTAGCAGTAGCTGAAGGTTCTTGGACTTACCATTCAATCAAACACAACCTATCTTTTCGATCTACAGACTGCACTTCAAAACTAATCAGAAGATGCTTCAATAAGACATTTTCTTGCGCTCGTACTAAAACAGAGGCAATTTTAACTAATGTCTTTCAACCTGATGTTCTACAATCATTAAAAGACGACCTTTCACTTTCCAACTGCATAACAATTTACAGTGATTGTACGAACCATGGAAATGTCAAAGTATGCCTTTTTTTGGTTAGGTATTTTTTACTGACAAGTTTAGCTGGAGAGACATCTGAAATAATATTCAATTTCATACACAGAACTTTAGATTCTCGTCAGCTGACAAATAAAATACTGGCAAGAGGTGGCAAAAATAATGTTTTCTTCAGGCGACAGCAAAGTTTGGGTAGAAAATTAATTGGTGTCAATTGTCCAGCCCATATTTTGAATAACTGCATGAAAAGTTCATGTGACTATCTGCCTATTGATGTGGAAGTGATAGTTGTGAAAATCTACTCATTCTTTTACATTTATACAGTCAGAATGGAAGAACTGAAAAATATGTGATTTTGTTGGCGTGGAGTTTCAAAATATATTAGGATACAGTAAAACCAGGTGGCTGGCTTTGAGGCCAGCCATCGAAAGGGTTCTTCGGTTATTCAAACCTTTGAAAGTGTATTTTCAGTCTCATGAAAAATGTCCTACTATTCTCAGACAGTTTTTTGAGAATCCTTATGCTGAGGCATTTCTGTATTTTGTACACAATCAGAGTTCATTATTCCATGATTGCATCTTAAAAGTTGAATCTCGAAAAGCTTCCTTGCCAGAAATAGCCTGTATTCTTAAGGACTTAAAGCTAAAATTAACTGAAAGAAAACAGGAGTCATTTTTACCCTTAACTGTGGATAAAATGTTAAAGAATTTAGAGAGACAAGGAAAGGATATAGAAAGTTTCAAAAATACAGCTTCTTCATTCTATGCTATGTGTGTAGAATATTTGAATGAGTGGTGTCAGCATTTTGAAGAAGTAAAAATTTTTAATTGGATTCTTCTTCGCAATTTAATCTCCTGGAGTGAAGTTAAAGAAAGCATCGAATTCATTCTTGAAAGGAAGTCCGACTTCCCTTTAAATGACAGTGAACTATTTGATGAAGTAACTTGTGTAAAAAAATTTTGTAACATCAGAAAGAATTAAAGAATGGAATGACATGGAACTGGAAGTTGACAGTAGGTGGGTAGAAATATTTACACATTTCAAGAGTCAGAAAATTCCCTTTGAAAACATTTCTAAGGTAAAAGAATTCTGTTTGAGTTTACCTGGGTCAAATGCTCCAACAGAGAGGGTATTTTCCATAATGAATAACTTTTGGACAGAAGAAAAAAGTCGGTTAAATATAAATACTCTAAAAGCAGCGTTATTAACGATATGTAATTACGAGATGAGTTGCCTTGAATTTTGTGAATATCTGAACAAAGAAATACCTCTCCTTAAGAAAATACATTCCAGTGCCAAGTACAATTAAATAAAATGTTTTTCAATAAATTAGGTAAGTAAACTATATAAAATTACTTTTTGGTAGTACAATTATTTGTCCGTTATATATCTTTGAAAGATAAAGTAAAATGCCCATAGAGTGCTGCAAAATGCTTTTAAAAGGTATTGGATGACCTGTGGAGTGTTATCGAGATATCATACGAGTATATTAGTGTACCAATGGATCCGTCCCGCATTGGGATCGCAAAAATCTGGTCACCCTATGAATACTATGTGAATACTATGTTTTGGCTTTCAGTTCAGTTGTACCATAAATGACATGTTTAGTTAACTATATTAATTTTGTTTATCTTTTTGGCAGAATATATAAATTTCAAACATGCCTAAAACTGCAAAATCAGCTTTTGCGAAAATCCAGGCAATTATTAGCTATCCTGGTGAATTTGTCCAAACTCCAACAACAATCGTTTTGCAACTGATGTCAAGTTGTCGTCAACCACGAAAAACGCCATTTCGTAGAACTTCACAGAAATATGAAAACAACCTATGCTGGTCGAAAATTTGGCAACACTGCAAAGGTGCTACACTCCTTTATCGGGCCTGATTGAAAAGGTTGTTGATGGTTAGTCGATCATCCCACCCTGATCGAGCAAGCCGGCGGCACGCAGGTAACCGATCACCCTCTCCAGAGTGGACCAGAGGTTCAGCGCACAAGTGATGTTGTGTTGTCTTCTATGGTGTGCTAGAGCGGTACAATCTGTCATAATGTGTTCAATTGTTTGTGGTGTGTGCTGGCACAGGTAGCATGTGTCGTCTGTGGAGTTGTCTAGTCTGTGTTTATATGTCTGTAAGTTGGGGTGATGTCCACATCGGAATCGTGCTAAGTTAACTCGATCCGACCTGCTCAGGCTGGTCTCTGACCTGTCAATGGGTGGCGGCTTCGCACCTAGGACCGCATTCGGACCGAGTCGTGTCAGTGCTTTGTGGGTTAGGTGTGTGTGTGTGTGTGTGTGTGTGTGTGTGTGTGTGTGTGTGTGTGTGTGTATGTGTTTTCTGTACTGTGTGATGTCTCTGGGGCGTGGTATGGAATGGAGTATTTGGTTATAATGTCTCTTTGGTGTTACCTTAATGGTGCGAGGTGTTCGTGCATGATTGTACATGTAGTGGCAAGGGTGTTGTGGGTTAGTTGTCGCTGCTGCTATAAATTGTGTTCCCCTCATGTCTAAATGTTCCCTGATTTTCAGTATTTTTGTTTCTGTGTGCATGTGTTCTATTGGTGTTGTTTGAGTAGAGCCTGTAATGATACGAAGTGCGTTGTTTTGTATTGTTTGTAAGGTGTTTATGTATGTGTTTGAGATAATGGGTGCCCAGCATGGGCTAACATGGTCTATAACTGAGCGAATATACAGGGTGTCCGAGAATTATCTGTACAATTTTTGGCTGTTATTAAAAGTCAACCATGAAGTGTAGAAATTCCAGTTTTGTCCCATTTTACAGAGAATCCCATTAAGTTTTTTCTGATACCACGTTTTGACAAGTTTTTTAGAAATGTACGCGGGTGACAGACATTGATGATTTAAAAGCAAGAATCACAGCTGCTATTGAGCGAATTGATGTGGATATGCTGCAGCGTACATGGCAACATTTGGAGTATCGATTGGATGTTTTGCGAATCACTAATGATGCACATATCGAATGTTTGTAACAACGTTACTTTAATAAAAGAAACTTTTGAAAATACAGATTCTAAATAATCTTGTTTAAGAATTTTACGTGTGTTATCAAGAATTTTATTAAAAGATGAAATTGTACAGATAATGTTCGGACACACTGGAATTTCTAAAAAACATGTCAAAACTTGGTATCAGAAAAAACTTAATGAGATTCTCTGTGAAATGGGACAACACTGGAATTTCTACACTTCATGGTTGACTTTTAATAACAGCCAAAAATTGTACAGATAATTCTCGGACACCCTGTATTGTTTGTATATGAGTGATGTGTTTTCGTGCTGGTGTCCAAAGTTTGTGCCTGTTAGTACCCTAAGCGTGTTAAGTCTTGACGTACATTTGTTTTTAATGTCCTGAATGTGATTTGTAAAAGATAATGATGTGTTGTATGTGACCCCAAGTATTTTGGTGCTGTGAGTGTGTGGAATGTTAGTATTGTTTAGTGTAAGCTGTGGAGTTATCTCTCTGGTGTTCGTTTGTGTTGCTTGTGAGCAAGGTGATGGTTGATTTTGTGGGTGCTACTTTGAGTCTATTGTGTGTGAGCCAGTCTTGTATACTGTTTATGTATGTTTGAGGTTATTTGTTGCGGTGTCGATGTTGTGGGTGGATGTTAGAGTGATGTCATCTGCATATGATGATAAGGTAAGCTTGTTATCTATGGGTGTTGGAATGTCATGCATGTATAAGTTGAACAGTGTTGGTGAGAGAACAGAGCACTTGAGGGACCCCGTTCGGAAAAAGCTTGTTTTTGGATGACTTGCCATTAAATGTGACATGTGAGTATCTTCCTGAAAGATAGTTGCTCAGCCACCTTTTGGTGTTATTGTGCATGTGTTGAGTATTTTGTTTATGAGAGGGAAGCGAGGGATAGCATCAAATGCTTTACTAATGTCTATTGTTGCTAGCAGTGTACGTTGAGCTCATCGTCTGGAGTTGATGCCATCCATGATGTGCTGCGTGAGGTTAGTGACTAATGTCTGGTTGAGTGGTGAGGTCTGAATCCATGTTGAGTAGGCGATAGTGGTATGTGTGGGTTGGTGATTTGTAAGATTAGTCTTTCTGTTACTTTGGAAGGTGTGCATAGTAAAGTAATAGGTCTATAGTAGGCCTAGTATTAACCATTTTGATGGCACCGATTATTAACGTTAAGTTAGCATTATAATAATGATTGATTGTTAATGACAAGGCTGGGGTCAACAATTTAAAATGTCCTACGGATTCACCGGTTTGAGGTGGCCAACGAAGTAGGCTTACTATAATTACTTTCTGAGTGAGACGAAATGATTCGAGGTCACCAGCTTGGATTACACCCAAGCAAATAATATTAATAAGGTTAGAAAAATGACCTTGTTTTTTGTGTTTAATTAAGAAAATAAATCAGTTTTTGTCCACAGTGATTAACATGGCAATGAAGGTATTTACGGTGATTAACAATTATATAACGGCATTTATAGTATGCTAAATATGACTGAAGATTAGCAAATAAGGAAATGGTTATACAGCTTAATTGTTAAGTAATACACTCATTTATGATAGGCTAATGATATGCAAAATGGAACACAGCAAGGAATATGAAGCTTATTGATAACAGAAATTATGCTCGTACGTTTTGGTACACTGAATGGATTAGGCCGTCTAGAATGAAATGCCTAAAAGAACACGTAAACAGTAGGATGCATGATAAGTGACTTGTACGATACAAGGGTGCTACAAAATTTACGGTATTTGGCAACGCTAGAAATACGCCTACTGCAATTCCAACGAGAAAGTTAGTTTGAACGGTATTGAAAGCACCTTTAGGTATAGCCTAATCACGCCGCTGCGGTTACGCTCTGTAGGCTTAGCGAGCATTGCTTAAGAACGAGGCACAGAGCGCTTACCGACAATGTTGAAATACCTCTTGAGATGAAGAGATGTTTGAAGGTTGACCTTGTAGACTGTAGGCCCGAAATGCCAAATACCTCTGTAGATGAAGAGATACTTGAAGGTTGACCTTGTAGACTGTAGGCCCGAGGTGAAGTTGATCGTCCTGTACTTCGCACGTCGAGGATGACCTTGAAACTGGTAGCGTGGCCTATCGAAACTTGTTGAACGGGCGCCGATCGACTTGGTGAAGGATGAGTTAAATCAGAGTCAGAAGGATGTCGCCTCAAGTGTTGATTCGCTTCGTGTAGTGTTGAGATGTTGCTTGAGGGACTGAGGCCGGCTGAAGTCGAACGGCGCTGTGTTTCGAAGGATTGCTTCTGCAGGCGGTCTGTAGAAGGCCTTCCTTGATGATAGACCGGAGCCTTGAAGGAACAGCAGGCTGCTCCCCGGCGAAGGCCGGAGAGCGGGTGGCTTGACGAGTGTTGCTGCTGACGAAGGCCGGGAGTGAGACGTGACGAACAAGACAAGAAGTGAAGAATGCGGAGAGAAAAATTGAGGAGAGTTTCAGTGAACTCTCTTTTATATGCTCTTTGGACGCCAAGTTTCGTGGGTTTTTCTGGGAAGCCACAAGCGTCCTATTGTTGCTAAAACGCTAGCTTTAGCGGGCCTTTTTGGGAAAAGACAAACATCTTTATTGTTTCTGATTTTTTGAACACCACGTTTGTCTTTCGCTTCCATATGAGTCTAAGATGTCTACGTACGGCGTGGAAGAAGGAATATGTTTGTCTATTTCTCGTCTGCCAGCTACAAGTAGTCTGTTTCTTTGTCTGTTCACTGCAGGTCTATAGGAAGCTGGTTCTGTTGGATTTTTGTTTGGTTTGAGTAGTGTAATAATTTTACCTTGTTTCCATGTGTTAGGAATAATACAGTGTTGGTATGACTATGTGCTCATGTTTGTGAGAGCTAGTATTCCCTGTGGGCCCAAGTATTTAAGGTGTATGTTAGATATGTTGTCTGGTCCAGTAGCCTTCGAATTCTTAATGTTTTTGATGATGTTGCTGGTCTGGTCTGTATTGAAGGGTGTAATGGTCGTGTCGAGTCTGTACGTTATCTTGTGTCTGGCTGTTTGTCTGTGTGCGTGTTCCTGGTTGTTGTTTCTGTTTAAGTGACTTATCTTTGCATAGTGATTAAGTAGAATGTTAGCTTGTTGTATATATGTTGAGATATTATTTTGGTTGCGATAGATAGCCGCGTGTGAGGTGTGAATGCCGCTGTTAGGATGGGTAATGCTGTTTATAGTCTTGTATAGCCTAGATGTATCTCTGGAGTGGTTTAGTGTTGTTATGAATTCCTTAAATGTTTGTTTGTTTTTCTTCAATTTTGTTGTTTATTTCTGTGTTGAGCTGTTGTATCTGCTGTTTTATAGCTTCTGTGTGTGGTGTTTGTGTGTTAGGTTTGAGGTTGTTACGTTGCCTTATGAGGTGGGCTATTTCTCTAGTGTAATTTGGGTTGTATTTCCTAATGTTGCCCTTGGGTATGTATTTGTTTGCAATATTGATGATCTGATTAAATGTCTTGAGTGTTGTATTGATGTTTATGATGGGTGTGCTGTTTAATGTGGTGAATTGTTCCTCAGTCTGTATTTTGAACTGTTCCCCAATCAGCTTTCTTGTAATTTCTGTAAGTGTGCCTAAGGCTGTTGGGGCAGAGTGTAGAACGTGTTGTAATGATGATGGGCAGGTGGTCTAATGGCAGTTGTTTTTCTGTTCTCCAGTGTGTATGTGTTACTAGTGGGGTGGGAACAGAACGTTATGTCTGGGGAGGAGTTTGAGTATCCTGCTTGATGTGGTATGTGTGTATGTTCTTCTGTGTTGTTAAGAATGAAGAGGCTATTTAGTTCTGTGGCTATGTTGGCGCCTCTGGTGTTGATTTGGTTGTGCAGGTACCAACTAGTGTCTTTAGCGTTGAAGTCTCCTCCTAAGATGACATTAGTGAGAGAGGCTAGATTGTGTAAGTGTGGATTGTAATTGGCTGGCACCTGAGGTGAACTATCTGGTGGGATGTAAATGTTTATGAGTGTGGTGTTGTGTTTTGCGCGTGTTTTAATGTTAACTGCCTGTATTTCTATCGTGTTATCTGCTTCAATTATGTTTGTAATGTTTTGGGTGGCATCATTGTAGCTAATGCTTTTACGTGTGTAAGTGATGAGTCCAACCTCGTGACCCCCAGTACGATCTTGACGGATCGCCGTGAAGTCAGGGATGGTGGGTGTTTTGTGTGTGCGTTTTAGTTTTGTTTCTTGTATAAGTGCTATGTGAATGTTTTGTTTGTGTACGAATTCCCTAAGCTGCAAGATTTTGTTTGTGAGGCCATCTACGTTGTACTGTAATATGTTAATATTATGCTTCTCTATGTGTCTCATGGTCCTATTTAGGGACCGACCGATAGTATTCCCAAAGTATCGTGTATTCCCAAAGTGTAACTCAATATAACAGTTCACTCAATAATCAAAATTGAGGAACTTCAGATTTTTGGAGAGTATGATTTGTTCCTCAGCGTTGATTGGGGTGATGTTGGCTCGTTTCGCATTGATAACATCTCCAGCCGTTGAGAAAAGCCGTTCGGAGTCAACTGATCCAGAGGGGCAGCTCATGCACTTCTCAGCAACTTTGGCAATCTCCGGGAAATCAGCAGAATGTTCTCGCCAGAAAATGAATGGATCCCTATCCCCAGCGATCCGAGGCTGCGACCAATAGGCGTCCAGGGCTGCTTCTACTCGTGCGTCTGGGACAGTGAACCTCGTGTCCCTATCCCTCGTTTGGGGTCCTTCAACCGGAATAGTCGTCGAGATCGCTACCTTCTGAATCGGAAAGGTTTTCCCAAACATTGATTTTCTTGGACGGAGAAACCGGACCACTTCGGCGGTGTTTCACGGCAATTGGACCCCCTCCATGTGACTGCGTATCTCTTGTCTCAACAATTCCTTGGCCTTTTCTCGCATGTCGTCGTCTATCAGTCCAGTTTCTTTGAATCGGGGATCAAGTGCTGTGGCTAGCAGCAGTTTCTCATTTGAATTATGCTCTCAAAATCTCTGTTCGAGAGAATCGCCCAGCTGGCTCTTCAGAATCTTGACACCAGCATCATTCACTGAGCACGCTACACAGATTCCTTTTGACAGGATTTGACTATAGGTAAAACTTCTGATAAAAGCGAGTTTTCTTCACTGATTTTGAGCGTTGCAGTTTTGAAGACAGCAAGCACGTCAATAAACTTGACCATAAGCTTCCACTGCGTTGAAGTCAACGTATTTTCCAGGGGCCATTCGACGTCATATTCAATGATAGCTTGCTTTTGGGAAAGGAGTCGCTGCAACATTTCCAGCGTGTAATTCCATCTGGTTGGCACATCTTGAATCAGCTTCAGTTGAGGCGTTAAGTCTTCTTTGAATTTGATGTAGGCGCTGCGTCGCTTGCGGAGAGTGACGAAAATGACCGACGATTTTCAGAGCCGTTGTCAAAAGATTAACCACACTCGGGAGGTTCAAGCAGCCATCCTTTGTCACCAGTTGGAGTGTATGAGCCAAACAACCGAAACTATGATCCTCGTTGAAGACTGAGACATTCAACATGATGTTTTTGCGCACGAATTTGGGCCGACGAAGTGACAGGTCAATCCTATATATGAGCAAAGGTGGGCAGGACCGAGTTCCAAAAGGACCGAATTCCAGGAACTCGGTCGTTTTTAACGACCGTGAGCGGGAAAGTCGGTCTTTTTATCAGTGAGGACCGAAATGAGGAGCGACGGTCCATTTTTAAGCAATTCCGGACGGTCTTAGTGATTTTAGTGTGTTTAGTGATTATTTGAAGTTCTAAAGAAGATGGATCGTTTCCTCCAGAAGACTCAGAAAGAGACTGAGACTGAACTGAAACTTGTTTCAACAACTGGAGGAGACGAAGAATCTACTGATGTTAGTGCTTCAACTTCAAGTCAAGCAACTGGAGCTCCTAGCGGAAGAACTGAACCCAGCAATCCCTGGCCGTACCTGGACAAATACTTTGAATACCTGGGCCCCAAGGGTGAGCAAAACCTGGAGTACAAGTGCTTGCTGTGCCTGCCGAACAAGAACATCCTCTCGACAAGCAACAAGAGCCAAAACAACCTCAAGCGACATGTCTCCAGGCGCCACCCTCACGTCCAGAACCAGTTCGACCAGTGCATCAAGGACGGGGTGGAGCTCCAGAAAAAGAAGAAGCGGCGAGGAGGACCGAGGACCGAGTCGTTCATATCTTCAGAAAGGACCGTGACCGGGACCGTCGGTCCAGTTTGAGGCAAGGACCGGGACCGGGACCGTCGGTCCTTTTTGAGGCCCGGGTGCCCACCTTTGTATATGAGTCACTTGCTCGACTGCTCCATATGTCCGTGGTGAAGGAGAATTTCCTCGTCTCTTCATTTGTGACATCAGTTCCTCGATTTTGCCCTTCATCTTGCCTGCCATGTCTGGAATAAGGTTCGTCCTGAAAAACTTCTCAGAAGGAATCATGTACTTCGAATCGGCAGCCTGAAGTAGTCGCCTAAATCCTACCCGTTCGACACATGCGAAAGGCTGACGGTCGATGCAGATCATCTCTGCCACCTTTCGGTCAAGATCAATTTTCTTTCGGTCATTATGAGCGTATGGAATGGATTTGGAAAACGTGACCTTAATGGATTGAGTAGCCGTGGCGGAAGAAGTTCCAGGCATGTCTCCTAGAGAGAAAAAAAAATATATATATATATATATATATATATATATATATATATATATATATATATATATATATATATATATGATGAATAAAACCACGAAGGAAAGGAAACACAAAATGGTGCTCAAGCGCTTTCGTCTAATGACATTAGACATTAGACGAAAGCGCTTGAGCACCATTTGTGTTTCCTTTCCTTCGTGGTTTTATTCATCATAAATATTTTTCACGTGTTACCTTCGTGAAATAATTTTCATATATATATATCTATATAATATATATATATATATATATATATATATATATATGTAATTCGGTTATTATGTGTTTTATCACACTCAGTCATTTTACACACCAAAATACATTTTCCTAGTAGTATTTGATGTGATTTGTTCAAATATGACCTCCATTTCCGTCGGAAATGAGATCCAACAAAGTTATAGTACTTTGAAGTTTGGCTCATTTTCAAGGGAAATGGAAGTCAAAATCTAAGCAAAACACATCAAATATTACTAGAAAAATGTATTTTGGTATTAATTAACCTAACCTAACCTAACCTTACCTAACCTAACCCTGGCTAAACGAGCCTAACCCTGGCTAAACGATCCTAACCCTGGCTAAACGATCCTAACCCTGGCTAAACGAGCCTAGAGTATTACCTTATTATGGATTAGGTGGTGGATACAGACGAGAGCTCGTTTAGCCAGGGTTAGGATCGTTTAGCCAGGGTTAGGCTCGTTTAGCCAGGGTTAGGCTCGTTTAGCCACGGTACGGTTAGGTTAGGTAAGGTTAGGTTAGGTTAATTAATACCAAAATACATTTTTCTAGTAATATTTGATGTGTTTTGCTTAGATTTTGACTTCCATTTCCCTTGAAAATGAGCCAAACTTCAAAGTACTGTAACTTTGTTGGATCTCATTTCCGACGGAAATGGAGGTCATATTTGAACAAATCACATCAAATACTACTAGAAAAATGTATTTTGGTGTGTAAAATGACTGTGATAAAACACATAATAACCTATAATTCTCTTTGTAAACTTACTTAGCTTCTATTTTTTAAAAATATTAAATATATAAAACTTTACATATAAATATTTCTGTATTAAAATTATTTTCTTATATATTATATATATATATATATATATATATATATATATATATATATATATAGAAAATAATTTTAATACAGAAATATTTATATGTAAAGTTTTATATATTTAATATTTTAAAAAATAGAAGCTAAGTAAGTTTACAAAGAGAATTAAATTTACTTTAGTTGTATCTTAATTCTGATGGGGGGAAAATATAAACAAATAAAAAACGGCAATTTCAGGGAGACTTTGATATTACAATAAATTCGTAAATCATGTTGAAACTTGAAATCAAACTTTATATATAGTAACATCTTAGCAACTTTTGGGGGCCCTGGGCAGGCTAAAATTTAGGGACCCGAAACATACATTAAAAACAACAAATATTTAGACTTCCTAAATTTGTATTGAATTCATCATTTTTGGGGCCACTAGGAAGTTGGGGCTTTGAGCAACTGCGAATTCTCTCTGAGAATGTTTGAAGACTCACTTTACAGATTTTCATGAATCTACTCACCAGAATTAGTAGCAGAAGTTGTACATTGACTTATTGGCTTCATCAAACTCAGTCTTGTGCTTGTTGATAAGGTGACTCCTCAGGTTCGATGTAGAGAAGGTACTTGCGCTTGTTCCTCCACAAGAGACAGAAACACCGCACAAATTGCAGATCGCTTGTTTTCCATTAGTGCTTGAAGTAGTGAAGAACTTCTACACAATGCTTGGCATTGTTACTCTCACTAAAGCAAAAGCGAATAAATTTATACCAGTAGTTAATAAATTTATAAAAAAGTTATTACACATTGTTGAACTGATTCACAACTTGCGAGCTGAGGAAATCACGCCGCGATAGTTACGGGCTCGCTTTATATAGAGTGGTAATAAGTCATGGAAATTTCTAGAAACGTCGGGATAAATCGCGAACACACACGTAACTTCTCGAGCAGCCGGGAAGTTTCTATTTGGAAAACGCCCGGTTTTTTTCTATTCTTAAAAACAAAAAACTATCGGTATCGGTAGCTACTAACCATCGGTACCGATACCGATACAACCACCGGTCGATGCCTAGTCCTATTGTGTCGATTTCTTTGTGTATGGTGACATGTGTAAGTTGTAGTAGGGGATGGATTAGTCTTAATGTCGCCGGAGAGTAAGAGTAGTCCGGGAAGCACGCAATTGCTCCCCGTAAATGAAAAAATAGCACGCTGAGAATAGGTCCGGCCCCGGGAGCCGATCGGCACTCTGACCGTGCCACGCAACATGCTATCGACTGCCAGTCTGGCCAACCGTAGAGAGCCCGCTGCACGGAGATTTGAGGAAGTTTGGCCACCAGTGCGTTGATGTTTCGGTTTGAAGTCGCCTCTTCGCGTTGACGTTCCACGTTTTTCGTTGACGTTGACGCTCTGACGTGTCTCGCGCTGGAGGATATAGCCACTGCTAGAAGCTTCTTCGTCAGCTCCTAACTTTTGGTTTTAATACTGTGTGTAGATTCAGTTATTACTGTGAATCTATTAAAAGAACATTCTCTGTTATCAGTATAGCTAATGCTTTTACATATGTAAGTGATGAGTCCACCCCCGTGATCCCCAGTACGATCTTGACGGATCGCCGTGAAGTCAGGGATGGTGGGTGTTTTGTTTGTCTTGAAGAAAGTTGCTACACAATTGCCGAAGCCCACGAGAACTTCACTTCGATCAACTTTGCAGACGACCCTCGCAATTTAAAAGAGTACCTTACCAAACGACTGCAGCGGAATGAAATCAAAGAAATCATATCCTTGCAACGGGAAGAAATTTCGCCCAAACTATATACCAAATTACAAGCAGCACAAGCTACCTCGGCTGTGGTGGAGCGCAGCTTCTTGTTGAAAAAACTTTTGGCAAAAGACACACTTCCTGCTGGAAAATATTGAGAAGTACATTATGTTTCATTATAATCCAGTCACTAAATAAGTTCTTTAATAAACAAATGAATGTGATGTGTTTTATTTTATGGGTCACCTGAAGATCAGGACCCCCAGCCTTCTTTAGTTAGCCTTATAAAGCTAACTAACAAAAATATCACGACTTAACCTAACCATTTGTTAGGTCAACTGTACGCCCTTCACGGTTGGTTAGGTTAGGTCGTGATATTTTCGTTAGTTAGCCTTATAAAGCTAACTAAAGAAGGCTGGGGGTCCTGATCTTCAGGTGATCCTATTTTATTATTAAGCGTTAATATTTATCTACAAATAAGTTGCAAATAAAGAATTTTTAGGTTAAATAAGGTTAATAATTGGTAAGAACAAGCGGTAGCTCGCTATCGCCCTCCGGGCAGGTAGCAGTATATGTCACAGCTAGCTGTATATATGTATATGTATATTGGTACTTACGTATTATCGGGACTACCAAACTGTTTATTATGTATTTTTGCTCTCGTCATTTTCGTTTTCGAAGTACTTACCGGTACATTCACTTGTAATAGATATTAAATAGCTCGTGCTCGGCCACGGAGTGACCTAGGACCGGGAAACTTGACAGAGCACATCGGCAGCTCATGGGCTATCAGTTGGTCGTGGTTGCAGAATTTTCCGATGTGCCATTTAGTCTGTGCACGGTTCCGAAGAAAGCGGACAGACACACAGACACATTTTAGCTCAATAGTATATAGGATAAAGCTAATAATTTTAATTTTTTAGGTGAAAATTGGGTCGCCCTAAATTAACCACTGTCAGCGTGCTGTAGCATGACAAATTTTGGTTAGCAATATTCTATCCTCTGTGCTTATGAGCTTCTCAGGAAATCATTCCAGGAAGCTACTTATTCGAGTTATCTTTTAAAGCTGCCTTTAACTTAATTTTATTAAATATCCACCATCTTATCAAAGGATTAATTTATTTCCTTTTTTTTTATGTATTCATTTACAGTTTTTATTTATTCATTTATATTTTAATATATTTTCAAAGGCTAATAACGTTAACGTAAGCTATCTCACTTCTGTGTGCTAAATTAGAAAAGGACTCGCCTCTTATTTTTTTTTATAAGCCAATAAACCTTTATCATTTTCATATGTGCGTGTTTTTAATTTCTGTTATGCACTCAGCAACTTAAGTATGTTTTTGAACGTTTTAAACTGTTTATAACCTTTCCCGCCTTTTTTGCAATAAAAGGGCTATGTTGTGGTCAATGTCGTAACACGCTTCCCGTTGATCGGCGAAGTGACTTTGGGCCCGGAGAGTAGTTGGGTGGGAAACCATCCTCTTCCTCCAGATTATGTAGCGAAAGTGATTCTGTGATGTGTCCTTAGAGGAAAATTCTGTACACAACTTTCATAAAATATATACAGGGTGGCCACAAGGTCCCTTTGTATGAAAAACGAGGGCAACATACAAATATGCTGTAATTTCACTGCAAAAGAACTTTGTGGCCACTATGTATATATAATTCGAACGTTGATCCTACCTTCATTTCAACATTTTAGGTTCAGAAAGTGAGATGAAAAGTTACTCAGGAAGAATATTCTTCATAACCCTATTTTTTACTGCGACTGTGCTATATGCACATTATACAAGTGTTTTAACCTCTTACTTGACAATTGAAGAGTATTACCCACCGTTCACCACACTGGAAGGTCTTTACGAATCAGATTACAAATTTATTCTCCAACGTGACACCGGTGAAGTTGATTATTTTAGGGTAGGTACTAAATGTTACTAACTGATAAGGAAACTAGGACATTTGAAATAACCAGCAATCATGTATAAATGTCTGTACTTTGTATAAATTGTACATGATTAAACATTTGCTAATTTATACTCTTCATTTTTTGTATTGCTGAAGCGAATACGTAAATGTATATAAAAAAAATATATATACAGGGTGTCCGAGAATTATCTGTACAATTTTTGGCTGTTATTAAAAGTCAACCATGAAGTGTAGAAATTCCAGTATTGTCCCATTTTACAGAGAATCTCATTAAGTTTTTTCTGATACCACGTTTTGATAAGTTTTTTAGAAATGTACGCGGGTGACAGACATTGATGATTTAAAAGCAAGAATCACAGCTGCTATTGAGCGAATTGATGTGGATATGCTGCAGCGTACATGGCAACATTTGGAGTATCGATTGGATGTTTTGCGAATCACTAATGGTGCACATATCGAATGTTTGTAACAACGTTACTTTAATACAAGAAACTTTTGAAAATTCAGATTCTAAATAATCTTGTTTAAGAATTTTACGTGTGTTATCAAGAATTTTATTAAAAGATGAAATTGTACAGATAATGTTCGGACACACTGGAATTTCTAAAAAACTTGTCAAAACTTGGTATCAGAAGAAACTTAATGAGATTCTCTGTAAAATGGGACAACACTGGAATTTCTACACTTCATGGTTGACTTTTAATAACAGCCAAAAATTGTACAGATAATTCTCGGACACCCTGTATATATATATATATATATATATATATATATATATATATATATATATATATATATATATATATATATATATATATATATATTTTAACTGCAAACACGCAGTATAATTAACGTAAAGAACGACGCTTGTATAGGAGAATATTACGCGCAGATGAGGAGGGAGAACGAAACAAATGAAAATGTAGCGATGTAGAAGATGTAGCGAGAGCTATAGGACAAATGAAATCACATTCAGCGGCAGGTCCTGACAAATAGAACGCACTATTGATTAAAAACTGTGAAAATGAAATAGCTACACCCTTATACTAGTAGATATGGAGAAGATCCCTAGAGTTAGAGTCTGGATGCGAGGCTAATCCAGGTCCTAGCATATTTGGAGTACGTTTTCCTTCAATATATCCGCATTATCTGGCCGGAGTTGTCGTTTCCGTATTTCACGATCCATTTTTCCCAGACATATTCGATGATATTCAAACCGGGTCTCTGTATTACCCATGCAAGGAGCTGTAGCCTATTTTGTCTCTTCCAAGCAGTAGGTCACTTTTACCAGTATATCAAACAGCACCCCAGATCACTACACTTTCTCCTCCATGCTTTACTGTTGCTTGTATGTTAGTTGTTCTAAATGCATCTGCAGTTCGTCTCCAGATGCATCTACCTGAGGGGAACTGCTGAAAAGGGACTCATCTGTGAAAACTATAGTCCTTCACAACTCAGATGGATGGGAAATCATCTGTTGAGCCCACTCCTTTCTGCGCTAAATATTGACAGTTCACAACAGTGGTTTGGGACGTGCCACACATCCTCAGTAGTGTGGGCACAAAATGGACGAGTGCAGAGATGTTGCAGAGAAAATGATCAATGTTGCAAAGGGGGAGGGGTATGCAATGAAGGGGGAGGGGGTGGGGGTTATGCAACGTTTAATGTTGCCAAGGGGGAGAGGGAAATGTTGCAGGTGCAACAAGGGTCATGAAACTTGGAGGCGGCGTTATCCCCCAAGAGTAAAACAGGAGAAGGAGAGAAAGGTTAGAGAGGTGTTCACCTAGCAGGAGCCAAGTGCATATTAACACTTCAGCCGACCCGCCGTTCTCTTATAGGCCCCTAATCAGCCAGTTGGCTTAGAAGGAGCCAAGGGGGAGAGGGGAGGGGGTTTCGGGGGGGGGAGGATGACCTCCCCCCAAAGGGGTTGCCTTAACCTAAGAGAGTAAGAGAGGAAGAGAAAGGACAGACGGAGGAGATCTTTGGGGAGAAGGTGGGATGTCCTTACCCCCCAAAGGGAAACCTAACCTAAGTCTTAACCTTAGAAGAAAGGACAGAGAGATCTTTATTCCGCCGAAGTTTACATCATTATGACCGCTCCGAAGCTAAGCGGGTCTTATATAGAGGAAGGTTGAGTTGCCAGATATCACATTATTTTAATTATTCAGGTATACATTATTAGGGTGAGTTGCTAGATACCACCATTTATTTTATTTACATGAGTTGCCAAATAGTTTTTAATTGTTCAGGTATACATTATTAGGGTGAGTTGCTAGATATCACCACTTATTTTAATTTTTATTTATATTATGGAGAGTTGCTAAATACCACCATTTATTTTAATTTTTTATTTATATGAGGATAGTTGTCAGCTACCACCATTTATTTTAATTCACACGAGTAGTCAAAGCAAACGGACTTTCTCCTTAAAGTTATTCAAGCATTTTAGTTAACAGCGAAAGCTTTAAACTACCCACAAGAGACAGGCAAAACGTTCTCCATATTCTGCGCCGTAAAAGGACTAAGCACTATTTTCGGATAGATTTAGGAACATAACTGAATTAAACATGTCCCAATAACGTACTACTTTCGTTTTACAACGACATGAATAATACCCTATTAAATTTTCTGAAATCCAATTAGTAATTTTTTTTTAAACTTTTTACAAATTATAATAATAATATTTAGTAAATAAATTACGAACATTCCAATTAATAATTTTTTAAATTTACAGTACCCCGACTTCTATTGCATAAGCAAAACTTTTAAAATATTCTTAATCACTAGGATGGTGAGATGGAAATTTTCAAATTGATCCGAGGCTTCCTCCACAATTACAATCATACTGATTCCTCGCCCAACGAAAAAATTTGTACGAAAATTATAAGACCCCTACAGAGATTCCCGTGGTCATTATTATCACTATTATTATTATGGGGGAAACAAAGTGTTAATTAATTTTTTTAATTCTCTTTTTATTCTAAGATACGAGAAATTCTTGTTTCCAGTCTTTTATGATTTAAAAAGAAAAAATACCCTAAATATCGCATCCGATGTTTTAAGCAATACATTTAAAACTGTATCCGTAAGAACTAAACTGTAACAATAACACTTCTTTTCGTTGTAAAGACCACATAATTTCACGCAGAATAAATACAAAAATATGACACAAATTCACCTTAATGTGTATATATATATACTGTATATATATATGTGGTCTACTTCTCGAGTAAACACGAGGCTTGAGAAACTGATTCCTAATTCATCACATTCCTACAAGCGCATTTTAAAAACGTGGGCTTCTTATAATTCTCGTAATCGTGTGGAAAATGTGCCAAATGCCTCATTCTACATAGACCAATAGTTTAACATGATCAACGATCCATCAGCACCCATCATCTTAAACATTAGATTCCCTTAAATTAATAATTTGTTTCCCCTCACAGATAAATTATTTATTTTTCAGTCCCTGAAGTTTACACATAGCGTATACAGTTATTTAATTAGTAGTACAAGAAATAAAATCCAAAAATAAAAAACGAAAATCGCATGTAATTATTGACTAAATGACATTCTCAGGAAGATTAGGTGACATATATATATTATATATATATATATATATATAAACCATAAATAATTCCCATATTCCTATACTATCATATTCTTCATGTAATTCTTGTATTCATTTTTATATCTCTTGTATCCATTTTAAAATTCATGTGTTTATATGGTTCATGTATTTATATAATCCTGTATATTCTTATATATTTAACTTTATATAATGCCTATACTCATATGTATGTACGTGTGTGTATTCATTTTTACATAAGGACCAAAATCGCCCAACGCGAGTTTGGATAAAATTTTTGATTTGCTTTCTACTTTGCCAAATAATTGGTGACCTGTTTTTTTAAAATCTCATAATCATTTTTTTAGATTTCGCTTAATAAGGAATCCTGCTTAAGCTTTGCAATGTTCATATTTGTATACATTCTCTTTCGTTATAAAAGATGAGATCATGTCTTGCCTAAGCATTTAAATTGTACATCTTAAACCTTAAAATTTTACTCATATGCATATTTTAGTGTAAAGATGCATAGTCCGATTTCCACTTTTAGTTAACTTGGCAGATCATGATAACATCAGATCTGAAAAGTCGCGGTTTAAGATAAAAATATGGTTTCATCTTCAAATATTTGTTTACTCGTTCAAGCCTTACCACAGCTAAAAATTTACTTTATTTTCGAATATTGTGCAAAAATAATGCAGCCTTTTTAGCATTTAATAATAATGATGTTAGCAGTTTTGGGTATATAAACCCCAGTAAAAATCTTCCATTGTCATTCAGAAGCTAATTCAGAGGCTGAGCACTACCTGTACATTTTAGCAAAATTACAGTAAAAGATAGTCTTTATCTATCCTTCGAGCCTTGCTCTCTTCAGAAGAACTTAGTCATTAAACTTTCCGGATACGCTATAAGAAGAGTCCGGAATCTTCAGAATTTTAGTAAGTCTACCAGAGTCCTCCGAGCCACTATAGAAGAACTCGGAGAGTAATATAGAAGAAAACTACAAGTCACACATCCGTTGCTGCCACCTAACTAGAACCCCCGTCGACTTCGAACCAACCCAGGCCATAGACGGAGGGGTTAACAACTGGCGACCCTTTAACCAGGATCTTCACGACTGACAACTTCTGCATCCAGGATTCTTCCAGTCTTCCAGACCCTGGAACAGAACCAACACCCAGTTGACCGGCGTGTCACGACTTCTAGTTCGTCACATCCACCCTTGAACCGGTGCGTCACGACTCCAAGTTCTCCACGCCTAGTTTTCATCCAAGAACAAGTGGCCAGCAAGACAAGGACACGTCTCTAAGGATTTCGCCGTAGGAATCTTGTTAAGTACAAAACTCTTTTTTAAATAATTCTAAACATTTGAAAAGTCAGTATTATTAACAGTTAATATTTAGTATTGAGCCAGAATTAACAAAAACACAGTGAACACTTCAGACACCAGTGATACATTTTTTTTATTGAAAACAGTATTTTCACAGAATTATTGTCACAGAATTATTCACATAAATTCACAGTTATTGTCACAGTTATTCAGAGAGTTATTTTCACAGTTATTTTACTATTATAGTTAGTATAGTATAATTTTATTTAATGTACCAAACATAGTACCAATATCTTGTTTACATTTTTTTATTTATTTTGTTTGCAATCTTTTCAAATTTTCCCCTAGTTAGGCAAATTGTTGTGCATTTATTTTTTTTAGATAGTGTAGTTAGGAAAACCCCTTAAAGTGATCATTCCATAAATTAAGTTCGGTCAAGCAGACCTAATTAGAACACATTAATAAGTATCTTCACATATGAGCGATTCAGACGGTGCGCTTTCTGACATCGAAAATTTACCTACACCCATTTTCCCACCTACCCCGCGCCCTTCAAACATACTCCCAAACACACAAACTTCAGATCCAGAACAAGCCAAAATGTCTCAGTCTCAAACCCCCGCCCCAGCATACATTAACTTAGGCAGACTAGTAAACCTTCCCCATACTGTTTTAATCACTTTGTTGAACCACGCGTAAGACCTTGGATTGAATCTTTAGAGCAACATTTCTTACGCGAAAACATCACCGATGATGATATAAAAATTAGGGAAGCAAAAAGATTTATCGACCCTAAAGAAGGGAATGCTCATGACACAGTCACCTACGTCCCATCAATTAGCGAAGCTACAACATGGGACGATTTTAAACAAAACTTATTAGAATTTTTTAAAGAAATAACACTTGCACAACCCTTAGCCACGTTAGAAGCAGTCTTCCAAGCTAAATGGAAGAAAGAGGAACACGAAGATTTAAACAATTTTATTACACGAACACATAAACTTGTAGGAGAAGCCCTCCGTGCCGCAGAAAATGCATGTGGCATAACTTTCACTTCGAAACAAAGAAATCTAATAGTAGCAACAACCATTTACCAAAACCTACCCGGAGCACCTAAAAAAAAGTTTCAGGAGTTTTTAAATGTTGACAAACCTGTAAGTGTAGCCATAAACAAAACACGGGAACATTACCCCGATTTAGCAAACCAGAACTACCGAAAGGTAGAGAAACCCCTGTACATTACATTCACAGCAGCAGCCACAACACCAACAGCAACAACAACAACCCTATAAATCGAGGCCAATGCAGGGAACACCACCCAGAAACAAGCCCCCCAAACCCAGAATACACGCCCTCCTCCACAGTGTTTTAACTGCGATAGCTTTGGGCACATGATAAGTCAGTGAATTATCCCTCTTATTGCTCCCACTGTCACGAACATGGTCATCGCCGTGGCGATCGCCAAAAGTGTGCTGATAAAGCCCCTGCAGGGTATAGACCCCACTTTCAGAAACCAAACCACCCACGTTCCCAAAACGTATCCCAAAAGTCATCCAATCCCCAGAAACCAGTCCATTCCCAGCCTCAGTCGAACCACCAACCCAATAGATTACGACCACAGGGTCAACCACACTCTTACCCCATGTACAAACCTCAGTACAACCAGCAAGGTCACTAGTTCGGTACGTAGAAGTACCCGTGGAGGAATCATTTTCCCCAGAGTACAGTTTTCAAGAACACCCTCCAGCGTATGGTAATCCCGTAGAATATGACCCAGGTCCTCCCATAGAAGACCATTCGAGCCCTTTTTTAGACCCTACATTGGAGGCAGCAGTTCAACCTCCTCCCTCCTAAATTACAGTAATGAACCCAGATACACACACAAACTCCCCATCAGGATAATAGGTGCGGACCTCCTAGATTTAATAATAAATTGTAGCACGATAACCAAGATTTAACTGCTCTCCTAGATACAGGAGCACACGCGACGTTAATTAAGAAACAATGTGTAGATGAACTAGAGAGTACAAATTACAAATATGAACTTAAGGCACCATCCTACCGACTCAGAGGAGTTACGGGCACACCCATACCTACATACGGAGAAATTTAGAAGTTGGAAACGCGGTATACCCCGCGAAATGTTGTATAGTGGACACAGTCGCCACCTTTCAGACAGATATCCTACTAGGTATGGATTTTTTTAACCGGAATCAATGGGAGATTTACCCAGCCGGAAAGTTAGTAAAGTGTCGAAATAGGACACACCATCTCCGTGAGAATGACAGACAGCTTAATGCTAATAGAATTAGTTCAGTTCAGATTTCCGAAAGAAATAGGAAACCCCCTCCACTTGATAGCAGTTCAAGTCAGCCGGTTGCATCCAGAGGGACAACCGCTCCAGAAATCAGACCCCAGGGTAATCAGTTCCAGTTGTTGAATCCAGTTGGATCAACACAGTCAGTTTCCAGTCAGTCAGTTTCCAGTCAGCCAGTTTCCAGTCAGCCAGTTTCCAGTCAGCCAGTTTCCAGTCAGCCAGTTTCCAGTCAGCCAGCTTCAGTTCAGCCAATAAGGCAAATTTTAGTCGCCGAACCAGAGTCAGATTCACAATTTTTCATATGCCCTACCGAGCATATAACAGTAGCACCTTATGAGAAGATTTGTTTCCTAGCAAAAGTAGTCGACAGTCAAGGAAAATTATTAGAGTCAGAGCGTACTCTGATTACAGAGAAAAGTAATTTCAAAAGAGATGTTCTTATTGCCCAAGTCCTTAGTCAGAGTCAGAATTCAGCTATCCCTGTTGTTTGTTTAAACAAAGGAAAAAGTCCTATAGAATTAACTTCAAATCAGAAAATAGGAACTGTTTCCACAGTAGAAGTAGATTCAGATTTCCCCATCAGTATGATAAATCGTGTTTCCAGTTCCTTAGAGTTAAATCCTTCAGTATTAAAAGAAGAATATAAGAAATGTCTGGAGCACTCCCTTCAGGAGTCACCAGCTTTACAGGATCCCAAACTAATGGAATCACTTCTCGATTTCCTGATAAGAAATAGAGATGTGATTGCCCTAAAAGGAGATCCTCTGGGCCGAACTAATTTGGTCCCTTTTGAAATCAAGTTGGAACCCAATTCCAAACCCATTTTCATTCCTCCCTATCGGGTTCCACATTCCCAATTAGTCACTATTGAGGAACACATCAAGGACATGTTGGAGCAGGATGTCATTCAGCCTTCAGCTAGTCCCTGGTCCGCTCCTATGATTCTCGTCTCCAAAAAGGACGGAACATCTCGCCCTTGTATAGATTTTAGACGCCTGAACAACATTACCATCCCAGACCGTTTCCCGATTCCAAACATGCAGGAAACAATTCTGAACGTAGGGAAAGCGAACTTTTTTCATCCCTCGATTTAGCATCGGGTTATTGGCAAATGGAGGTCAGTCCCGAATCTCGGGCATTGACTGCTTTCTCCACTAACCGAGGCCATTACGAATTCCAGGTTTTACCTTTCGGAGTCCGAAATGGGCCTGCTAATTTCTCTAGGTTGATGAATATAGTCCTTTCCGACCTATTAGGTGTCGAAGCTCTCGTTTATCTTGACGATATTATCGTCTACAGTTCGGACATAAAAACACACTTTCAACGCCTTCAGAATGTGCTATCACTTGAGAAAAGCACACCTTAAACTGAAGCTTGCAAAGTGCAATTTTTTACAAGAATCCCTGGTATACCTAGGATTCCTACTCTCGTCCACAGGAATTAAACCTGATCCAGCCAAACTCGAAGCCCTGGAAAGGTACCCTGTACCCAAAACCATCGACGACGCCCGTGCATTTATTGGTTTTGTCGGATTCTATCGGAACTTTATCCCCCAATTTTCAAATATTGCTAAACCCATTACTAATTTGTTCCAGAAAAATTCGAAATTTAACTGGGAATCCGATCACCAACATGCCTTTGAAACTTTAATTAATAAACTAACCTGTCATCCCATTTTACAATATCCTGATTACACAAGACCCTTCATCATAGCCACAGATGCTTCCTCCTATGGACTAGGAGCCGTCCTGTTACAGGACGTAGACGGTGAGGAATTACCCATTGCTTATGCCATTCCAGTAGTGGAATTATTCCACTACGGACCGAGAGGCCCTAGCGGTATATTGGGCTTTGAAAAAATTCCGAAATATCGTCTATGGCTACGATGTAACCATCAAGACTGATCATAAGCCACTCACGTACCTCTTCAAGGACAAGCTACTTGAAGGACGATTGAGTAGATGGGCTCTGTTGATTCAGGACTTTGCAGCAAAAATCGTATACAAACCGGGAAAACTGCAAGTTATTCCAGACGGATTGTCGAGACTCAAGCCCGACGCCCAAGTGAATAAAATAGGAATTCTTCCTGTGTTCGACTACGAGTGTCTGCAATACTCCCAACAACAGGACCAACACACCCAAAACCTTCGGGCGCGCCTGGAACAAAAGGAACCATCGAAGGTAAAAGAACAGTACAACCTCAAAGATGGGCTCGTACATTTCAGGAACGAAGATGGAAACGACCTCGTGGAGATACCAAAGGATCTCGTCGATATAGCCATTGGACTTTGTCACGACTCACCTTTGTATGGACACATGGGGCCGGATCGCACCATCAAGAGTCTTTTGGAGCGATACCACTTTCCCGAGATGAACAAAGGTACAAGAATACATCGCCGAATGTCCGTCGTGTTTAAAGCATAAGGGCAACGTACCATCCACAGCTCCGATGCATAAATATCCAGTATGCCAAAGGCCCTGGCAAAGAACTGGAATGGATATACTGGGACCATTTCCCAAAACATCAAAGGGAAATCAGTACATCATTGTGTTTACGGACCACTTCTCGCGTTACAGCGAAGTAGCCGCCATTCCAGACCAGACCTCGGAAACTGTGGCAAGAGCCCTAGTGGAACGCGTCATCCAAAATCATACCACTCCTTCCATCCTAATCTCGGATAACGCCCTTAGTTTCACTTCCAAACTGTTCGAGTCACTCTGTAACATGTGTAAAATTAAAAATACACACATTGTGGCATACCATCCGCAGGCAAACGGCTTAGTGGAAAGGCACAATCGAAAGATCTTGGAAGCCCTGCGCCACGTTGTCGATGCATCCTCCCGTACATGGGATGATTCCCTTCCCATGGTACAAACAGCCATCAACAATGGCTATAATGTGTCCATCGGGGACACCCCTCATTTCGTCCTCTATCACTACGACAAGCGTCTACCTTTTGATTTGCCCGACCAAACCGACCCGGCAGTTCTAACATCTTCCGAAATGGCAGAAGCAAATCAGCAACTAGCTGAACGATCTTTCAAGATTTTTGACATAATCCGCTATGCCCTCGACCAACGAAACCAACAGATGGAGCAAGAGCAACATAGGCGTCATCCCCGTCAACGGACTATAATCGTCGGTATGCGATGTTATCTGAAGAGCGTGAAACCGCCAGGTGCTCATCGCAAATTATACCCAAAATGGGATGGCCCATATAGGATTATGAAAAACCTCGGAAAAAATCGTTATGAAATCCTCGACCTTCGGGATCATTCCAAACTAAAGATCATTCACGCTGACAATTTGAAGATAGCTTCCGAACAACACCTTCCCAAAAAACAGCTGCCAGGCGTTCGAGCCGCCTATCCTTCGAAAGGTCAAGGTATTAATAAATCGAGCAGGGATCAAAAAACCGAAGTGGTCACCGCGGGGTTTACAGGAAAGTTCACCGCCATCAATTCACCGCGGGAAAGTTCACCGCCATCAATTCACCGCGAGGTAAGTTCACCGCGAGGTAATTTCACCGCGAGGTAAGTTCACTGCGAAGTAATATCACCGCAAGGTAAGTTCACCGTAAAATGAATAAAATTAAAAAGAATTTTTTAACTTAACAAGAATTTAATATAGGGTTTAGCAACACTATTTAAAAACATTAAAATATAATTAGGACAAAAATTAAAAAAGTATTTAATTTTTATTTAGCCACAAAATTTAAAAACAAATAATATATAATTAGGAAAAATATTTAACCTAACCTAACCTAACCTAACCTAACCTAACTTTTTTAATTTTTGTCCTAATTATATTTTAATGTTTTTAAATAGTGTGGTTAAATATTTTTCCTAATTATATATTATTTGTTTTTAAATTTTGTGGCTAAATAAAAATTAAATACTTTTTAAATTTTTGTCCTAATTATATTTTAATGTTTTTAAATAGTGTTGCTAAACCCTATATTAAATTCTTGTTAAGTTAAAAAATTATTTTTAATTTTATTCATTTTACGGTGAACTTACCTTGCGGTGAAATTACTTCGCGGTGAACTTACCTCGTGGTGAAATTACCTCGCGGTGAACTTACCTCGCGGTGAATTGATGGTGGTGAACTCTCCCGCGGTGAATTGATGGCGGTGAACTTACCGCACATGCACCGCGGGAACCACTACCCATGACGAAGATTGGTACCTCGTAATAACACCAGTACTCGAGCCAATCTCTGAACAAGAGGAGGCCCCAGAACCAAGAGTCCCATCGGACCCAGACCCTGGAGAAACTCCTCCGAGATGATCACTTAGTGGAACTCCACCATCTCCTCCAACTCCACCATCTCCTCGGTCACCACCCTCACCGATTGATGATCGACGCACGGACCCTACATACCGCCCGCAAATGCATCAACCACGTGAACTAGAACCTTCACATAAGAAACGAACCCGCTCAGAATCCGAGCTTAACGGTCGACCCCCATTGCCACCAAAACGAGGCCGACCCCTTCGCCCACAAACACAAGTATCCACACGGCCACCCCCAGCTCCGTATAATCTAAGGCGTAGAAATGAATAAAATTGTCCCCCTTATAATTTTCCAAATTATTTACTCTTGTAGTCCGAGCATTAAAATTTCTTCCGGAGTTGTTATAGAAAAGCTCGCAGAAGGTAAATTTTTGAAAGGGCACGCAGACCTTTATATAAATTTGCAACCCCCTGCTAGAATTAAAATCAATCTCCTTCAGATACAAACCCAATTAAAAACGTTTGAAAGTAAAGTCCAGAATTCTTTCCAAGGAAAAGATCAGATAGTCGCGTTCTGTTAGAAATACCCTCGAAAATATTCAAAATACAGCACGGCCTATCAGAAATATTAGCCTTCACCATGGATACAAACTGAAACAAAAAACTCGGAAAACTTTAACAAAAGAAGTAAGAGGGGACTGATAGATATAGGAGGGAAACTGTTCAAAGGTTTATTCGGATTAGCAACTGAGAAGAAGATATTAAAAGAATCGAATCAAATTAATCTCTCGCGCGAAATCGCCAGTATAAGGACACATGTTTAGAACAAACTATTAGGTCACTACACGAAAACAATCGCTTTCTCCACTCCCTTCGGACAGATTCACATACCTTGAATCCATGTTAGCTCAATACAAAGAACACAAAAGATACCTAGAATTATAGAGATAATTAACCTGCAAGTACCCTAATCGATAAATACTTACAACGAATAACTACGATTCATTCCAAGGTTTTGCGTGCAACCAGCTAGCCCAGGGAAAATCACTCTTTCCACCCTAATACCATGGGAAAACACTTCAGTCCTTGATTCACACCGCCCAGACACAATTAAAATTATCACCCATATTCCCACTCAACACACTAATTACCCCCAATTTCTAGAATACACCTGGACTGTACATGGACCACGCCCCTACACATACCTCATAATTATACCATTTTCAACGTCCTCACTTACGACGTATATAAATTTTACCCTTCCCAACACCCTACCAAAAAAACAACTCTAATGTCTATCGATTGTATTTATCCACCGTACACCTTACCTTTTCCTAACCAAAGATCTGTCAGCCTATTCTATGATGTCAGATAGCGACGTCGGCATTGCCGATTCCCGTAACCAAATAAACAACTCGTTTGTCCTCCACTCAAACCAGTATTCTTCAAACTACTACGTCTTGCTTTATCACTTAATTCGTGACCGGCATGCCCCGGTATGTTCATTTAAAAAATTTCATTCCCCTAAAACCGCCAACTACGATTGGACCAGACATCTGGGTTTCTCTCGCGAACAGGACTGCCGCAAACTCTCGAGTGTCCGTCAAATTATTCCCCTCATCACATCCCTATGGTTTATTCGGCTACCAATGGTTGCTCCTTGCGTTCAAAAAACCTCCAAATATACAACCCGTACAAGGTTACCTTTAATAACTCATACCCCTTCCCGTCGAAAATTAAATTTAAACCCGTCATAGAGATCTTAAATCTCTCCATAAAACCTGTAACCATCCTACCCGAGCTACATGCCCCTGAATGGAATGATCAATTGAGTCGGTTTAAAATTTCGGATGATAACCAAAACAACCTCTTACAAATATTACAACCTGTTACAATTTTCTCAACATCTGCCGTTAGTATCATTATTGTATGTGCTATTATCCTCGGTATATTTGTGGCGAAAAGATCGTTCTGGAAACGAAGAAAAACAAGAGACACCGAACGACATGAAACTATTTATGCACGACCAAGAGTGCGTACCCAGACCACGTGAACTAGACTTAACCACCCGACTTATGTTGTGTATATAAATCTGTATTATAAAACCCATAGTTATCATCTAGTTAGCATTAGTTAGGATGTAACATTATTATATTAATATCATTCTAAAGGGGAGAGCCCTGTAAAAATGAACTATAAATAATTCCCATATTCCTATACTATCATATTCTTCATGTAATTCTTGTATTCATTTATATAGTTCTTGTATCCATTTTAAAATTCATGGGTATTATTATATGGTTCATGTATTTATATAATCCTGTATATTCTTATATATTTAACTTTATATAATGCCTATATTCATATGTATGTACGTGTGTGTGTATTCATTTTTACTTAAGGATCAAAATCGCCCAACGCGAGTTTGGATAAAATTTTTGATTTACTTTCTACTTTGCCAAATAATTAATTGGTGACCTGTTCTTTTTTAAAATCTCATAATCATTTTTTTTAGATTTCGCTTAATAAGGAATCCTGCTTAAGCTTTGCAATGTTCATATTTTGTGTACATTCTCTTTCGTTATAAAAGATGAGATCATGTCTTGCCTAAGCATTTAAATTGTACATCTTAAACCTTAAAATTTTACTCATATGCATATTTTAGTGTAAAGATGCATAGTCCGATTTCCACTTTTAGTTAACTTGGCAGATCATGATAACATCAGATCTGAAAAGTCGCGGTTTAAGATAAAAATATGGTTTCATCTTCAAATATTTTGTTTACTCGTTCAAGCCTTACCACAGCTAAAAAAATTTACTTTATTTTCGAATATTGTGCAAATATAATGCAGCTTTTTTAGCATTTAATAATAATGATGTTAGCAGTTTTGGGGTATATAAACCCCAGTAAAAATCTTCCATTGTCATTCAGAAGCTAATTCAGAGGCTGAGCACTACCTATACATTTTAGCAGTAAATTACAGTAAAAGATAGTCTTTATCTTATCCTTCGAGCCTTGCACTCGTCAGAAGAACTTAGTCATTAAACTTTCCGGATACGCTATAAGAAGAGTCCGGAATCTTCAAAAAATTTTAGTAAGTCTACCAGAGTCCTCCGAGCCACTATAGAAGAACTCGGAGAGTAATATAGAAGAAAACTACTACAAGTCACACATCCGTTGCTGCCACCTAACTAGAACCCCCGTCGACTTCGAACCAACCCAGGCCATAGACGGAGGGGGTTAATATATATATATATATATATATATTAGTATGTCTGTCTTATTTTATTCTTATTTGTTCTTTTAGATAGGAAGAAAAATAAACGGAAAAGATAAATAAGCGAATACGTTAACTTATGAGCGTTGAAATCTCTACATTGGAGGTGAATCTTGTACAGTAAATAAATTATATTTTATTTATTTCTGTTTGTTAAAACAATGTTTATATACAAGTAATAAGAAACACTGAATATTTATTTAAAAAACTAAAAAAGAAAACTTATATCCACCGATGCCTACATCTTTGCTTGAATGTACGAAAACCAAACGATTGAAGTCACACATCTCATTTTAAAATGCATTTTCTATGTATGTACGGTCACCAAACAACCTTAACAAAGATAAACGCTGCTTAATGCTTTTCGTACCACTTTTTATGGCTTACAAAAGACCAATTGTAGAAGAGAAAAACGTTTTTAATTCACTTCTGAAGTAAACGCGGATCAGCAATGCATATATCTCTCGTTAGATTATTTTCCAAACCTCATCCTATATTTTAAACTGCACAGAAAAGAATATTTATTTTTGTATTTCGAATGGACTTTCACATCACCGATAACATTTCTACATTTCACGCAGAAATCTGTGATCATTTTATAAGATAAACGTCCATATTTCGCCTCAGTGGACTGATTTTAGTTCGAGACAGAAATCAATTCCTTTTACAGGGATCTCTCTCTCTCTCTCTCTCTCTCTCTCTCTCTCTCTCTCTCTCTCTCTCTCTCTCTCTCTCTCTCTCTCTCTGCTTTTTAGTGCTATGTCGATTAGGAATAAGTTTTGCGAGCTACGGGCGCTCTTAGCATCAGAATACCAGGATATCGTTGGACGGTCGTTGCTATCACCGAGTCCTGGATTCATACTGATCGTAGGGACTACGTTGTTGGGAAGTTCGAAATTCCTGGGTATAGAATGTTTCGCAAAGACCGCACCCGTGGGGAGAGGGGTGGAGTACTAATATACGTGAGGGACACGTTGAGTCCGGTTGACTGTTAGTTCCGATCGGAACGGGACCTGCTTGGCGTCGATCTGAACGTGGGAGGGACGAACTATAGGTTAATCTTGGTGAACAAACCTCCGCATCTCCTCCTCGAGGAGGATACAGTCCTGTACACCGAACTCCGTAGCCTGCTAGGGGATAGGGTGTGTGTAGTTTTAGGAGACTTCAACTGTCACGGCATAAAGTAGGAAGACAGGACTGCTGATGCTGAAGGGAGGAGGCTAGTTGACTTTACTGATGAGAACTTCCTCACTCAGTGGGTCAATGAGCCAATACGAGGCGAAAGCGTTCTAGACTTAGTATTCACGACCGAAGACAACCTCGTCACTGGCCTCACCGTTGACGAATCGTTGGGCGGGAGTGATCACGGTCTGATTAGGTTCCGTGTGTGCATCCCTCGGGTAAAGCGAAGTAACTCGAGAGGCAGTAAGCTCGATCTACGGCGGGCGGACTTTGTTAGCCTCCGGGATAGCGTAGGTGATATGGGGATAGAGGTCGGCGGCGATGTTGAGGGAGTGTGGAGTGCATTCCAGGACGAGGTTATGGTGCTGCAGTCTGCTGTCATACCCTCAAAACTGGTCACCCCTGCTTCAACGCAGCCTAAGTGGTTCAGTCGTGACATCGCTTCGGCTATTCGAAATAGGAAAGTAGCGTATAGGAGGGCGAAGGCCAGTCGTTCCCATGGGAACACTGAAGCGTATGTCCGCCGGTGTAGGGAAGTGAAGGTGAAGGTTAAGCTAGCGAAACGTAACGAAGAACTACGGGTGGCAAGCCTCTGCAAGGGGAACCCTAAGGCGTTCTGCGGACATCGCTAATATGCTTAATGAGTACTTTGCGGGAGTGTTCACCAGGGAGAACACCCGCGTCAACCCCGAGCCATGCGTCAGGCACGAAGGTGCTGGCCTGGATAGTGTTCGATGTACCGCGACAGTCGTTGCCGATAGAATAGACAAACTGAGCACGTTTAAGGCTCCTGGGCCAGACCAGTTTCTCCCCAGAGTGTTACGGGAGGTGCGCGACCAGGTGGCTCTCCTCACCTGGCTACAGTGTTCAACAAATCGTTGGAGACGGGCCAGGCGCCTGGTGACTGGAGGGAAGCCAACATGACCCCTATCTTTAAGAAAGGGGATCACGAAAGTTCAGGGAACTATCATCCCATTAGTCTCACTTCGGTTGTTGGGAAAATTATTAGAGGGGATAATAACGGATAGGATCGTTGACCATTTAGATTTCTACAAGCTGCTTGGGGACTCCCAACATGGGTTTAGACGGCATAGGTCGTGTCTCACCAACTTGCTCGAGCTTTTCGACGTCATGTTGTGTGAGTATAAGAGTAGGGCGATTGATATACTTTATCTCGACTTTGAGAAAGCCTTTGATAAGGTACCTCACCGCCGGCTAGTGGCGAAAGTGCGCGTGCTGGGTATCGGCGGGGAAGTAAGTAGTTGGATAGAAAACTGGCTGAAGGATAGGCGGCAGAGGGTTGTAATTAAAGGAGTTAGTTCGGGTTGGGTCTCGGTCACTAGTGGGGTTCCTCAGGGTTCCGTTTTGGGGCCACTGTTGTTTATCATTTACATAAATGATATCGACGGTGGCATCGTCAGTCGGATCGCCAAATTCGCTGATGACACCAAGCTTGGGGCCAATGTTGGGACGCCCGAAGCGATCGAGCAACTGTGTGCGAACCTAGGTAGGATAGGAGAGTGGTCCAAAAAATGGCAAATGCCGTTTAACTTGGGTAAATGCAAGGTGATGCACATTGGCTACGCCAATCCCAAGTCGGACTACTCGATGTTGGGGAGTAATATCGAGGCGACTGATTTGCTAAAGAACTTGGGTGTGCTAATTAGCAGCGACCTTAAGTTTACGAAACAGTGCGTAGAGGTGGAAAAGGGAGCGCCGACAATTGAGCGCCGATAATTGAGCGCCGACAATTGAGCGCACGACAATTGAGCGCAACGACAATTAAGCGCAGCAACAATTGAGCCTAAAAGAGACTAACCAACCAACTCCCTACAAACAAGTTTAGCTTGTCGACCCTTCTTAAGTTATGGTCAGTGTCTCTCCTCGCGTCACCCTGTTTAAAAAGGGTGACAATTAAGCGCAGCAACAATTGAGCGCTAAATGTTGCCTAAAAGAGACTAACCAACCAACTCCCTACAAACAAGTTTAGCTTGTCGACCCTTCTTAAGTTATGGTCAGTGTCTCTTCTCGCGTCACCCTGTTTAAAAAGGTTAGTTTCACTCCAAGGTGTTTTTGCATTTTTTAATTTATTTTGTTTTTACTCCACTATTGTATTTATTTTTTTAGTCCATGTTGTATTAGCGGTATAAATATTTATTTATTGCATTTCTTTATCTTTATTACTGTGCTTTTATTTAACTTTTTACGAAAAAATGTTAAAATGCATTACATCAAATGTTTAAATAACTTAAACCAGCTAAGTAAGTTAACTGTGCTCTTAAGATAGAATATTTATATATATTTTTTAAAACTTCGTTCTTTTTATCCCACACAGCATGGAGTGGATAACGTCGGAGAAAGGAAAAATGAATATGTTATATGAAGGATATTCATATCGAATGGACAGAGTATTGGCTTCTGGTAAAGAGTCATGGCGCTGTGTCAATGCTCATTGCAGAGGCCGTATTTACGTCATTGAGGATGAATGTGCAACTGCAAATGAACATAACCATGTCCCCAATCCAGCAAAGTCAGCCGCAACTGCATCCGTATCGCAGCTTCGGGAAAGAGCAGCTACATCGAATGATACGTCTCATCGAATAATCACAGAAACTCAAGTCAATTTGCCTGCTGAATCAATCGCCGTCCTCCCAAAGTATTGCTCTCTTCAGCGAACTGTACAACGTCAACGCAAATGTAAAGGTGATCCAATTCCAGCACCAACCAAAGTTGCAGATATTTTAATACCTCAACAACTTACTTATACCTATTCTGGAGAAAAATTCCTTGCTTATGATTCTGGTGCTAATGACCCTGATCGATTTTTCATATTTTGTACTCCTGAAACTTGACATTAATAAAAAAAAAAAAAAAAATTGGTTGGCAGATGGAACGTTTAAAATAGCCCCACAGCTGTTTTATCAGCTTTATGTAATTCACGTAATTTATAGAGGAAGTGTCCTTCCTATGATTTACATTTTGCTTCAGAATAAATCAGAGGAAACATATCGTCGTGCTCTGAATCAAATTCTTCTAATGGACGAAGCAATCGCACCCAACACCATACTGTGTGACTACGAAAAAGCCTTTCATAATGCTGTGTATTCAGTTTTCAGTAATGCGCATGTGGTAGGATGTCTGTTTCATTTAGGCCAGGCTGTTTGGCGGAAGATTCAAGCTCTATCTTTGGTACAACTGTATGGTACCAACGAAGAGATACGTAGTTTCTCCAAAATGTTGGTTGCTTTGGCCTTTGTTCCTGCAAGTGACATCATTGATGTATTCGAATCATTACAAGACATAATGCCTGAAGAGCTTGAAGATTTGTTGATTTACTTCGAGGACACGTGGATTGGTAGACCATTTAGGAGAGGCAGGAGAAATCCTCTGTTCCAGCCAACAGTGTGGAGTGTTTACGATCGTGTCCAATGTGAGCACCCTCGAACAAACAATTCAGTTGAAGGTTGGCATCGAGCGATGCAAATGTCATTCGGCCATTCCCATCCAACAATTTATAAGCGTATAGATATCCTGAGACTTGAGCAAAGTCACACACAAAATAAAATTGTGAGACTAGATTCTGGACAAAAGGATAATTTAAAACACAGCAAGTATATTCGAACAAATAAAGCCATTATTGACATTGTTAAGGACTACAGAAACAAACATTGCTTCGATTATCTCCGTGCTATAGCTTATCATATAGACCTTCAAAAGTAGAGAATTCTTGTTTTACTTATTTTAATAAAATTTTAATAAAATCTAATGTAGTGTTTTATAGCGGCTATTTATTTCACCTTTTGACCAATTGTCGTTGAGTTCAATTGTTGCTGCGCTCAATTGTCGTTGCGCTCAACTGTTGGCCCACGGTGGAAAAGAAAGCCCAGAAGCTGTTGGGTTATATCAGGAGGCAATTTCAGTTTCGGAACAAGGAGATTGTGCTCTCTCTCTCTCTGTACAATTCCCTGGTTCGGCCGCACCTGGAGTATGCTGTGCAGTTCTGGTCGCCCACCCTCAGGAAAGATATTGAGAGGCTGGAGCGAGTGCAGGCGAGGGCCACAAAGTTAATCCCTTCCGTTAGGCATATGGGCTACAGTCGACGCTTACGCGCCCTGGACTTGTTTTCGCTGGAAATTCGGAGGCTGCACGGTCAACTCATCGAGGTTTTCAAACTCTAACGCGGGTTCAACGATGTCGATTTTAGAAGCATGTTTAGTTTAAATGATAACCCAACTCGCAACAATGGTTGGAAGTTGGATTTGAAACGGTTTAGGACTAGTGTGTGTGGGAATTACTTTACGTATAAGATCTGTGACACGTGGAACAGTTTACCTTCAGAAGTTGTGAACAGTTCCCCTGTGGATCATTTCAAGAAAAGGTTAGACCAAATCTTGCACACTATTTGAGTGTGTAGAAAATTTTCCCTGGCACCCGTTGCCATTCGTACCTCCTCAGTATGGGCCGCAAGGCCTTTTGAGGTACTTCTTTTCCTTGTAACGCCTTGTAACTCTCTCTCTCTCTCTCTCGCTAAGATGCTGGAATTTGTCGGAGATATGTCCCAAAATTACGTCAATTTTATATATATATATATATATATATATATATATAATATATATGTTATAAGCTTCTGAATTCCAATTTGTAATTTTTTAAGCTTTTCAGAATTTCTGCTACGAAATGAATTCAAAGTTTAAGCCTTTTCTGTAAAACTGTAGAAACGAGCCCGATTCAAAACGATCTTGCATGTAGTTCGTTCTAATTTAACTGAATCTTATAAAAACGGAAAGATTTCAACAACTTTTCCCAATTTACTGGTTTTGCTCTTTCTCTCTCTCCGTCTCGTACACACTCCACAGAGTATAACTACTACCAATGCACAAAAAGCCAAAATTGTACACACACACACACACACACACCCACACATATATATATACTGTATATATATATATATATATATACATTCAACTGCAAAGAACACGCAGTATAAATAACGTAAAGAACGACGCTTGTATAGGAGATATTCCGCGCAAGACGAGAAAGAGAAAACAACAAATGAAAAAATGAAGTACCACCTGGGAATCGAACCCGGGATCTTCCGATTGCCGGTCAGACGCGATAACCACTACACCATGGACTTCACTCTTCCAAATGCCGTAATTCCTCTACATACTCGCAGAAACCAATGCCCCAAGGGGGCACCTCCCGCATGCCGTACATTATATACATTCAACTGCAAAGAACACGCAGTATAAATAACGTAAAGAACGACGCTTGTATAGGAGATATTCCGCGCAAGACGAGAAAGAGAAAACAACAAATGAAAAAATGAAGTACCACCTGGGAATCGAACCCGGGATCTTCCGATTGCCGGTCAGACGCGATAACCACTACACCATGGACTTCACTCTTCCAAATGCCGTAATTCCTCTACATACTCGCAGAAACCAATGCCCCAAGGGGCACCTCCCGCATGCCGTAACATTATATACATTCAACTGCAAAGAACACGCAGTATAAATAACGTAAAGAACGACGCTTGTATAGGAGATATTCCGCGCAAGACGAGAAAGAGAAAACAACAAATGAAAAAATGAAGTACCACCTGGGAATCGAACCCGGGATCTTCCGATTGCCGGTCAGACGCGATAACCACTACACCATGGACTTCACTCTTCCAAATGCCGTAATTCCTCTACATACTCGCAGAAACCAATGCCCCAAGGGGGCACCTCCCGCATGCCGTAACATTATATACATTCAACTGCAAAGAACACGCAGTATAAATAACGTAAAGAACGACGCTTGTATAGGAGATATTCCGCGCAAGACGAGAAAGAGAAAACAACAAATGAAAAAATGAAGTACCACCTGGGAATCGAACCCGGATCTTCCGATTGCCGGTCAGACGCGATAACCACTACACCATGGACTTCACTCTTCAAATGCCGTAATTCCTCTACATACTCGCAGAAACCAATGCCCCAAGGGGGCACCTCCCGCATGCCGTAACATTATATACATTCAACTGCAAAGAACACGCAGTATAAATAACGTAAAGAACGACGCTTGTATAGGAGATATTCCGCGCAAGACGAGAAAGAGAAAACAACAAATGAAAAAATGAAGTACCACCTGGGAATCGAACCCGGGATCTTCCGATTGCCGGTCAGACGCGATAACCACTACACCATGGACTTCACTCTTCCAAATGCCGTAATTCCTCTACATACTCGCAGAAACCAATGCCCCAAGGGGGCACCTCCCGCATGCCGTAACATTATATACATGCGGGAGGTGCCCCTTGGGGCATTGGTTTCTGCGAGTATGTAGAGGAATTACGGCATTTGGAAGAGTGAAGTCCATGGTGTAGTGGTTATCGCGTCTGACCGGCAATCGGAAGATCCCGGGTTCGATTCCCAGGTGGTACTTCATTTTTTCATTTGTTGTTTTCTCTTTCTCGTCTTGCGCGGAATATCTCCTATACAAGCGTCGTTCTTTACGTTATTTATACTGCGTGTTCTTTGCAGTTGAATGTATATAATGTTACGGCATGCGGGAGGTGCCCCTTGGGGCATTGGTTTCTGCGAGTATGTAGAGGAATTACGGCATTTGGAAGAGTGAAGTCCATGGTGTAGTGGTTATCGCGTCTGACCGGCAATCGGAAGATCCCGGGTTCGATTCCAGGTGGTACTTCATTTTTTCATTTGTTGTTTTCTCTTTCTCGTCTTGCGCGGAATATCTCCTATACAAGCGTCGTTCTTTACGTTATTTATACTGCGTGTTCTTTGCAGTTTGAATGTAATAATTTTACGGCATGCGGGAGTGCCCCCTTGGGGCATTGGTTTCTGCGAGTATGTAGAGGAATTACGGCATTTGAAGAGTGGAAGTCCATGGTGTAGTGGTTATCGCGTCTGACCGGCAATCGGAAGATCCCGGGTTCGATTCCCAGGTGGTACTTCATTTTTTCATTTGTTGTTTTCTCTTTCTCGTCTTGCGCGGAATATCTCCTATACAAGCGTCGTTCTTTACGTTATATATATATATATATCTGAAAACCAATAAATATTACATTTATTTCTGTAGCCTTTGGGGTAGGACTTCTGGCATACCCTTCTAGATCGTTCCAGCTCATGTATTGTATACCTCGCATGGCCATTGCCCATAGCTCAGTGGGTAACACCGTTTCCTTATAAGTGAAAAGACACTGAGGTGCGGAGTTCGAATACCGATGTCACAGAATAATAATAATGCATGAGTCATCGTCTATTTAATATTACACATAGCCTCTCACGCTCTCAGTAGATGATGTAAAATGAGTTAAGCGACGTTGGATCTGGCAGTAGGTGGATGAATGACCGTCCTCCGCATCCAGATAATGCGCAAACTCTCTAATGACTCGGCTCCCACATAAAGCTACAGATTTTGTTTCACGAAATATCACCCCATGTGTTTGGGTCCACTGCGTGAAATTCCGATTTAATTTCGTTTGTCTGAATTTTGTATCCTTTTTCTTAGCCCCGATGTATGTAACGGACGCCGTGAATGTTCTCCATTTTATCCAGACTAAGAAAGTTACATTCATTATACTGCTTCGTCAGCCAACATTAATATTATTCCGGGGAAGGGGGGAGTTCTATAACAAAGTTCAGAGAAACCTTTTTCTTTTTCTTTTCCGTATACAATGATTATTTTTTTTTTAATTTCAACTGCGTTAGGATTTTAATTTAAAATTAAGATAAAGTCTTTAAAACATTTATAGTAAATTTTTTTCTGAATATTTAGGCTTATCCATTACTGTGTGTAAAAGCTTTCGGGGGGGGGGGGGGGGGGGGGGGGGGGGGGGAAACCCATATTTTAAACATAAATAAATTCTTTATTTTACAGTTACAAATGTTGCTTTTTTAACAGATCAAATATGTAATGTGTGACGTTTTCCTCCTTCAAAGTATTTTTTTCATCTCCCACGGCTATGATGTATGCAATATCATAACTCCGTTAATCAGCGAAGTTATACTCGTTATTTTTATTTAAATTTTTTTCAAAACGCAGTGTACTCGCTCTCAATGATATTAAGCAACGGTAGCTCTGTTCAGTAGTTTGATGGGGGATCCCCTTCCGTGTACAAATAATGTGACGATCTATGGCTGAGTTTTCATTTCACTACAACATTTAACCTTATAAATCAAACTAATTTTTACATGTATTTTGTTTAGTTATATTTTCTTTCGTAAAAGCAAATTTTTAGTTTTAGACGCAAGATGGACATAATAAATATACAACGAAGGGTGAAATAATTTCGCAATTTAGTTTTTATTGAATTAATAACACGTAGATTTAAATAATTTCATAATCATTCTCATCATTTATTACATCCACTCGTCTTCATCGTCAGGGAAACCAATGTGATAGATTTTTCTCCGTCTTCTTAGGCGACTTGTGCGTTTTTATGGTGGAGGCTGAAAATCATCCATGCTATCATAACCGTCGGCATCCAACTTCCGTTTCCTACGGGTGTGAGAAGAAAAAGAAAAATATTCTTAACTCATAAATTTTTCCCGCTAAAAGTCCCTTATAGTATAAATACTGTACAGGTAATAAGGCAATTAAGTGATAAATATTTGACATCGTGTTAGACATTTGTTCTACCTTTGATTGATGTATCAACTTACTTTGTACAAGCCTTGTTTTCGCCATCTGCAAGCTCGTTGGGTCTAGTTAACGCGTCTGGTTTTGCAACATCATGCGTTGCAGAAGGGATAGTAACAGAATGTATCGGAAACTCAGTTGTTGAAGACGTACCAATCTCGCACTGAACTCTGTGGTAGAGTAAAAAAACAAAAATCTTCTATAACATGTTAATTATATATATATATATATATATATAATAATTATATATATATATATATATATATATATTATGGAAACATACACAATGAAAAAGAAAACTCACGAATCTCATTTCAATCGGAAACAAATCTAATATACTATTTTCATAAATCACTTGGCCCAGTATATAAACTGTATGCAAAGAAGTTATATTTAATTCATGCACTAATTATCTGGACGGATTAAGTCAATCAATTCTAATTTATGCACACCACCACAAATCTTATAACAATATTTTTATTTTGACTTATACTTTGCGAAACAAATCATTGTTATTTTACCGAAAATGTAAAAAGTTACTTACGGGTGTGGTTCTTCATCGTCTGAAACTAGATCTATGACTTCAATGTTTGGATGAGCGGAAACACGCTCGTATGGAGGTTGCATAGCTTCGGCCTTCAGCATCATAGCAAATATAATTTTCTTCTCTTCAAGTGCATATTCAATAAAACAGTTATCTTCTTCGGGATTCGCTTTGATTGATATTATCTCTCGTTCAATTTCTGGAGTGTGACGGGTTTCTGAAGAGGCACCGTCGGCATTCATAGCTATCGTATCGTTTTCGTCATCTACGGATTTCACAATATAGCTCCTGGAAAAAGCAAAGAATATCACGTCATTGTGAAAGGTTTTATCTAGTTAACATTCATAAAAATGGCATAGATTCTAATGAGTGCGCTTTTAATATCAGGTCATCCCATAAGTAATGTCGTTTTTCAGATCGGAATTTGAAGGACAAAAAAACTCAACTGAAACTTTTTAATCTAGTATATATTTTCCATCGGAATCAATGACACACTGCCAACGTCCTACAAGCTTTTCAATGCCATGTTTATAAAATTCAGGCGGTTTTGAGGCAAAAAACGTACAAAGACTGGTGTGCAGGTCATTTAAAGAAGTATACTGTTTCTCGTCAAGATAGTTTTGCAGACTCCTGAAGAGATGATAATCTGAAGGTGCAAGGTCTGGAGAATATGGAGGATGTGGAAGTTTTTCCCACCCAAGCTCCTCAATTTTTGCAGAAGTGATCGGGGTAGGAGGACGTGCGTTGTCGTGGTGGAACACGATTCCTTTCCGATTAACCAAAGAAGGTCTCTTTTCTTTTAGTGCAGTGTTCAATCGATCCAGTTGTTGACAGTAGACTTGAGCGGTGATCGTTTGGTTATGTGGTAAGGTTTCAAAGTGTATTACACCACCTTTATCCCACCAAACACTAAGCAACACCTTCCGAGGGTGAAGATTTGGTTTTGGCTGTGGTGTCGCTGGTTCTCCGGCACAAACCCACTGTCGACGGCGCTTAACATTCTGGTACGGTATCCACTTTTCATCACCAGTCACTAAACGGTGCAAGAACGGATCTTGGAGTTCATGGGAATGAAGAACTGTGCTAATGTTTACCCGCACCCTCAGATTGTCGACCGGCAATTCATGTGGCACCCATTTTCCTAACTTAGGCACTTTCCCGAGTTGTTGCAAATGTCGATGGATGGTGGACGGGGATAAATTGAGTTTCTGGACCAATTCTTCGATAGTTGTTGAACAGTCTTCAAGTGCGGCTAACAGCAGGTCACTATCAAACTCAGCAGGGCGTCCAGAGCGTGCTGCATCTGTCAAACAGCAGTCACCATTCCTAAACTTTTGAAACCATCTTTGACATTTCCTCACATGCAGAATATCGTTGCCATAAACATCCTGAATGTTTCGCGGTGCTTCAGTAGCACTATTCCCTATTTTGGACTCGTAAAGCATTATATGCCTGATATGCTCTTCTGATACCGCCATGTTTATGAGGGGTTCACAAAGCAAAACACGTCTTCACTGGTCAAGGTCTGTAAAGTATGTAGCGAAACACGATAGATCTCCTCTTAGATATAACCTTCGGAAAATTTATGCTTAAACCGAGTAGGACTAGTTTAAACTTAATCTATCGTAAAAAACGACATTACTTATGGGCTGACCTGATATATGAATGTATAATGCTAGTGTATGGTACCTAAATTATGAATATCATTACCGTATTAACTTCTCAATATCCTCGTCAACGCCTGCAACCAGCTCTCTCACGCTTCTAGCTGATATTCGGTTAATAACAAACAGTCTACAGATGTTTGCTTCTCCATGGTTCTGAAAATGTGATGTGATGAAAGAGTTTTATATTAATTTAACAACCGTCACAAAATAAAAACAACCGTTCACTTAATCGATCAAGGATGTGAATTAAGATCATCATTAAATAGTATATTTAATGTGATGTTATTAAATTATATTTTTGAAACAGAGAATATATATATCTATTTTAACTGTCTGTTGATAGATAAATGTAAAAACTAGCCAATCGCTGAAATATGTTTTCTTTAGCTTACCAGATTATGGGGAAGTGTCTTATTCACACAGATTTCAAAGTAATTAGAGCATAAAACAATGATATGCACGTTTATATACCCGAAACTTACCCTCAGGAAATTGTAAAGCTGTGTGTGTATATATATATGTATATATATATATATGTATATATATATATATATATATATATATATATATATATATATATATACATGTAGGCCTATTGGATTTCTCTCCTGAGTGATGGGATGTACCCAAACTAAGTATGGGCGGGGCAACAAAGTAAATAATAGGCGTAACGACTGGCCCCGTACATACATCATTTCGTTAATTGTCACGTCACAGGAGAAGTAGGATCTTGGAACAACATGGTTGCCTTCCACAGAATTGATTGTAAAGAAAGGTATGTCGTTTTTTGTTAAACTTATATTTTCATCATAACGAAATTGTAGATCAGTGATATATCTGTTATATTATTGCACACATTTTTGTAATGAATGTTTTTGCTTGTGTAATGATGATAATTCTAGAAATTATAAATTTACTTTAAAAAAAAAAAAAATTATTTCCGGCATACTGATATAATTTAAATTCACAATGATGTTGTAGATGGAAATGACGCACTTCATGTAACTAACATTTTAAAGGACAAGCAACACATTTATGTATACGCATAAGCACAGTTATTACACTTTTCTACAATTGTTACAGTATTGACGATGATGCGTACTATTTTGCCGATTTAAGCGACGAAGAGTGTGGGAATTACGTCGACGTAACGCGTACGAAGCGGCGCTTAAAGAGTAGCAAGAAGCGTACGAGATTAGCTAATATTTCTGTCCTTTATATTGATTTTGAAAATCCAATCAATTAAAAAAGTACTAACGTAAAGATATTTTATTATATGTATTGAATATCTGATATACTTTAAATATTCATCAATGATTATTAAATAAACGTGTGTCCGTTGGCATTTCATAAAATTGTCTATTTTCCTGAAGAGAAATATACTAGGCAATACTCTTTCTTACCGCATATTGTCAATCTCTCTTTGTAGCACACATAGCGCTGAATTTATGCATATATTTTAATTAGTTATGTGTTCTAGAAAGGTTTTAGGTGAAGTATAGCACTGTGTAATCTGTTTTAAACTAGCAGTATTAAAGCAAAGTACATATGAGGCGATGCGTGGAAGAAGGGCGACCTAGCCAAAATCAAATCTTTGAGAAAAATGCATTTTAAGTTGGAGAGGTATTTATCGACAATTAGGTAGATGAAGGGCGACCTAGCCATTTTTGGCGAAAATGAATTATTGCTGTTTTCAGTAGCTTAATATATTAAGCTACTGAAAATCAGCAATAATTCATTTTCGCCAAAAATGGCTAGGTCGCCCTTCTTCCACGCATCGCCTCATATTACTTGCATGCTTATTATCTCGAACAATAATTCACCGGTCTGCATGAAAATCGATTTCTTTATTTTGAGTTGTGATTCTGAAGCGGTTCGCTGCGCTGAATTCAAAAATGTTACCAGTTTTTTTCTATCACCCACAGTTTTAAAGTTATTAGCAAAACAATTTTGGGGCGTTTTGTAATTTTTTACCTTTTTTATCTTTAATTAATTTCGTTTTTTCATATTTTTCAGATAGATAATTCTAACATTACGTCTTTAAAATTTTAATAATGGCTTCTAGAGGATGTACCCATAGTCCAGACATATTTTGTTATATTTGTGGTCGGTATGTTGTTGTAAAACAAAGGACAAATGTAACGACCTTCATTAAGAGAGCTTATCATGCTTATTTTGGAATTAAATTAGGAGATCAAGACAAAAGTTGGGCTCCACACAAGGTTTGTCTTACGTGTGTTGCGGCACTAAGGAATTGGAGCAAAGGTAAAAAGAAAAGTTTGCCATTTGGGATCCCTATGGTATGGCGCGAGCCTAGAAACCATACCGACGACTGCTACTTCTGTTCTTGCAATGTTAAAGGTTATAATGCAAAGAATAAAGAGAGCCTTCAATACCCAAGTCTTCCATCTGCAATAAGGCCGGTACCCCATGGTCCAGACGTTTCTATTCCCCGCCCACCCGAGAGTCTGGATCAATACAATTCAGATTCTGATTCAGCTCCAAATCCAGACAATGATGATGTTTATGAACAGCCAACAGCTGACCGAGATCCTCCTAAACCATTAACCCAAGCCGAACTAAATGACTTAGTCAGGGATTTGAATCTGCCTAAGGACTCTGCAGAACCTTTGGGGTCTAGATTGCAGGAGAACAATTTATTGGCATCCGACACATACTTCGCTTGGTACAGAAATCGTGAGAAAGACTTCGTGCCTTTTTTCGAAGAAGATGGTCCCTTGGTATTTTGCAAGGACATCACAGGATTAGTGTGCAAGCTAGGCATCGAATACCAAACCAGTGACTGGAGGTTGTTTATAGATTCCTCTAAAACCAGTCTAAAAGGAGTGTTACTGCACAACGGTAACAATATGCATCAATCCCAGTGGCCCATTCTACTCATTTAAAAGAGACCTATGATAACATGAAACTGCTTCTGGAAAAAATTCAGTATCAAAATCACAGATGGATATTTGTGTGGGGATCTCAAAGTCCTTTGCATGTTACTTGGGCAGCAATCAGGATACACTAAGATGCCATGTTTCATCTGCGAATGGGATAGTCGAGCACGTGACCAGCACTGGAAGAGGAAAACTTGGCCTCCTAGAGAGAATCTTACGCCAGGATCAAAGAACATTTTACATGAACATCTAGTTGAACCAAATAAAATCCTCCTACCACCTTTGCACATTAAGTTAGGCTTGATGAAGCAGTATGTCAAAGCATTGAATAGAGAAGGTGTGTTTCAAGTACATTTGTTCAAAATATCCAAAGATTAGCTACGAGAAAATAAAGGAAGGTGTTTTTATAGGTCCTCAGATTAGAAAGTTATTGACAGACGATCATTTCCTGAATACAATGACCAATAAAGAAAAAGAAGCATGGCTTGGTTTCAAAGATGTTGTTGAAAACTTCTTGGGAAACTACAAAAGCCAAAATTATGAAAGACTGGTGGAAAATATGCTCAAAAAGTTTTGCGCCTTAGCTGTAACATGAGCCTGAAAGTTCACTTCTTATTTTCGCATCTTGACCGTTTTCCCGAAAATCTCGGAGATGTCAGTGAGGAGCAAGGAGAACGATTTCACCAGGACATCAAAACCATGGAAAGAAGATATCAATGAAGATGGCATACAAATATGATGGCGGATTACTGCTGGTGTCTGCAACGAGATCAGCCTAACGCACAGCATAAGAAAACATCAAAGAAGCACCGGTTTAGTCGTCATTAGTCAGATCTACCTTCGTAGTCTTAAGTCTTTGGAATAAATCGTGAAATGTTTGCAAGTAAAGAAGGTAAATATATTTTGTTTCTTTCAGTTATTTTGTTATTCTTTCATAAACAAGCAATATGCTTGTCCAAGAGCTAGGAGCTATTTAATTCTGCTTTAATTAGGTTTTACTCTATCACCTAAAGATTTCGTGCTACAAGGGGTGTTGTAATACCTCATCTGTCCCCAAATGTTAACCACCCATTGATGGGAGGGGAGAGAGTATTTTGCTGGGAACGGGACTGGTTGTTATATATATTTACCCTACATTATTATGTAAGCGTTACTGTAGTATATAACAACAAAATTTATGGTTTAGCATGTGCAATCCAATGTTGGTCTCGATAAGATGGTTCACATTTGGGGATAAATGGGGGATTTATGACACACCCTGTAGTAAGAAAACCATACGTGATAGGGAAAAACTAACTATATTTTTGAGATCAGCGCACTCAAATTATATAGAATCACCAACTAGTTTGTAAAAATCGATCGACAAGTTTTCAAATGTGTACTGGTGTAATTAATGCAATGACACTATTTACGTTACCGTAAAAATGAATTATCAGTAGCGAAATTTCGGTTTATAATTACCTTGTATTTCAGCTATTCAGGTCGTATATTTGATGGGCTAAGTACCTCAACACATTCCAGAATAAGGCCTTCATTGCGTAGGCCACGAGTAGACTCGCTGTCGTCAGACGATATCCCCCCAGGAAAAATTGCAAGGTAAGAACCTCTGTCTTAAACTATAGCTACAATGATAATTTTATGAAAATTAATAGATCTTTAATTTCTATATAAAAAAATATAAAGTTCATAATTAAAAGATGTAATTTCATGGAAAATAATTTACGTATATTAAGAACATTACTTCGTGATTTAACCCGATTTAACATTTCTATTTTCCCATTCTCTTGGTTAGATTTTTCAGATGCGGGTAGTGAGAACGAGGCCCCAATATCTGCATCTTGCTCATGGGAGTCACGCAACGTAAGCCCTTTACAATTTTCGAACACTCCGTTACTGTTCTCAGGATCCGAATTCCAGTGGCTAGACGAAAGATGGGAACCACCCGCTCAGGACTTCATGCTGAACCACATCTGCCCCCCTTCATGGGGCGAGTCTCCGATTTATGGGCCCCCAGGCGTGCCATTGCTGAGGCGTGAAGATTCAGGATATGGGCAGGCTAACTCTAGCTTATCCACTGTAATATTGGATGAGAATGATGATGAAATTATTTAAATCTACATGTGTTATTAAGTCAATAAAAAATAACTAAATTGCGAAATTATTTCACCCTTCGTTGTATATTTATTATGTCCATTTTGCGTCTAAAACTAAAAATTTGCTTTTACGAAAGTAAATATAAATAAACAAAATAGGCCTACATGTAAAAGTAAGTTTGATTTATAAGGTTAAATGTTGTAGTGAAATGAAAACTCAACCATAGATCATCACATTATTTGGACACGGAAGGGGATCCCCCATCAAACTACTAAACAGAGTTAACGTTGCTTAATATCGTTGAGAGAGAGTACACTGCGTTTTGAAAAAATGTAAATAAAAATGACGAGTATAACTTCGCTGATTAACGGAGTTATGATATTGCATACATCATAGCCGTGGGAGATGAACAAAAAAACTTTGAAGGAGGAAAACGTCACACATTACATATTTGATCTGTTAAAAAAGCAACATTTGTAACTGTAAAATAAAGAATTTATTTATGTTTAAAATATGGGGTTTTCTCCCGAAAACTTTTACACACAGTAATGGATAAGCCTAAATATTCAGAAAAAAATTTATTATAAATGTTTCAAAGACTCTTAATTTTAAATTAAAATCCTAACGCGGTTGAAATTCCAAAAAAATAATCATTGTATACGGAAAAGAAAAAGAAAAAGGTTTCTCTAAACTTTGTTATAGAACTCCCCCTTCCCTGGAATAATATTAATGTTGGCTGACGGTAACTGACGGTTGGCTGACGGTTGGCTGTTGGTAACTTGCTTAGTCTGGATAAAATGGAAGACATTTACGGCATCCGTTACATATATCGGGGTAAGAAGAAAAAGGATACAAAATTCAGACAAAAACGAAATTAAATCGGAATTTCACGCAGTGGACCCAAACACATTGGGTGATATTTCGTGAAACGAAATCTGTAGCTTTATGTGGGAGCTGAGTCATTAGAGAGTTTGCGCATTATCTGGATGCGGAGGACGGTCATCCATCCACCTACTGCCAGATCCAACGTCGCTTAACTCATTTTGCATCCTCTACTGAGAGCGTGAGAGGCTATAATGTGTAATATTAAATCGACGATGACTCGTGCATTATTATTATTCTGTGACATCGGTATTCGAACTCCGCACCTCAGTGTCTTCTCTTCACTTATAAGGAAACGGTGTTACCGAATGAGTTATGGGCAATGGCCACGCGAGGTATACAATACATGAGCTGAAACGATCTGGAAGGGTATGCCAGAAGTCCTGCCCCAAAGGCTACAGAAATAAATGTAATATTTATTGGTTTTCAATTATTTATATATATATATATATATATATATATGTAGTGTACAATTTTGGCATTTTGTGCACAGTGTTGGGCACTAAAGCGTTAATCCGATAACAGTTAATTAACGAAGTTAACTTTTTTTAACGGACTATTAACGGAAGTTAATTTCCATTTATCGTTATCGGACCAGTTAACTTCCGATAACTCGATATTTAGTCTGTTAAAGTCCGTTAACACGTTAACTGCGAGGAGTCATTCACGGAAGATCACCGCTCCGCGAATGAATTCAAACCGCCATAACTTCAGTCTGCCAATTCCGTCCTCTGCCGCAGTGGAACGGCTCTTCTCTCTCGGCAAGGACATCCTGAGGCCCAAGAGGTCAAGACTGGCAGTTGGGCCTAACTTTGAGAAGTTGGTCTTTCTGAAGGGCAACCAGCACATTGTGTCATAGTCTTTAATAAATGTGCCTAAAATTTAATTTTACCTTTCAGTTCCCGCCATAATAATTCTCTGGTAAATTAAAATTTAGTTAATGGTTAGTGGTTACAAAGGTTTCAAAACGTAATGAGTACATTTTTTATTAAAAATAAAAAAAAAAGTTATTAAGCAAAAAAGTTGTAAAACTTGATAAAAATACAGTTAAATACCTATTTATTGTTGGATTTTGCATAAATAAACATTTTCTATGGGTTTTAAAGCTTTTTTCCTTGATTTTTTTAAATGTTAGTAAAGAAATAGTTATCGTTAACTTCCGTTAACTTTGTAGTAAAATTATCGGATTATCGTTATCGGAGTTAAAAATTGGGGTTAACGGATTATCGTTATCGACGTTAACTTTTTGGTGGTTAACAGTGCCCACCACTGTTTGTGCATTAGTAGTAGTTATACTATGTGGAGTGTGTACGAGAGAGAGAGAGAGAGAGAGAGAGAGAGAGAGAGAGAGAGAGATCTCCCTGTAAAAGGAATTGATTTCTGTCTCGAACTAAAATCAGTCCACTGAGGCGCATATGGACGTTTATCTTATAAAATGATCACAGATTTCTGCGTGAAATGTAGAAATGTTATCGGTGATGTGAAAGTCCATTCGAAATACAAAAATAAATATTCTTTTCTGTGCAGTTTAAAATATAGGATGAGGTTTGGAAAATAATCTAACGAGAGATATATGCATTGCTGATCCGCGTTTACTTCAGAAGTGAATTAAAAACGTTTTTCTCTTCTACAATTGGTCTTTTGTAAGCCATAAAAAGTGGTACGAAAAGCATTAAGCAGCGTTTATCTTTGTTAAGGTTGTTTGGTGCCCGTACATACATGGAAAATGCATTTTAAAATGAGATGTGTGACTTCAATCGTTTGGTTTTCGTATATTCAAGCAAAGATGTAGGCATCGGTGGATATAAGTTTTCTTTTTTAGTTTTTTAAATAAATATTCAGAGTGTTTCTTATTACTTGCATATAAACATTGTTTTAACAAACGGAAATAAATAAAATATAATTTATTTACTATACAAGATTCACCTCCAATGTAAAGATTTCAACGCTCATGAGTTATCGTATTCGCTTATTTCTTTTGTCTGTTAATTTTTCTTCCTATCTAAAAGAACAAATGAGAATAAAATAAGACAGACATACTAATTATATATATATATATAATATATATATATATATATATATATATATATAGCCAGAAGTCACCTAATCTTCCTGAGAATGTCATTTAGTCAATAATTACAAGCTATTTTCGTTTTTTCTTTGTGGATTTTATTTCTTGTACTACTAATTAAATAACTGTATACGCTATGTGTAAACTTCAGGGTCTGAAAAATAAATAATTTATCTGCGAGGGGAAACAAATTATTAATTTAAGGGAATCTAATGTTTAAGATGGGTGCTGATGGATCGTTGATCATGTTAAACGAGGCATTTGGCGCATTTTCCAAACGATTACGAGAATTATAAGCCCACGTTTTTAAAATGCGCTTGTAGCAATGTGATGAATTAGGAATCAGTTTCTCAAGCCTCATGTTTACTCCAGAAGTAGACCACTATATATATATATATATATATATATATATATATACAGAATCTATGGCTAACAAAGACCTTAAGATCTACTCTAAGGTTAGCCCGAGAGAAAGAAAAGAGTAGGGGGTTAAGAGAAGAGAATAAGGGGTTAAGTAAGTAGCAACACCTATCACTCGTGGGTTAACATTCATTCAGAAAAAGAGAAAAAAGTCTCACCATCATCATCCGCTGGCCACTGCCGGCAAGTCAGAAAAATAGTCGAAGAGAATAGGAAAGGAGTGAAAGATGAAAAGAAGTAAAATAAGAACGCTTACAAACCATACAAACACAGTCATAACTCACTGCCATACCATGCAAGTAAGGAGAGTTACAGACATGCAAGTAAGGAGAGTTACAGACATGCAAGTAAGGAGAGGGTAAGTAAAAGAAAAAAGTAGGTAAAGTTAAACAAAAAGTGGGTTCGTTTACTCTACGAGCTACATCTACGTTCGTGTTAGTCTAATTTTTTTTTATTGCTTGCATCACACGCTGGCATGTCACAAGCTGGCATTAATCGTCAACAAACTCATCCGCGACCACCACCCCCAGAGCTCCTGTTACTAATTGTTTTTTTTTATTTTAAACAACGTTAATATTTTTAAAATGCCTATCTAGACGGTTCTTAAACATATTAACGCTGGTAGTTAACGACTGACGCGGGGAGATTATTCCATTTATCAATTACTTTAAACGTAAAGACGTTTTTAGCGATATTAGTAATGGAACGTCTGCCACGCAACTTAAATCCGTTATTACGAGTATTGCTATTATCGAAAGTGAACAGTTTGTCAAAATTTACGTTATCGATGTTATTAACGATTTTGAAAACTTCGATAAGCTCCCCCCTTAATCTCCTAGTTTCGAGTGAATGCAAGTCTAGCTCTTTAATTCTATATTCATAAGGCTTGTTGCGCAATGACGGAATTAGTTTCGTGGCACGACGCTGAACCCTTTCTAACCTTTCAATATCCTCACGCAAATACGGGCACCAAAACTGAACGGCATATTCTAAATGAGGCCTGACTAGGGACTTGTAAAGGGGAAATATAATATTCTTCGATTTAAATTCGAAATTACGCGCTTTGAAGCCTAACATTCTATTAGCTTTTGCGCAAGACTCCAGGCACTGGTTCCTAACTTTTAAACCCTTAGATACGCGTACGCCTAAATCTACTTCCTCGTCAACGCTCGCTAATTCTCTACCATCCATCGTGTACGTGTAATTATTGTTACGAGAACCTATATGCAAAACTTTACATTTGTCTACGTTAAATTGCATCTGCCACTTATCCGTCCACTCCATGATCCTATTTACATCGTCTTGGACCCTATTTCTATCGTCCTCGTTAACAACCTTACCGCCTGTTTTAGTATCGCCCGCGAATTTTGACACGTTACTAGTCAATCCTACATCTATGTCGTAAATGTAAATTACGAATAGCAATGAGCCTAACACTGAACCCTGTGGGACACCTCTACCTACATCCAACCACCCCGATTCACTACCATTAACAACGACCCTCTGTCTCTTAGCACGAAGCCATTCCTCTAACCAGTTAGCTACCCGACGGCGTATACCGTGCGCTTTAACCTTCGCAATTAATCTTCTATGCGGAACTGTATCGAACGCCGTTTTAAAATCTAAATAAATAACGTCAGCCGCTCTATGCCTATCGTATTCGCGCACTATTTCGTTATAAAATTCTAACAAATTAGTTAAACAAGATCTGTGGCGTCGAAACCCATGCTAACTACTATTAATCAAATCTCTACTTTCTAAGTGATCGATGATACGATCCCTAACTATGGATTTCAAAAGTTTACCGACAACTGACGTTAAGTTAATGGGCCTATAATTGCTAGCTACTGTGCGGTCGCCTTTTTTAAAAATGGGCGTGACGTTAGCTAATTTGAAGTCTTCAGGAATAATCCCAGTTTCGAGTGACTGATTAAAAATCTTCGTTAAGGGGCCTACAATAACGGCTTTCAAATGTCTGGGATAAAAAGCGTCAGGGCCTGGAGCCTTGCTAACTTTTAGCCTATCGATATAATGCGCAATCTCACCCTCGTAAACAGTTATTTCATCCAAAATAGTCTCGCTACTAAATGGAACGCTATCGTCCACATCGGGAACATTATTTACGTCTTCTACTGTAAAAACTGTCTCAAAAAAATTATTGAAAATACCCGCCATCGCCTGAGCGTCAGAAGCCAAAGCACCGTTAACATCCACTAGAGGGCCTATGTTATCTTTTATCGGCTTACGATTATTGACGTATTCAAAAAACTTTTTTGGATTATGTTTACTATCCGCAGTTATAAGTATCTCTAATTTACGCTTAGCATTCCTAACTGATCTTTTAACCTGACGTCTAAGCTCGATATATCTATTAAAGTTAGCTGCCGTGCCATTGCGCTTACTAAGTCTATACGCTCTGTTATGCTCGATTATGAACTCGCCTATTTCCCTCGTCCAACACTTGGGCCTACCATGATTTCTAGCGCGCTTGGGCCTACGAGGAATAAACTCCATTTCAATATTCATAAAACTTTCTTTAAACGCCTCCCAATGCAAATTTGCGTCATTACCCATAAATAAGTTATCTCAGTCCACTACTCTCATCCTATCCGCAAAACTATCAAAATTAGCCCTACGAAAATCAGGGACTTCAATTACGTTACTATCCTTAGTGTTTTCTATCAATAACTTAAACCTAACAATTTGATGATCACTACATCCTAAACTCTCGCCTACTACTAAGCCTTCGACTATATTTTCGCCGTTCGTCATCACCAAATCTAAAATATTGTTACCGCGCGTTGGTTCGGTAACCATCTGTCGTAAAAAAATATCTTCCATGAACTCAATCAATCTAAAACCCTCCTCATTACCAGTAAAAGTCTCGTAATTAACATTAGGGCAGTTAAAGTCTCCGACAATTATACTATTCCGATTGTCAATAAAGTTACCAAGAAGTGAGTAAAATCTAGTATCGGTATCAAGGATGAACGGGAGGTCTATAAAGAACAACAAAATTAAAACTAATACCACGCGCCCTAACTTCAACGCACATCGCATTAATTGGTGCCGGAAAATCTATCTTAACCTCGATAGCCCTAAGGGAATTACGAATGTACAGCAAACGGCCGCCACCAAACCTATGTAACCTGTCATTAGAAAGAGTTTAAAACCCGGTACACCCAGTTCCCCCAACAAGTCCCGAGTCACGGTATTTAACCACGTTTCAGTGATATCATCTATATCGTAGTTGCCGGAATAAATTATCGCCTTAAATTCGTTTAATTTATTTCTAATACTACGCGCGTTACAATAAAAGACGTTTAAGTTATTTTTTACCACTGGCCGGCGTTTTAAACTATTTTTCACGTTGGGCCCGCGTTCCCCGGACCCACAACGTTTAAAGAAGGCTTCGACTATACAGCTTTCGTACGTTATCGCCACTTAATCTACCTAGCCTAGCATTACCTATTTCATTAAAATGCACCCCATCTTTTAGAAAAAAACTAGGATCACTGAATTCGGACCACAGCTTTACGAAGGGTACATTTTCCTCAGCACAAATCTCTTCTATTTATTATTCAAAAATATTGTTTTTGACGTAATCCTAAGACCCAAACCGTGCCTAGGGGCAGTGTTGGGCACTAAAGCGTTAATCCGATAACAGTTAATTAACGAAGTTAACTTTTTTAACGGACTATTAACGGAAGTTAATTTCCATTTATCGTTATCGGACCAGTTAACTTCTGATAACTCGATATTTAGTCTGTTAAAGTCCGTTAACACGTTAACTGCGAGGAGTCATTCACGGAAGATCACTACTCCGCGAATGAATTCAAACCGCCATAACTTCAGTCTGCCAATTCCGTCCTCTGCCGCAGTGGAACGGCTCTTCTCTCTCGGCAAGGACATCCTGAGGCCCAACCAAGAGATCAAAACTGGCAGTTGGGCCTAACTTTGAGAAGTTGGTCTTTCTGAAGGGCAACCAGCACATTGTGTCATAGTCTTTAATAAATGTGCCTAAAATTTAATTTTACCTTTCAGTTCCCGCCATAATAATTCTCTGGTAAATTAAAATTTAGTTAATGGTTAGTGGTTACAAGGGTTTCAAAACATGTAATCAGTACATTTTTTTATTAAAATAAAAAAAGTTAAGCAAAAAAGTTGCAAAACTTGATAAAAACACAGTTAAATACCTATTTATTGTTGGATTTTGCATAAATAAACATTTTCTATGGGTTTTAAAGCTTTTTTCCTTGATTTTTTTAAATGTTAGTAAAGAAATAGTTATCGTTAACGGATTATCGTTAACTTCCGTTAACTTTGTAGTAAAATTAGCGGATTATCGTTATCGGAGTTAAAAATTGGGGTTAACGGATTATCGTTATCGAAGTTAACTTTTTGGTTAACGGTGCCCACCACTGCCTAGGGGTAATACCTAGAACTAAAGACCTATCTGACCTCGCCTTCAGGGACCTAATTAACCCCCTATATCTCTGCAAAAGGTCAGGCACTCTCGTATCGGGCCTATACGAGTCGTTGCCTCCTACCATCTTCACCAACATCGAGTGACGGGAGGCAACGTCAATCCTATCCACTTCGTCCCTAACTCTCTCAACCCTGGCCCCTTGAGACAGACCCTCCTCCTCTTGGTTGGATACCGTTCAACGAACTCTGTGTCCATATGGCGCACTAAAGAGTCCCCCATTTAAAATAGTTCACCTCATTCACGTCCCTTTCCAAATGGGCGAAGGGGTTCTAAACTTCGATAGGGGGGCGGATTCCTATCACCTAACGTACGCGGCCTAGCTCCACCCTTAACTTCTCTAAATCCCTCCCCATCTACTAATCTCGGACCAACCTTAACCCCTTTCTCAACTCTATTCAACCTCCCGACAAGCTACCTAAACTAGAAACTAGATTACGCACCTCACCCTTCAAATTACTAACGTCTTCAACGTTAGTATTGGTTCGGCTTTCGTCAACCGTAGCCCTACCCCTGCCCTCATCAAGCGTTGCAAGTCTTTCCGTTACCTCACGTACACTGCGTTTTATGTCAACTATTTCCTCCATTAACTCGCAAGATAAACAAACTGATCTCTCGGTAATCGCCATAGGACCGCCGTTATATTCTTTAAATTCCAAATACCACCGGTTTACGCCACACCTAACACACGATGCTTTCTGCGACGGCATCGCGCAGTTAAAAATTAGTTTATAACCGTCACAAGTTTAAATTAAATTAAGCCGGCACACTATGAAAACTTCTAAATCGCCAAAAACAACTAATATTCAATAACTTAACTATAACAATGTGAATATAAACGCAAATATATAAAATTCAAAACTTTCCAAAAGTAAAATTCTTAGCAATATGCAAAAGTAGATGCATATCAGAGCTCAGAAATGCGTCTGTTCAGTACAGAGTCTGGCTGACGAATGTATATTAAAGTGAATTTTGTGTCCATATTTTTGTATTTATTCTGCGTAAAATTATATGATGTCTACAACGAAAAGAAGTGTTATTGTTACAGCTTAGTTCTTACGGATATAGTTTTAAATGTATTGCTTAAAACATCGGATGCGATATTTAGAATAGGGTATTTTTTCTTTTTAAATCATCAAAGACTGGAAACAAGAATTTTTCGTATCTTAAAATAAAAAGAGAATAAAAAAATTAATTAACAATTTGTTTCCTCCATAATAATAAGTGATAATAATGACCACGGGAATCTCCGTTGGGGTCGTATAATTTTCGTACAAATTTTTTCGTTGGGGAGGAATCAGTATGATTGTAATTGTGGAGGAAGCCTCGGATCAATTTGGAAATTTCCCTCTCACCATCCTAGTGATTAAGAATATTTTAAAAGTTTTGCTTATGCAATAGAAGTCGGGGTACTGTAAAGTTTAAAAATTACTAATTGGAATGTACGTAATTTATTTACTAAATATTATTATAATTTGTAAAAAGTTTTAAAAAAAATTAATTGGATTTCAAAAAATTTAATAGGGTATTATTCATGTTGTAAAACGAAAGTAGTACGTTATTGCGACATGTTTAATTCAGTTATGTTCCTAAATCTATCCGAAAATAGTGCTTAGTTCTTTTACCGCGCAGAATATGGAGAACGTTTTGCTTGTCTCTTGTGGGTAGTTTAAAGCTTTCGCTGTTAACTAAAATGCTTAGACACAGAGTAATGATAAAAGTATATGAGCGCAATTTACTTACTAATTATTGCATGTTTGCATGCCCTCGTGCTTCTGTATTGAGTATTTTAGGAGTTTTTCTTTGTAACTGCATTATTTTCACTTTACTCTTTATTGAAGTTATAATTCCTGTCGACGAAATTATAAAGCATTTTCTTCCGAGTTTTTTTAGAGTATTTTCTTCAACGATTACGAGAGTAAAAGGTAGAAAAATTGGTTGGTAGATAAATGGGTACCCTAGGTGCCAGTTTAAGAATAAACCCTCGATTGAAAAGGAAAGTTTAATATTGATGTTGCGGCTAACGAAATCCTCTTTGTGTGTGTGTTTGTGATTGATTTCGTTTAAAGATAACTTGCCAACCGGCTGTAAAGTAGGTACAAAAAAGTACTGAACGAAATAAAGGCCATTTATATAGAGCATAGGTATCCCTGTACCTTGGTCGGCGAAATATTATTAAACCGCGTATACTTCGTAATGCAGAGCAATAAGATGTAATTGTAGACTCGATTACGTGTGAGTTTAGTGTTATTGCGAAAAAAACCCACTTAAATATTGAATTTGAATAATTTGAAAATTTTTATAAGAAATTTTGGCCTGATCGGGGTTAATGAAATTATAATTATAAACTCCACTTACCAGTGTATAACTTGTTAAATAATTTAATCTTACCATATGGTTCCTGAAATTATGAATCAAATCTGAAAATTACCTAAGAAATGATCTAAATAGAAAAAAAACTATAAATAACTGAATAAATATAACTAACTTTGACAAAATCACTTCAATATTTTTAAATAAACAAAACTTCAAAATACTATGAATATTTAACAGCACAATTTTGAAATCATCTGGAGCAAGTCCAACGACAGAAGGCGACCAACCAACCAAAGTTACATTTGAGGGATATTTTGTAATTTTGATTTGTTGATTTAGAAAATCTTAAAAAAATACTTATTTACACGAGAATTTTAACAGTGTATTGCGCAGTAAAACAAGGTGAAATGTATTTATTTTCAATAAAATTTACATAATTGTGTGTATATATATCACCTGTACTGTTATATTGATGGCTATACGTTTTGTATTTCTTATTTTTTTATTTTGTGCAATAGAAGCTAAAGTGCATGTATTTATTTATTTAACATAATTGTGTGCGTGTGTGTTGTGTGTGTGTGTGTATATATATTTATCCTGTACTGATATATTGATGGTTATATTATTTCTTATATTTTATTTTTTATTTTTTGATCATTCCAATGTATATTTTATTTTCTATATATTTCTTCGTCTAAATAAACAGAATGAAGTAATGGTGTTTTATTTATTTCAGATTAAATGTATTTCTTTTATTGCTAAAATAATTAGTTCTCTTGTTGAATAACTTTAAGGAGAAAGTCCGTTTGCTTTCGCTACTCGTGTGAATTAAAATAAATGGTGGTAGCTGACAACTATCCTCATATAAATAAAAAATTAAAATAAATGGTGGTATTTAGCAACTCCATAATATAAATAAAAATTAAAATAAGTGGTGATATCTAGCAACTCACCCTAATAATGTATAGCTGAACAATTAAAATAAAAAGTGATATCTGGCAACTCACCCTTCCTCTATATAAGACCCGCTTGGCTTCGGAGCGGTCATAATGATGCAAACTTCGGCGGAATAAAGATCTCTCTGTCCTTCCTTCTAAGGTTAAGACTTAGTTTAGGTTTCCCTTTGGGGGGTAAGGACATCCCACCTTCTCCCCCAAAGACCTCCTCCGTCTCTCCTTTCTCTTCCTCTCTTAGGTTAAGGCAACCCCTATGAGGGGTCATCCTCCCTTCTCCCCCCGAAGCTCCCTCCCCTCTCCCCCTTGGCTCCTTCTAAGCCAACTGGCTGATTAGTGGCCTATAAGAGAACGGCGGGTCGGCTGAAGTGTTAATATGCACTTGGCTCCTGCCAGGTGAACACCTCTCTTCCTTTCTCTTCTTCTGTCTTTCTCTTGGGGGATAACGCCGCCTCCAAGTTTCATGACCCTTGTTTCACCTACAACATTTCCCTCTCCACCTTGGCAACATTGAACTGTTCCATAACCCCCTCCCCTTCATTGCATATCCCCCTCCCCCCCTTTGCAACATTGATCATTATCTCTGCACTCGTCCATTTTGCGCCCACACTACTATCCTCAATACCCCAAATGATGAAGTACACGTTGTATTGTTTTCTGACTTTATCCCACTTCTTGTGCAGTGTCTGGGGCACTTTGACGGCCACATTCATAATGTTCAGCCACGAGACATTGTCCAAGGGGTGACAATAAGTAAAAGACCTTTAGGAACAAAATTGTACGATATGCAATCAATAACAGCATCTTATTGATACATCCACGAGCTCACATTAACATAAAACAGGTGTTAATTTTATTTTGGCAGGGCACTATATATATATATATATATATATATATATATATATAATATATATATATATAAGCACACCGGACAAAAAATTAGTCACCCCTAATAGCACCGATAGTAGGAAGTTCAAGGTCACACAGAGGGCGCTGATGTAGCATTGGTAAGTGACAAGTAGCGGTGACGTAGCACACAGGATCAGATCTGTTTCGTGAGGTGGTGAAGAACAAAGTGTGTTTGGATATAGTCTGCAAAATGGGTCGTGAGGCAGACGTTACTCAGTGGCAAAAAGGAGCCATCGTGTTTGGCAGAGCCCACGGACACAAAATGTCTGAAGTAGCCCAATTTGTTGGTGTGTCAACGCGTACTGTCCAGCGAGTTTACAAAGAGTGGTGTAGTTCGCAATCAACTGACAATCGACGGCGTAACTGTGGCCGGAAAACAATTCTCGACAATAGGGGCCGCCGCCATGTTTCTCGTCTAGTAACTGCAAATCGTTTTCAAACCAGAGAACAATTGCTCCAAGAAACCAGAGGTTCTCCAGCGACCAATTTCCGAACGGACATTGCGACGAGAACTGCATGCGATGGACATCTGGAGCAGGGTACCACGGAAGAGGCCGCTGTTAACAGCAAGTCACAAATTGGCACGTTATAAATGGGCTCAGAGGCACAAAAACTGGACTGCGGCAGATTGGAAACGTGTAATTTGGTCCGATGAGTCCCGTTTTTGTTTGTTCTCCAATGATGGGAGGCGACGAGTACATCGCAGGTCCAATGAAGCCTTTAATCCTGAATGCGTCGAAGGTGTTGTTCAGGCTGGAAACAGAAAGTGAAGCGCAGGAATAGACACCCACGGACTCTGGCGGAACTTCGGGACCGGCTGATGAACGAGTGGCAGCAAATCGATGTTCAGTACATGCACAACCTCGTAGAGTCTCTGCCTCGCCGGATTCGTGCGGTTATCAAGGCCAGAGGCGCCGTCACACGTTATTAGGTACATTCTGAGAGGGGTGACTAATTTTTTTTCCGATGTGCTTATATATATATATATATATATATATATATATATATATATATATATATATATATATATATATATATATATATATATATATATATATATATATATATATATATATTATTAAAAGAATAATTGTTAAACATTTATCTCTGACCCTGCTTTGAGGCGTGCAGGGTGCGTGATTATCACATCTAATGATCAGATAGCCGGCAAAGTTCATCCAATATATATATATTATTAAAAGAATAATTGTTAAACATTTATCTCTGACCCCGCTTTGAGGCGTGCGGGGTGCGTGATTATCACATCTAATGATCAGATAGCCGGCAAAGTTCATCCAATAGGAGGAATAATCTGCCTAATCACATCTGATAAAGCCTGACCCTTTTGCCCCATCTATGGCGTCATCCGACTGCCTGCCTACCTTCTTGCCACCATACTATTGCATTTAACAGGAAATTAATAAAAAAAAAATCCTTTTTGGACCTATAAACATTTTGTCGATGGCAATTTCATAGGCATTCTCTTAATATTAACCTTAATCTAACCGAGTGTAACCTAACTTATGCTAACCTAAAGTCACTAAATCTAACCTAACTGAACTAAATCTAACCCCCAAAAACTTGTTGATAGATTATGGTATCGACGAAATGTTGTTAATCCCTTCTTTTCTGGGATTTGAGCTCGGAAATGAGCCTTTTTTTTTCATAAACTAAAAATAATTATAATTAACGGTGATTGAGAAGTCAAATCTACAATATGTATAGATACACATCCAAGTAGACAATCATTTGCACAGACCTTTTTTTGTCATTTATTATGATTTACATGTCCAATTTATGGACGTATATTTAAGAAATATACTTTTAAAGTAAAAATAAACTTGATAATCAACATTGAAAATACACTAATTTAGCTATCTTCAAGAATTTTTATGCTTTGTCTACAATATTGTTGCAAACGCAGTTCATGACATTTTGGTATTATCTAAGATTAAAGTTTCATAAAAATTAAAAGTGATAAAATTCTGGACATATTCTTAATAAAACCAATATTTCAGGTTTCAAATATTACTTCATATAAAAAAATTTGGGAAGACAAAATGAAACCATTTTATGAGGAAATGCCAAAAACTGACGAAGAACTTTTCTGTTTCATGAAAAAAGGAAGTTACGCGTCTATTGCTGTCTCTGAATATATAAGACATAAAATGGGGTGCATACCCGTTCATAAGTCAATCCTTGGTTTAAAACTGTGTGAAAGTTGGGGAATTCCAAAACAAAGTCCACTGAAGAACATTCTAAATTATCAGTAAGTAAAAAATAAAAAATAAGTTGCTAACGCACAAATGGTATAACTCATATACCATCATTAATATTTACATAATACTACTCTTTTTGCAGCATTAGATTATTCTTAGAATCTGGTTTCTACGAACAGAAGAGAGAAATAGTGAAGAGAAAGCAACTTCATGAATTTGCCTTACTGTGTCCTGATGCAGAAAACAACGATAAAGCAATAGCATTATACAGTATCTATTTCGTGCTTCAGTTATTTCTTGCGGAATCTCTTTATCATTTTTTATTTTAATCGTAGAACGTTTTACTGCTTATTTACCTAAAACGAAAAAGAAAATAAAGGAAACTTTAACACCTGTAAAAGCTTCACATGAACTTCAGGTATTTAAAATAGTTAAGTAATTCTAAGATTTGTTTTTAATTAAAATCATGAAATACTAATCAGTAAAGTAATATTGTGTATTATTTTCAAGCTGTACCACATTGTATTTCATTAACATTTAGTGTTTGTATGGAACTGTGTGTGTGTATTTCACTATCTAAATATAATTACTACTCTACTACGAGTACTACTACTATAATAAAAAGGCTGTTGAAGTTCAAGTGTATTGCCATTGCAATAATATCTTGGTATACTTGACATTAATTTTGGAAAATCATTGCCGGCAAGTTCCATAATGGTAAAAATGAAAAATTGTTATAGTATAAGTAAAGTGTAGCTATACAGTAGTTATATCTTTTTTCCAAAGACGAACCATCTTCTGTCATTGCAAAACTTTATTTCCCCTTTCTCACATGCAAAAGCCTCCACAACAGCAGCAAAAAAAAAAAAAAAAATTGACATTTCCTTCTGACCTACCAGAATTAAACAATTTCTTTCTTGACAAAATGTCAACACTTTTACGAACTTTTACGACAATTTGTCTGCTAATCTCTAACTATTTTTATTCGTCGCATATTAAATTACCTTTGCAAAATCTGACTTACAGTACTGCTGTCACCATGACCTTTAACCCAGTGACCAAAATCAACTGTTTTTCCTTGGCCGAGGTCCATCCTATATGCCAAGTTTAGGCCTAGTTAAAATTAGTCCATGCGTTCTTTGAATTATTTTAAAAGATGAGCAGACACATATGGGTTTACAATTAAGAACCGGAGTGATTATAATATTCCTTTTGACTCTTGGGTTTCAGGCAGGAAGCAAAGCTTCAATGTTTCTTCAGTATGCAGGAATATAACTATAAGATTGTTCACCTTAGCTTTGTGTGCTTTTCTCAGACACGGGCTTGATTGCCATTTCGGAGAGAGGGCTGTTTGATATTTATTGGAAAGAGTGCATCTAGGGGATGAAATGATTATAAAATTATAAAATTTGGGACTTAATAATGACTTAATTATTTAAAGTTATTACATGATTCTATGAAGTTTCTTTCAACAATATTGGTATTTACATTTTTTGGAGTTATTCCACTCATTTCTGTTGATAAAGTAACAAACGATAAATGATACCGTTATATTAATTCTCGCTGCTAATTATTTCTCACTTTACAGTCACTGTTTTATTTGAGGCAATCTTGAAACGAATTTTTTTTTTTTAAGACTGAAATCTAATCTGAAAGTTTGTGAAAATATTCCTTAGTTTCTCTTCTAAATATGTATAAGATATATTAGAGTTTGTTCGATCTTACTGGTGATTTGTTAACAATATGTAAAACGTTTAGATATATTTAGAATAAGAAAATAATTGTTGCAAGGTAGTTTGAGAAGTAGAAATAAACGATTAAAGGAGAAACAATTAAACCAACGCAGGTACCGTCTTTATTCCACGTATTTTGATGAAGGAACATTCCTCATCTTCACTGGGAAGATCATATGAAAATGCGTAATCATTTAATAACGGTTTTGTACTATGAATATACATAAATTTAAACATTCTTAGGTTTGTTCCAGCCTGAGCTGTTGTTAAAATGGCAACCCAGAATGGAACGGATTAATTGTAATCTCTGATCTTATGCTATATTTACACTAGATGGCCCATCTTGTTTCAGAGAATTTTGTACATAAAATCAAGAACTAGAGAAAGATTTCTAAATATAATTTGTTAATAAATGTGAATTTATAAGTTCTAATACAATATCCAATTAAAGCAAATTACTGTATTTGAACCATGAGTTAAACTGTAGTCGTACTTATTATAATTCAGAAATTATAAAAAATTGTTTAAATGTAACATCTAAGAAGCTCATTTCTTCACAACGTAGGGGTGAGTGTGTCCCAAGGGTTATTGCAGTTTCCCTTTTATGTGTCTTGCGCATAACTCGTGCGACCACTAATATTGTTTAATATTGTCCATTAATATTGTTTAATATTGTAATACATGTTTTAACTATTAATAATACTTATTTACTTATTTATTTATTTATTATCATTAATTTATAACAACTACCTGCTTAGTTTTAATAAGAGCCCAGTAAAGCCTAAAGCTTAAGGGCCAAATTAAATAAAATAAATAGTCGAGCTTCACCATTATTCATGTCATTGTAAATTGAAAAAAATTTATTTATTTTATTATTATTAATAAAGGCTATTCTATCTATCTATCTGTCTATCACCGCTTAAATCACATAAGTCGTATAAGTCGCACAAATTCTTTTGTAACCCACCTCCGTAGAAGCCTAATTGCGGCACCGGATGACATTCCGTAGCTTCAGCACAGGGACGTATCCAAGGTGGGGGAGCGAAGGAGGCGGTCGCCCCCCCTTGGACTAGAAAACATATTGTATGTAAATATTAAATAGGTAATCATTATAACTGCATTTGATTAAATTACAGATTTGTTCGATTGTCCGTTTAGAAAACATCATCAATTAAAAATTGTAAAAAAAAAATCGCTACAAGCCTGTAATTAGCCTGACTCTTAACATGTAAAATTCATCATCAAAAGTTTCATTTCGTTATAAAAAATTTATACTATTCTAATTTAAGACAAAAAAAAATGTATATAGCTATTTCCATGCTGATTTTTATGGCATAAATATCACCAAGTTATTTTATTAACATATAGTCATATTAATGTGTTTATATCTAAAAATCATCCGATGAAAATAGCTCAAAAAGTCAGGTAAGTCAGGCTAACATGGATGGTTTAAATTTGAATGTTGATTCGATGTTTTTTTGTCAGAATTGACAATGTACATTTATTCAACAATTATGTTTCGCTGAATTATTTTATTAGGCTTGGTTGAATTATGTTGAATTTTGTTGAATTGAATTATGTTGAATTTGGTTGAATTATTTTATTCAACGACTTATATTATTTTATGCATAGTGAGAAACATTTACGATGCAACTTAGCAAAACACCACAGTTGAGTACTATATCATCACCAAAAATGATGTAGTAGAGATGTTAGAAGTGAATGTCAAGATTTACGGCATCACAATTCTAATGCTAAGGATGCACTATAAAAGATAATAGTTTATATATGCATTTAAAGAAATACAGTATAAAATACGTAGAACATTATGTCAATTGATTTTAAAAAATCACCATTGTTTTTGAGGCTAGGTTATATGGAGTTATTAGTGTTGTAAAAAATCCAGTGTTGTCAATGGGGCTGTAACTATATGTCAGGGTGTCAGTTTAATACTGGCACCCAATACATTAGCAAATTTTAGCGTTTATAATAATTGTGCGAGTGCAGATTAGTACTGAATTATATAAACTGAAAATAATTTAGACACTAATTTAAAAGTATATGCCAGCTTTTGTAATAATTGGTTATCAAGGTTTAGGTTGACCTAATTATATGTGGTATGATAGTTTTATCAATAAATTAGTCATAGTTGTACATAATTTTCTTATCAATATAAATGATGTACATTTATTGAAAAATTAGATCTATTCACTATGTATTTTGAGTATCTGAACTATTTGTTTAATGTGTGATTAATTCATAATTATGTAATCTATGTGTAACAATCACATATATTGATACTATTTATGCTTGAAGTATTAGTGAATGTGTATTCTTATGATATGTACATTAGGCCGGGTCGTTTTTGCTTGAAAAACGTTTTGGGGAAGTTTAATTTACCCTGTATTACGAAAGTTTGTGTACTTACATAGGAAGTATCATGACAAAGTTTTAAGCTTTTATATAAATATTTTGAGGTTCCACAAGTCACTTAAAGTTTTGGTGATTTTTTCCGATATTCCGTAGCGCATAGTAAACTACAACTCTTTGCTGACTTGCCATGATAGTTTACAAGGCAAATCACCCAGAATTCATCACGAGGAGGTGGCTGTAGGTCGAATTCCACACCATGCCCAGCCCAACCTCCCTTCCATTAGTTTTTACGTGTAGTTTATTGACATTTGTATTCGCATTTTGACTCAAATGTAGGCATGTTTGATCTTGAAGCAATTCTTACCTTTATAAAACCATCTCTATTTTCCTGGCCACAGACAGAAGCTAATGCTTCTGTTACAAGTTTGACATGTCTTTCTACAGCTTGTGAATGACATGGGTACTTTTTCAGAGGGTTAGTTTCATCACCCCTTACGATAAGCTCTAACTGGGTGTTTGTCAAGCTTTTTGTCAGAGGTGGTTCATGTCTTGGGTAGTCTCCAAATCGAATTAAATCTGTGTAGTCTCTTGCCAAGAAATTAATTTTAGGCCGTCTAAATTCTCTAATGCCCGAGGACACACTTTCCCTGGCTAAGAGAATGCGCCGGAAAGCTAACTCTCTCATCACTTGCCTTTCATCAAATAACATCGAGACCAATAAAGTTTCTGGGTGAGCAAAATATGCCCCTCTTTCAATAACAGGATCAATGACTGCCTTAAGCTCATCAGATAGGTATCTTGAACTAGATATCATAAACCAGAGGTGCCTTGGTCCCTGGTAATAGTAAGGATTTCGCTTTATATTAAACCATGCTGGGGCATAAACGCGAACAATGAATTCGGTCAGAGTTTTCAAGTTTTCTGACGGCTTTTTGGTCGCGACATAAAGTCTAACTATCCTGTTGGCTGTCGTAAGCCATCTCGCATGGTTCAAAGAACCTGGGTTGCAGTTTTCAAGGTTTTGAGAACATTGGCCTTCTATGACTGCATTACAAATTTCCATGAGAACTTTTGATCTTCGCTTAGATCGAGATCCCCCGGAATATAAGGCATATTACTTGATTTGATTTCTTCAAACTTGACAACTGGCATCTTTTCGCAGGCAGTAAGACTTTTGCCAACATTTCCATCAAGGGCTTTTGGTCCTTTGGTTTTATCATCCAAATAATTAAACAAATGGCGGAGAGGTAGCTCATTGGTATGCAGCAAACACACGAACCAATGAAAAGGAGTATTGTAGTGTACCTCTAGTTGCCTGATAACTCCATTATGTATGCCAGTATTTACATTGGTTCCATCACATCCAATGACCGTCAGATTGTCTACCTTATTATTGTTACTGTTAAGAAACTTTATCACTCCCTTAGAAATGTTAGTTGAATTTCCAGTTACAGGAGTGAAGTGCCCAAGATATTTTGATTCTGGTTCAGCTATAAGCGTGATGTGTTCCTCAGTAATTGTTGTACTGTCGTACCTCCCATCCTTACAGATATTTGCTTTAGTTAAGTCCTTTCTTCCATCAAAATACAATGTTTCTATACTTTCTTCACTTGATTTATTCAACTCCTCTCTGATCTTCTTTCTCTGCCGTCTCACATTAATTATTCTTATCCACAACATTGTGATAATCTTCAAAGGTAATGAGAACAAAATCTTCCAGAACAGCAGAGGCAACGGCTGCACCAGCTCTGTCTGATATTCCGAATCGGTCACAAGTTTTTGCTAATGAAGGCAATTTGCGAGTGAGCTTATGTGCTTCACCTGATTTCTTTATACCTTCCTCAATGTGATCATCATCATCACGCTTTCTATCTGTATCTGTTGATGTGTCAGAATCAGGAATTGCATGAAAGTTATCCCAGTCCATTGGCTCTTCCCTGGAAGTGGATGGGTTATTGATATCTCCATCTTCAATGTTTTTAGAAAAGCGTGCTCTTTCTTGTTCTTTACGCTCAGATCTTATTTGCAGTTTCTTCGTTGTCTGTAAATCAATACTGCCTATTGCCATTTTTCGTACACCTCTTTGGTCAATTAGGAAAAAAGTTCCATGGCAGGAACTTTTAGCTCTTTTTCACAAGTGCAAGAAAACAGATCATGGCATTTGCAGGCAGCAATATCAAAAAGCCTTTGATTTTTGGATTTAAACGCGGTCAGTTTAGATTCAAAATCTTTCCTTTTTCTACCAGTCTTCATCATATTTTTAGATTTTTCATGACAATCCTTCACTCTGGCTAACATTTGCTGTTCTGATATTGTTGGAATTGATGCACTTTTCCAGATCTCTTTTACCTTTGATGCAACTATTCTTGCCACATCATTAGCATTTGCTCTTTTTTCCCCTCACTAGCTATAAGTAAGAGATATCTTGTTTGTAAATATTCTTTTAAAACGTCTTCATAAAGAGGAAGTTGATTTCCACTGAGCTCAGCTTTCCCAAAAAGGGAAACAGCTGGACTCATGATTTTTTTTAACAGTTGCTTTCACTTTTACGGCCTCAGCCATTTTGGATAATTTGGGAAAGTCACTCTGTTAGTGTAACAACGCGTATTTAACTATTCAAATAATCAATTCTGAAAAGAAAAAATGTGTATATATAAATTATATATATTCTGGACGAAACACAGTCAAGAAAAAAAACTTAATAGCAACAAGAATACAAAAAATACAAGAAAATCTTAATCAAACATCATAATTGCCAAATAATTAATAAAGTTTACGTATTTAAATAAAGTTTTAAAAGTTTTAAAGTTTTTTGTAATGTTTTACGTTTTACTTGCAATCTTCAGAGGACTTGCGGAACATCTAAAACTTGATCAATTTAGTTTTTTTAATCATTGTTGAGCATTTATAGTGCATCTACAAATTTCTTGGACACAGGCATGTGGAAATTCACAAATTTAATTTTTTGATCTGGCCTAAATTGTACATACAGTATTTCTTAAACTCAATTCTATGTTAACATTAGAATCAGACAATTTGCGTTTAAGCGATGCAGACGAAGTTTTGGACAGATTTGCTCGTAAAAAAGCGAGACGATTGAACATGATGCTGGAATAACACTAGAAACCAAAGAAATTATCGCACAACAATCGCTGCACTAGTTTTGTGATAAAAAAGTGTATCCGTAAGGTCACAACTCCCGGTTCTACTTTGGCTGTTGATTTATTGGTCAAATGATCTAATACTCTCTTATGGGCTAGTTTTGTATCTACCTAGCTGTATACACTTGAGCAATTGAGTATGTATATCTGTAGTGTGTAAGCATTTCCCTGGAAATAAACTTGCCAGGCCGTTAGATTATGTAACTTATAAATATTGATTTCGCTGTCAAATTTAATAAAAATTAATCCCAATTGCAATAAATATGTATGTTTACCTGTCCTTTGATCGTATTGAGCTAGCATGAACTATTTGAAAACGTACACAATGTAACCCGTTTATATCACATCGCTTTGGATCATAACTCGGTTGATATTACTATATTTGATAAAGCACGTACGACTGATATTAAACACATAGAAAATGCCTTGCTTAATATCACTGAAGAAACTGCTTATTATCACGTTTATCTAATAATCAATTGTTGTTACATCGGTGGAAAAACAATGACATATGCAAGTTTTCAAATAATAAAATATGTTAACATGCTAAAAAGCACTAATGCAAAAGACGTTCATTATCATTTCATCCTACACCGAGAACGTGATATTAAGCATGTTACATTGTAGTAATATAGTTGAATGATGAAACGTAGGTATAACCTACAACGTTCCCTTCGCCCCCGCCTTGAGCAAATCCTGAATACGTGCCTGCTTCAGCATCACACCACCTTGATGTAGCTCTAATAAGAAAGCATCTCGTTGAATTGACACTCCTTAATTAATTTTTATTAAACTCTTTTACAGCTCCCATAGATAAAGATAACGTAACTACAACCTTATATAATTCGACTCTCCCTCTAATACTCTCTAAATTCCAGCTCTATCCTTCAGATACTCACCAAAAATACTCCTTCTGCTTATAGAATCCCTTTTATAAACTCATTTCCCTTTAAAAAAACCATTTTTTAAATAACTCGTATATCAATGACCCCTATACCCGCCAGCCCGACACCCTTAAGCTTTAAGTTTTGCAATCTCATCAGCAAAGAAAGTTCCTACTCCACAGAAGTTACTTCGATTCTTAGTGGCTCACTCCTGGAAGCTCTCCACTACAAAAATTTCCAGTAATGACTCCACCCAACTTTTAACGAAAGTGCTGAGCTCCTTCTGACAGACAATGTTATCTTCTCCGCCTTTCGAGATATTAACAACTCAGGGAGCGTCGCCTACTGAATTCTTTGTCTTGAAAATAAAAGTAATTAAATACTAAATAAAATTCAGGTTTTCAGAAAGTATTTAAATACTAAATAAAATTCAGGTTTTCAGAAAGTATTTAAATACTAAATACATTACTCCTAAAATGTATTTAAATACATTTCATATACAATTTAGATACTTTTCAAAAGGCACATAAAATCACTAACATCAGCTTTGAGTCAAATAAAATCGAGAGGTCGCAGAAGTAGACGCTGCAATTGTTTTGTGGCACAGAAGACAAAGTCTTCACTTTACTACCATCTTTGGAAGTTATTCGGAAATATTTTCCATCAAAAAGTGGGTGCAGGTGTGATTCGCTATTCTTATTTTCACTTCCACCATCAACAACTTCTATTTCACCACCTTCTTTTCCACCACTTCCACTTGCTGCAGCCATGTTATAAATATTGTCCTCGTCTAATATGATCAATAGGCTAAGGCTAATTGCACAGTTAGCGCTGAACTTTACACAACCACATATGACGATGCCTCAGGATAGACTGCCGGCTGCCGCACTACAGCTGTGAGTCTGTGACAATCGCCACAAGAGGAGGCTGGAAGTTCCATTTTTCAAGGTGCTTCCAGAAAGTTCCAGCCTGCTGAGCCTGGAACTTTCTGGAAACACAAGCACCTTGAAAAATGTTTTATTGTGTTCTGTGGTATCAGTTAAATACTGGGTGGTTACTACTGTACAGTGTACATCCTCGCAAAATTGAACAGTTCACAAAAAAAGTATTTTGAAAATGTATTTAAAAACAGGTTTTTACAAATACTAAATACTTTTCGAAAGTATTTAAATACGTAATTAAATATACTCTCCAAAATTATTTATGAATACATGTATTTAAATACATATTTAAGTATTTTCAAATACATTACTGCCCATGTTTGTTTGTCTTTTGTTCTACCTTTGATTAATGCAGGCTCTGTGACGATCTTGTAACTGAGACACTACGTTCCCTTGTGGAGATTTACTGTATAATCTCTGGGGCAGAAATTGTAATCTATAGTCACGAATTAACGCGATTTATCATTAATAATTCGCTTCATTTCAATAGTAACCATAATGTTAAGAGTAAGTATAAGAAAGTTAAAATTTCACTTCAATTAAATTCCAAAATGTAAATTGACAAAAACTTCATTCTTAACTCTTTTAAGAACAGATATGTAATTAAACTATTTTCCCAAAGTTAATGTATTTTTATACGCACAAGATATTCAAAGTGATCAAAATTACACTGAAATAAAAAGGCAATTTAATTTTCATGAAAATATTTAAAAATTATTTTGTCTACGAATTTTCCCACTAACACCATAAAAATTTATTTTTCAACAATTTTTTCTGTACCAGCGTGGTGGCGAGACTATCTCCCCGTTCATTAGCCACTGACATACGCATATGTAGGGATATGTATCATGAAAAGTGGGAAAGGTCATGCCTATTATTTTGGATACAATTTTTAGAGAAAAAAATTCAGAATAGAATCACTTTTCAGATTTATTTTTCGCAGCGATCATCACCAACCATTGATCCCTACCATGGTTATTTATATTAAATGCATTGTTTATGGATTTACGCAGTATAACCATGCTTCTTGTAACTCCTCGCCTTTATAAAACACAACCAGTAGGAGCTCTGACTATGAAGCATTAATGGTTCATAATTTTTATATCTCGTGTTAAAATAGTTGCGATATTAGACAATGTGTCGAGGGAAGTGGAGTACCGTTGTGACATAGTTCGTGCTACGAATGGTGCGCATGTCGAATGTATACCTTAATGTACATATACCAAATGAAACTTGGCATATCGGCTATGAGTTGTGCGCATATTAATCTGTTTACATTATTCAATAAAAATTTATGGCTCCTCAAAGTTGTTATCTTTCAAATGTGGACACCCTGTATATGCTAAAGTAGGATTGCCCTATAAGACCTAGAAGGCAATATTACTATGTATGTATAGCTATCGATTTATCTATATACATTCATATATGGTACATATAACATATAGGAGCATCATATAAAAATCTTAAAAATTTCCTTCATTAAGGCTAGGCTATTATTTTACAGCGGACTTAAAGTTAACAATTGGGATCACCTGAAGATCAGGGCCCCCAGCCTTCGTTAGTTAGCCTTATAAGGCTAACTAACGAAAATATCACGACTTAACCAAACCAATCGTCAAGGGCGTACAGTTGACCTAACGATTGGTTAGGTTAAGTCGTGATATTTTTGTTAGTTAGCCTTATAAGGCTAACTAACGAAGGCTGGGGGCCCTGATCTTCAGGTGATCCAACAATTATTATTATTATTATTAGTACTACTACTACTACTACTACTATTTAATTACCATAATAGGTAATTAAGTTTTTCTTGCAGTTGGTTCCTGTAGGCCAGGGGTGGGGAAACCCTCGCCCGCGGGCGAAATTTCGCCCACGAGCTAATTTCAATTCGCCCGCTTAGGTATTTATTATTTACTAAAAATTATTTATTTACAGCCCAGCAAATAGCTTTTCAAAATACATCTTATATACAGCGTGTCCCAAAGAAATGTATACCCACTTTGTTCGATAATACCAGCTATGAGGATAATAAATATATTACTTCTTATATGTTTTTTAATATAGAATTTTCTCCTGAATCTAAATATGTATTTATTTTTATTACAAATTGAAAAATAAAAAGGTTACAGATGTTTAAATTATAATTATTATTTTCGAGACTTCATGTGCGATATTTTCTAATATTTTTGCACGTATACGAGATAAGTTTGAAACCGACGGCACTGTGCAAAACTTACAAAAACAACGTTCTGGAAGACGTCGACCATCTTGATAAAGTGTCATTTAACCATGGAATTTGTAAATTTTTTGAATTAACTAATAATTACAACATTTATGCTTCAATATCAACACTAAACATAAGTATCTCAAAACAGTCGGTTAAAATATTAGAAAATATCGCACATGAAGTCTCGAAAATAATAATTATAATTTAAACATCTGTAACGTTTTTGTTCTTCAATTTTTAATAAAAATAATTACATATTTAGATTCAGGAGAAAATTCTTTATTAAAAAACATATAAAAAGTAGTATATTTATTATCCTCATAGCTGGTATTATCGAACAAAGTGGGTATACATTTCTTTGGGACACGCTGTATATAAGCTTAAAATTTGCCAGACGCCCGCGGAGGTGTTTATGTTATCGATTTTCGCCCTTGGTACTGAAAAGTTTCCCCACCCCTGCTGTAGGCTATAGATTAGAAAAAAGTTTTAAAATATTTTTAAGATTCATCCATTAAGTCAGATAATTATATTTGGTTCTGAACCTGTAAATATTTGTTAAAATGGTTTAAATATGTTACAATTTGTAAAGTGGTGTGTTTCGAATCTGGAACTACTGTTATTAATATTAAATAGTTTTGACAAAGCTCAAATTTTATAACAGGGTCTAGAAGTAGCTAACAAATGTAAAGTCAAGTATGCATATTGGTTATTGTTACATATCAAATAATTTGGGGGTTAAACCATATTAACAAGCTACTTCCTCTATGTTCGAAAACGGAAACTGTAAACAGTTATCAGTTCTAAAGAATTTTAGAACGAAATTCAACTTTTCATTAGCTTAAATCCTAAGAAAATTGAATTAGACCTTTACAATGTAAGATAAAACAAAATAATTGTGTAATCATAGAAGAAAAATATTCATTAAATATTGTCGAAGATGAAGGACTATCCCTCTCCCAATGGACAGGGTGAAAAATGAAAAAGTATTTGGGTTTTATTACTTTCCACCATCAAAGTCAGAAAAAATAGTAAATAAGTATAATGTATATTAATTATGCATCCTATACTATTAGTGCCTTATAAGAAAATATATTAAAAAATGAAAGGCTTATTTTAATTTCAGAGTTTTACCAATAGTGAAATACTAAAATTAAACTCTAGTACTAAAGAATTTGTATATGGTAGTGAAGTACTGTAAAATTTTGATTCTGAATTTTGAACAGACTTACATTTAAAGTCTAAAGCAGATAAATTTCTTGGTTAATTAATAAATAACATAAGTAAATTGGAAATCATTATGTCATTGTAATTTTGGGCTTTTCCGAAATTTGGACTGTTTCCTATTTTTTTGAAAATAAGATATTTAATATAGATTTTTACGCTAATTTTAAAAATGTAAGTCTTTTTATGGAGAAATTATTGTTTTAAACGTTACACCGTGTTCTAGTTTACGAATAGTTACTATTTTAAAAGTTACATGGTATGCTAGTTTACCTTAGTTACTGTAGAAAAATCGGATCACTTTAACATATTGCTTCCCAAAAATAGACATTACACAACCAATTACAGTTACATTACAATAGTTTATAATATTTAGAGATTAGCTAGTCGAGAAAATGTAAATTTATGGACAACTTAACTTATTATGCTTTGCCATCATTTTTTGTGAATGTAAAATATTTGGATCACCTGAAGATCAGGACCCCCAACCTTCTTTAGTTAGCCTTATAAAGCTAACTAACGAAAATATCACGACCTAACCTAACCAATCGTTAGGTCAACTGGACGCCCTTGACGATTGGTTAGGTTAAGTCGTGATATTTTCGTTAGTTAGCCTAGATTACCAACCTCTTTCTAACCAACCAACCTTTCTATTTTTAACATATTGCTTCCCAGTGTTAATCACTAACATATTGCTTCCCAGGAGGGATCACTTTAACATATTGCTTCCCGAATGCTTTGGGAAGCAATATGTTAAGGTGATCCTAAAAATCTTTTCACATTGGCCACAACACAGTTTAGACTTCAACAACTACTTAAGAGAGGTAAGTAACCTAATCTAACATAACTTAACCTAACCGAACCTAACACAAGGCGTTGAATCTATGTGGAATAAGGCCAAACGAAATAATAAGAGACAGTCAGGGACTCACCGGCAAATAATTGATACCTACTTGTGCGAATTCATGTGGCGACAGAAAAATAACGGTCGAAATATATTCACACAAATACTTAGTGACATAAGCCAATATTACTAAAGAATAAAATAACAAATATCATCAACTGTTCCCGCAAAATAGAAGTCAACATCTTCCTTCCTTGAATAATCAATTTTAAAATTAGAAAGAGCCGTTTTGAGCAGAAAACTAAGATTTGTTTATAAAAAACTTCTGAACAGTTAGCAAGAAGAACGTGAAAAAAGTGTTAGCAGCTGATGAGGAAGCTTCTAACAGTGGCTGTATCCTCCAGCGCGGGACACGTCAACGCGAAGAGGCGACGTCAAACCGAAACAACAACACGCTGGTGGCCAAACTTCCTCAAATCTCCGTGCAGCGGGCTGTCTACGGTTAACCAGACTGGCAGTCAACGGCCTGTTGCGTGGCACGGTCAGAGTGCCGATCGGCTCCCGGGGCCGGACCTATTCTCAGCGTGCTATTTTTTAATTTACGGGAAGCAGTTGTGTGCTTCCCGGACTACTCTTACTCTCCGTCGCCATTAAGACTAATCCAGGCCCCACTACAACTTACACATGTCACCATACACAAAGACAGACACAATAGCACCATGAGACATATACAGTAGGGCGGATCGAAAATGAGGTTTTTAAACTTCTTTTCGAAATTAAAATATGGCTAGTGCGGAACATATGTGGGTGCTATAGATAATGACTGTGCATAAATATTAGTCCTGCGAAATTATATCGTCAGGTGCCACAAAGCCGTCGAAAAAAGTGAAATATAATGATTTTCTTATATTCTGCATTAGTACAATAACTGAAACTTACTTGTTATTATTATATATTAAGTGTTCCAATTACCAAAATAGTTACTGAATTACGCAGCTCTTAGTTTATTTAGATCAATGTTCTTTTGATTAATGATCTAAATAATCCAGAACTCACCACGAGCAGGTGGCTGCGTGTCGAGCTCCACCCATGCCCTCCCAACCACCCATCCTTGCGCATGTTTTTTTCTATTAACGTTTTATTTAAACTTTATATTCAGCTTTACTTTCGAATGATGGCATTTTTTTACGTGACTGAAGTGTTGATCTTATGAAGCCATCTCGCGCGTTCAATCCAAATACTTTTGATGATGCTTCAGTCACTAATTTTACCATTCTTTCTACTACTTGTGTATGACAAGGGAATTTCTCGAATGGAGGGGTACTCTTGTTTTCTATGAATTCTTCAATCTCATTTTCTGTCAGGTGTCTTGTCACAGGTGGTTCAGTGACAATGCATTTTTGCCAATTAATTAAATCAGTATAATCAGTAGCTTCAAATTGAATAACAGGTACTGTGAAACGCCTCACAACTTTTTCCTTGTTTGTTTGCCTTGCTTTCTTTATTCGCCTCCACGCTGATTCTCTTATGGCGCTGCGATCATCATGAATCATTGATGCTAGAATATTTTCTGGATTTGCAAAAAATGCATTTCTTTGTATGACAGGGTTTACAATATCCTTTACTTCGTCATTCAGTGTTCTTGTTAGTTCAATAGTTTTGAAAACATGTTTTGAGCCATTGACAAAAGACGTACTTTGCTTAATAGAAAACCACATTGGGATGTAGACTTTCATTATAAAAGAAGCAATGTTCATGAGGTTCTCAGATGGACTTACAGTTGAAACGTATAGACGAAGCAAACGATTTGCTGTAGTCAGCCATCGTGAATGTGCCATTTTGCCTGGACTACGATGAGCAAGATCTGGAGAGCAATATCCCTTTGTTATGTCCTGATGAATATCAATTAGATATTTTTGGTCGGTGCTAAGATCTTCACAGTCTACAGTTGGTTCCTCAGCATCAATCCTTTCAAACTCGACAATAGGAAGACTCTCACAGTTCTCTAATTCCCTGCCAATAGGACCGGTGAATCCGCGGGGGCCAGATGTTTTTCCATCCAGCTTTGCAACTAAATGGCGTAATGGCAATTCATTGGCATGGAGCTGGCACACTAAATGTTGCACTGGCTTCTTCAGCTTCAATTCTATAAGCCTTATAACGCCTCCCTTTTCTCCAGTGTTGACTGCTGCACCATCGCATCCAATGGCAACAAGGTTTTCCAGGTTCATGTCATTATTTCCAATATACTCAAACATTCCTTTACATATTTCTTCAGCTGATCCAGAATTCACAGAATAATGGCCCAAATAATCTGAACCAGGTTCTCTCACTAAAGTGATATGTTCTTCTGTTACCTTCTTCTGATATACTTTGGACTCTTTTTTTTCTTGGAAGAGTGTAGAATCTTTTCGACCATCAAAATAGATTCCTCTGATTGGGACCTGATTTTGATCTTTCATAATTTCTGATCTCTTCTTTTGTCTTTCTCTTCTGATTTTACTCCTATCCACTACTTCAGATGTATTGTCAATAGAAACTTCTCCAATATCTTGCAATACTGCACTAACAATGAATGCTGCAGCTCGATCTGAAACTGCAGTCCTGTCACAAGCAGTAGCCACTGAAGGTAGATTTGTAGTTTTCCTTTTCTTGAATAATTGTTCTTCAGGTTGTTCGAGCTTTCTCTTCGAGCTAACTGGCTCTGGAAATGTATCGTCTGATATTTCGCCAGATTCACTTTCACTGTTTGATGTCGATGATGATAATTCAACATTTGTATCCTGCAATTTCTCCTGTGAAGATTCTTTGGTGAGCCTCACAGCTTCTTTTTGCTTTCTTAGCAACGTAGATGCTTTTTTCTTTGAGAGTGTAATATCTACTCTATCAATAAACAGTTTTCTTTCACTCCTTTGATCTAAGAGGAACGTCACTTCTTCCTTTGGAACCGTTTTTTCTTTGGGACAAGAACATTGTGTTAGTACTTTGCACTTGCACGCTGCAATGTCAAAAAGTTTCGTGTGTGCTTCTTTTTTGAACATATCAATCTTTGCTTTGTAAGCTTCAGAATTTTTTCTGCTTTGGTATGGCTTCATAATGACACGATACTTTTCGTGGTAGCTTCTGAACATTGTTTCAATTCGCCTGTCTGACAGAATTGGGACGGAAGCACTTTCCCAAATTGTTTTCAATTTATCAACAACTTGTTCTAATATTTGAGATATTGAAGGATCTTTATTAGTATTCTGTTTCAAATCGTTTCTTACAAACAAGTAATATTTAAAAACTCCTTCGTATGTAGGAAGATTCCTGTGCCACAAATCTTCCCCATACCAAACATGGGGCACTCAGTTGAGGCCCTGGTTGATTTTGCACAAACTCGAGACATTTTGAAAGTATACAAATCTGAAAAACAAAGAGCTAATATCAATTATACGTTAATTTCAGTTAATAGTACATGGCAAACTTAGGGCAACACAATACAGAAATGCAAAATATATAAGAAACATAGTTTAGACTATCTGAGTAACGCCAACAACAGAACACCCACCTGCTACGAGAGCGACAGCTACACTGAACCGAGGTACTCACGTGACAGCTGAGTGAGCTGACTATAGAAAACTGTTTTTAGAGAATAGAAACTTTTTTTAAAGGTTGACTGAGCTATTTTTATACAAGTGTGAATAAATTCTTGTCTATTGTGCATCGTGGACTCTTCTGTAATTATTGGTTAAAATCTGCTTTTTTCAATTTTTTTCAATATTGAAGGTCATTGTGGCACCTGAAGATATTAATGTTATGATTTTAAATTTATACCAGCTTATTTCCTCACTACTCCACACATTTTCCACACTAGCCAATTTGAAAATTCGAAAAATGAGTTTTTCACTCCGCCCTAATATACAGAAGTATAGTATTAACATAGTACAGTACAACGTAGATGGCCTTATAAACAAAATCATGCAGCTTAGGGAATTCGTACACAAACAAAACATTCACATAGCACTTATACAAGAAACAAAACTAAAACGCACACACAAAACACCCACCATTCCTGACTTCACGGCGATCCGTCAAGATCGTACTGGGGGTCACGGGGATGGACTCATCACTTACATACGTAAAAGCATTAGCTACAATGATGCCACCCAAAACATTACAAACACAATCCAAGCAGATAACACGATAGAAATACAGGCAGTTAACATTAAAACACGCGCAAAACAGCACCACACTAATCAACATTTACATCCCACCAGATAGTTCACCTCAGGTGCCAGCCAATTACAATCCACAGTTACACAATCTGGCCTCTCTCACTAATGTCATCTAAGGAGGAGACTTCAACGCTAAAGACATAGTTGGTACCTGCCCAACCAAAGCAACACCAGAGGCGCCAACATAGCCACACAAGTAAACAGCCTCTTCATTCTTAATAATACAGAACATACACACATACCGCATCAAGCAGGATACTCAAACTCCTCCCAAGACATAACGTTCTGTTCCCCCTCACTAGCAAGAGAAAAACAACTGTCATCAGACCACCTGCCCATCATCATTACAACACGTTCTACACTCTGCCCCAAATAGGGTGTGTCAATTTGGGAGGTGAAAATTAATTTTTGCCAATTCCTTCACTGATGGGTTTTAAAAATATGTTTTTGGACCAGAAGACATTAGACAGCTGGAGGGGATCCAAAGAAGCTTCACAGCCAAGATCAATGGGTGCAAAGAACTAAATTACTGGGAAAGGTTACGAGAACTAGACCTATATTCACTGGAAAGGAGAAGAGAGAGATACACCATTATTTACACTTGGAAAATAATGGAGAAACTAGTCCCTAATCTTACTCTGAATCCCATAACTCCCCAAACAACGATGGAAAGTAGAAGCGGTAGACTGTGTCGTATTCCCAAATTGAAGGCGAGACAGGGAACATCCTTAACCCTAAAAGAAAATAGTTTTGTAGTGAGAGGACCAAAACTGTTTAATCAGTTGCCCAAAGACCTAAGAAACACGAAGGGAGTTGCAGTGGAAATCTTCAAAAGAAGACTAGACGCCTGGCTCAGAACAATCCCCGATGAGCCGGGCGTACCTGGCTATGTGAGGTGGAGAGCGCAAGAATCCAACTCACTACTTCACCAGGCCAACTCGAGAGGAGGGGCGACAAGCTTGACCTTCGCGAAATGAGAAATCATCACGCGGAACCTTTGTAAGGTTGTAAGGTAAGGTTGAAGAATTCAAATCTGCTATTATTTTTGTGATTGCTCAACACTTAGCTTGGTAAATCTACGTTTGATTAAAAAGCACATAAATTGCTCTCGGAAAACAACATTTATTAATTTTAGCTCTCAAAATGTCAGGTAATGCTATAAAAATTTTAGTTTCTCTGCATAAAACATATCCTAGTAATCATAAAACATATCCTTGTAATCATAAAACAACATTAGAAAGTAATGACATCAGTAAAAAAAATATTTAAACAACAAGTTTCATCAAGTCTTGCTTTGATTCGTTCTTGGACATCAGCCGCCGACTTGCTTCTTGGCCTCTGACATAGCCCTCACGTTTCTCATGTGTATACACCCTGTCTGCTGCCTCTGTGACTTGTTTCACACACCTCTCTATTGACTGAGCATGACAGAGCCACTGTGGAACTTGCATAGGCTTGTCAAAGAACTTCTTTACTTCCGCTGTAGTCAGTTTACATGTCAAAGGAGGTTCAAATACCCCGTCAGACCAGTCTGTCAGCTCCAACACGGAAGAAGCACTGAGGCTGATGGAAGGTGTCTTCCTGGGACGTACAGAAAGATCTCCAAGTGTGTCATCATCTCCACCCCTCATGTCAACAATCTTTTGGACACCAGCTCTCCTCTCCTCACTGTCATCTGAGCACAAGAGTGTCTGGATTATTATTTCGCTGAATGCATACCATGCTGAGCGCTTGATGGTTGGCAAAACAGCATCCACTACAGCCTTCTTTTGCAGCCTAACTAGCCGCAGCTGAAACAAGATGTGGCGTGGCCTTCCACCCAAGAGTGTTTTACTTTGATGTTGAACCAACAGGGGTAGTACACACCAACAATGTATTCCACTATCAGTCTTAAGTTGTTGAGGGTTTTGCCTTTAAGGCCATGTTTTGAAACCCATATGCGACAAAGCCTGTTTGCTGTTGTCAACCACCTTGAATGGCTCACTGGACCAATTTCAAGAAGGGCCAGATCTGTGGGAAGTTCTCCTGTCCTTATGGCCTGTGTGATCCTATACCCGTACGCTTGATCAGTAGAGAGATCCTTTACGACATTGTCACTCAGTGAAGTAAGAGGCTCTCCAATTGAGAGTTTGGTGAATGAAGGATCAATTTCAAGTTCGGTTGCAGTGTCTAGCATCTTGCCAATGTTACCTGTCCACTTGTTGTTAGACAAGGTCTTCCCATCCAGTGCTGTGATCAAGTGTCGCAGGGGTAACTCGTTAGTGTGGAGGGCACAAACCAACCAGATCAGCTTACGGCAAAGCTTGACCTCTACCCAATGCATGGAACCACCCTCCCAGCCAGTGTTAACATTTGTAGAATCACCTCCAATGGCCTGCAGGCTTTTATCAATACCCTTCTTCTTCATGAAATCTACAAGATTATCAGCAATAACTTCAGCAGGTTTTTTTCTCGTTGAGCCTTTCTCAGGAGTGAAGTGGTGGAGATATCTTCCACCTGGCTCACTGCACACAGAATAATGCTCTTCTTTGATGATGCTGGGGAACTGACGATCTGAATTGTCTGCTTTCAGCATAACTTTAGTTGTATCTTGACGGCCGTCAAAGAAGATGCAGTCAATTTCACCCTTCTTACAAAGATCATCAAATTCCTGATCCAGGGATCTCATAACTTTTTCTTGGGCCCTCTTGACTTTATTGTTATCAACTACAAGTCTCTTGTCTTCTTCAGTGATCAAGCCAGCATCCATAAAGGCAGCAGTGGTGATGGCAGCTGTGGCACGCAGGCCAACACCATATTTGATGCTATGCATAGCAACATTAGGTATTTCTAATGTGTTGTACTCTGGCTTTTTATTGGAAGTTGAAGACGTGCTTGGTATTTTTAATGTCACTTCATAACTTCCATCCTTTCCATCTTGAGCATCAGCTATTTGTTCTTCATTTTCATCATTAGAGAAAACATCCTGCTTACTTGTCTGCTTATATTCAGCAAGCCTTCTTCTTTCGTCTTCTTGCCGCTTCTGCTTTTTGACTTGTCTGTTGTGCTCAGGTTGATCTGGCAAGCCAATCTGATGTGGTCCAATAGAACCAGACTTGTCTCTCTGACCTTTAATGAAAGCAAGTTCCTTCACAGGGATCTTCATCTCCCTAGGGCACGTACAGTTAATGTGAGTTTCGTTTTTGCAACCAGCATCTGCAAGGCAGCCAAATTCAGAGCAGAGAACAATTTTACACTTGCAACTGAGGATGTCAAAAAGCTTGTCAAGTTTTGCAATAAAGCCTCTTTGACAAATAGCTTTCCTCTCCCAAGAGATATGTTTTTGGCCTGCTCCCAGCTCTCTTGGATCTTGTTTAAGATTGTGACTCGTGAATTTACAACGGGGGCTACAAAAGAACTGTTTGCTCGTTCCCACTTTTCAAGCACTTTAGGGTAAATGTCCTTTGCAAGACTGGCTGCTGGGTAGTTTCTCACATCCTCACCACTTTGTTCTCTTAGCAGTAGCCCATATTTCAGAACGTCTCGCAGAGTTGGGAGTTCAGAGGGCAACAACTCTCTACCAGTTCCAATTAGGTTGCTCATATGTGTGAATGTCCCCAGTCTTGTCCTCCTTTTAGAAGCCATTGTAGGTCAATTCCCACTGGTTAGGATGGTAGCATTGACGGACAAGTAATCTTCAGCACACTGATGAATATGTTTCAACCTGTGAAATAAGCAAAAACAGCAGTGCATTATATATACACAGCATATATAATTATTAATATAATAATTATTATATAATTCCACAAAAAAGTAAAAAAAGTCACTATTTTTATGTAGCTTCTTACCAAGCAAAACTAAATTATATTAAATTAACAAAAATATCTTTAGAATTCCTAAGTCATGCTGCAACTTTTTAGCACCCCTCATATTTGGAATTTGAAAGTTGAAAAATTCGACACACCCTACTGCCCCAACAGCCTTAGGCACACTTACAGAAATTACAAGAAAGCTGATTGGGAACAGTTCAAAATATAGACTGAGGAACAATCCACCACATTAAACAGCACACCCATCATAAACATCAATACAACACTCAAGACATTTAATCAGATCATCAATAATGCAAACAAATACATACCCAAGGGTAACATTAGGAAATACAACCCAAATTACACGAGAGAAATAGCCCACCTCATAAGGCAACGTAACAACCTCAAACATAACACGCAAACACCACACACAGAAGTCATAAAACAGCAGATACAACAGCTCAACACAGAAATAAACAACAAACTCAAAGAAAAACAAACAGAAACATTTAGGGAATTCATAACACTAAACCACTCCACAGATACATCCAGACTATACAAGACTATAAACAGCATTACCCACTCTAACATCGGCATTCACACCTCTCACGCGGCTATCTGTCGCAGCCAAAATAATATCCCAACATATACACAACAAGCTAACATTCTAGTTAATCACTACGCAAAGATAAGTCACTTAAAGAGAGACAACAACCAGACACACGCACACAGACAAACAGCCAGACACAAGAAAACCTACAGACTCGACACGACCATTACACCCTTCAATACAGACCAGACCACCAACATCATCAAAAACACTTGGGCACACAGGGAATACTAGCTCTCACAAATATCAGCAAATATTCATACCAACACTGTATTATTCCTGACATATGGAAACAAGGTAAAATTATTACACTACTCAAACCAAACAAAAATCCAACAGAACCAGCTTCCTATAGACCCATTACTTTACTATGCACACCTTCGAAAGCAACAGAAAGACTAATCTTACAAATCACCAACTCACACATACCACTATCGCTTGCTCAACATAGATTCAGACCTCACCACTCAACCACGACATTACTCACTAACCTCACGCAGCACATCATGGATGGCATCAACTCCAGACGACCAGCTCAACAACGTACACTATTAGCAACAATAGACATTAGTAAAACATTTGATGCTATCCCACGCTTCCCTGTCAAACAAAATACTCAACACAAACATGCACAATAACACCAAAAGGTGGCTGAGCAACTATCTTTCAAGAAGATACTCACATGTCACATTTAATGGCAAGTCATCCAAAAACAAGCTTTTTCCGAACGGGGTCCCTCAACGCTCTGTTCTCTCACCAACACTCTTCAACTTATACATGCATAACATTCCAACACCCATAGATAACAAGCTTACCTTATCATCATATGCAGATGACATCACTCTAACATCCATCCACAACATCGACACCGCTACAAATAACCTACATACATACATAAACAGTATACAAGACTGGCTCACACACAATAGACTCAAAGTAGCGCCCACAAAATCAACCATCACCTTGTTCACAAGCAACACAAAAGAACACCAGATAACTCCACAGCTTACACTAAACAACACCAACATTCCACATACTCACAGGACCAAAATACTTGGAGTCACATACAACACATCATTATCTTTTGCAAACTACATTCAGGACATTAAAAACAAATGTACGTCAAGACTTAACACGCTTAGGGTACTAGCAGGTACAAACTTTGGAAACCAGCACGAAACAACATCACTCATATACAAACAATATATTCGCTCAGTTATGGACTATGCTAGGTTGCTAGCCCATGCTGGGCACCCATTATCTCAAACACACACATAAACTCCTTACAGACAATACAAAACAACGCACTTCGTATCATTACAGGCTCTACTCAAACAACACCAATAGAACACCTGCACACAGAAACAAAAATACTGAAAGTTAGGGAACATTTAGACATGAGGGGAACACAATTATAGCAGCAGCGACAACTAACCCACAACACCCTTGCCACTACATGTACAATCATGCACCGACACCTCGCACCATTACGGTAACACCAGAGAGACATAACCAAATACTCCATTCCATACCACGCCCCACAGACATCACACAGTACAGAAAAAACATACACACACACACCCAACCCACAAAGCACTGACGCATTTCCTGAGCTCTCTGATATTGCTTCTACTTTTGCATACTGCTGATAATTTTACTTTTGGAAAGTTCTGAATTTTATATACTTGCGTTTATATTCACATTGTTATAGTTAAGTAATTGAATATTAGTGGTTTATAGCGATTTAGAAGTTTTCATAGCGTGCCGGCTTAACTTAACTTAAACTTGTGACGTTTATAAACTAATTAATTTAACTTGCGCGATGCCATCGCAGAAAGCGTCGTGTGTTAGGTGTGGAGTAAACCGGTGGTATACAGATTTTAAAGATTATAACGGCGGTCCTATGGCGATTACCGAGAGATCAGTTTGTTTCTTTTGCGATTTAAGGGAGGAAATAGTTGACATAAAACGCACTGTACGTGAGGTAACGGAAAGACATGCAACGCTTGATGAGGGCAGGGTAGGGCTACGGTTGACGAGAGCCGAACCAATACTAACGTTCAAGACGTTAGTAATTTGAAGGGTGAGGTGCGTAACCTAGTTTCTAGTTTAGGTAGCTTATCGGAAAGGTTGGATAGAGTTGAGGAAGTGGTTAAGGTTGGTCCGAGATTAGTAGATGGGGAGGGATTTAGAGAAGTTAAGGGTGGAGCTAGGCCGCGTACGTTAGGTGATCGGAATCCCCCCTATCGAGGTTTCGAACACTTTCGCCTATTTGGAAAGGGACGAGAATGATGGGGAAACTATTTTAATTGGGGACTCTTTAGTGCGCCATATGGACACAGAGTTCGTTGAACGGCATCCAACCAAGAGGAGGAGGGTCTGTCTCCAGGGGCCAGGGTTGACAGAGTTAGAGACGAAGTGGATAGGATTGACGTTGCCTCCTGTTACTCGATGTTGGTGACGATGGTAGGGGGCAACGACTCGTATAGGCCCGATACGAGAGTGCCTGACCTTTTGGAGAGATATAGGGGGTTAATTAGGTCCATAAAGGCGAGGTCAAATAGGTCTTTAGTTATAAGTATTACCCCTAGGCACGGTTTGAGTCTTAGGATTACGTCTAAAGCGATATTTTTGAATACTAAATTAGGAGAGATTTGTGCTAAGGAAAATGTACCCTTCGTAAAGCTGTGGTCAGAATTCAGTGATCCTAGTCTTTTTATAAAAGATGGGGTGCATTTTAATGAAATAGGTAATGCTAGGCAGGTAGGTTAATTGACGAAAACTTACGAAAGCTGTATAGGTCGAAACCTCCTTTAAACGTTGTGGGTCCGGAGAACGCGGGCCCGACGTGAAAAATAGTTTAAAACGCCGGCCAGTGGTAAAAAATAACTTAAACGTTTTTTATTGTAACGCGCGTAGTATTAGAAATAAATTAAACGAATTTAAGGCGATAATTTATTCCGGTAACTACGATATAGTTGCTATCACTGAAACGTGGTTAAATACCGTGACTCGGGACTTGCTGGGGGGCTATCGAGGTTAAGATAGATTTTCCGGCAGCAATTAATGCGATATACGTTGAAGTTAGGGCGCGTAGTATTAGTTTTAATTTTGTTGTTGTTTATAGACCTCCCGTTCAACCCCTCGATACCGATACTAGATTTTACACACTTCTTAGTAATTTTATTAATAATTAATCGGGATAGTATAGTTGTCGGAGACTTTAATTGCCCTAACGTCAATTACGAGACTTTTGGTAATGAGGAGGGTTGAGATTGATTGAGTTCATGGAAGATAATTTTTTACGATAGATGGTTACCGAACCAATTTGCGGTGACAATATTTTAGACGTGGTGATGACGAACGGCGAAAATACAGTCGAAGGTTTAGAAGTAGGCGAGAGTTTAGGATGTAGTGCTCATCAAATTCTTAGGTTTAAGTTATTGATAGAAAACACTAAGGATAGTAACATAATAGACGTCCCTGATTTTCGTAGGACCAATTTTGATAGTTTTGCGGATAGGATGAGAGTAGTGGACTGGGATAACTTATTTATGGGAAATGACACAAATTTGTATTGGGAGGAGTTTAAAGAAAGTTTTATGAATATTGAAAGGGAGTTTATTCCTCGCAGGCCCAAGCGCGCTAGAAATCATGGTAGGCCCAAGTGGTGGACTAGGGAATTAGGCGAGTTCATAAACGAGCGTAACAGAGCGTATAACTTAATAAGCGCAATGGCAAGGCAGCTAACTTTAATAGATATATCGAGCTTCGACGTCAGGTTAAAAGATCAGTTAGGAATGCTAAGCGTAATTTAAAGATATTTATATCTGCGGGTAGTAAACATAATCCAAAAATGTTTTTTGAATACGTCAATAATCGTAAGCCGATAAAAGATTATATAGGCCCTCTCGTGGACACTAATGGCGCTTTGGCTTCTGACGCTCAGGCGATGGCGGGTATTTTTAATAACTTTTTTGCGACAGTTTTTACCATAGACGACGTCAATAATGTCCCCGATGTGAACGATATCGTTCCATTTAGCAGCGGACTATTCTGGATGAAATAACTGTTTACGAGGGTGAGATTGCGCATTATATCGATAGGCTAAAAGTTAGCAAGGCTCCAGGCCCTGACGCGTTTTAGCCCAGACATTTGAAAGATTTGAAAGACGTTATCGTAGGCCCCATTTTTAAAAAAGGCGACCGCACAGTACCTAGCAATTATAGGTCCATTAGCTTAACGTCAATTGTCGGTAAACTTTTGGAATCCGTAGTTAGGGATCGTATCATCGATCACTTAGAACGTCGAGATTTGATTTATAGTAGTCATCATGGGTTTCGACGCCATAGATCTTGTTTAACTAATATGTTAGAATTTTATAACGAAATAGTGCGCGATTACGATAGGCATATTGCGGCTGACGTTGATAGATAGATATTTATTTAGATTTTAAAAAAGCGTTCGATACAGTTCCGCATAGAAGATTAATTGCGAAGGTTAAAGCGCACAGTATACGCGGTCAGGTAGCCAACTGGTTAGAGAAATGGTTTCGAGCTAGGAGACAGAGGGTCGTTGTTAATGGTAGTGAATCGGGGTGGTTGGATGTAGGTAACGGTGTCCCACAGGGTTCAGTGTTAGGCCCATTGCTATTCGTAATTTACATCAACGACATAGATGTAGGATTGACTAGTAACGTGTCAAAATTCGCGGACGATACTAAAATAGGCAATAAGGTTGTTAACGAGGACGATAGAAATAGGCTCCAAGACGATGTAAATAGGATCATGGAGTGGACGGATAAGTGGCAGATGCAATTTAACGTAGACAAATGTAAAGTTTTGCATATAGGTTCTCGTAACAATAATTACACGTACACGATGGATGATAGAGAGTTAGCGAGCGTTGACGAGGAAGTAGATTTAGGCGTACGCGTATGTAAGGATTTAAAAGTTAGGAACCTGTGCCTGGAGTCTTGCGCAGAAGCTAATAGAATGTTAGGCTTCATAGCGCGTAATTTCGAATTTAAATCGAAGAATATTATATTGCCCCTTTACAAGTCCCTAGTCAGGCCTCATTTAGAATATGCCGTTCAGTTTTGGTGCCCGTATTTGGGTGAGGATATTGATAGGTTAGAAAGGGTTCAGCGTCGTGCCACGAAACTAATCCCGTCATTGCGCAACAAGCCTTACGAAGATAGGATTAAAGAGTTAGACTTGCATTCACTCGAAACTAGGAGATTAAGGGGGTTGCTTATTAAAGTTTTTAAAATCGTTAATAAAATCGATAACGTAAATTTTTACAAACTGTTCACTTTCGATAATAGCAATACTCGTAATAACGGATTTAAGTAGCGTGGCAGACGTTTCATTACTAATATCGCTAAATCTTCTTTACGTTTAAAGTAATTGATAAATGGAATAATCTTTCCCCGCCCGTCGTGAACTCTACCAGCGTTATGTTTAAGAACCGTCTAGATAGGCATTTTAAAAATATTAACGTTGTTTAAAATAAAAAAAACAATTAGCAACAGGGGCTCTGGGAGTGGTGGTCGAGGATGAGTCTGTTGACGATAATGCCAGCTTGTGACACCATCAATGAAATTATTATAAAAAAAAAAATTAAACTGACACGAACGTAGATGTAGCTCGTAGCGTAAACTAACCCACTTTTTGTTTTACTTTACCTACTTTTTTTTCTTATCCTCTCCTTACTTGCATGTCTGTAACTCTCTTTACTTGCATGTCTGTAGTTTGCATGGTATGACAGTGAGTTAAGACTGTGTTTGCATGGTTTGTAGCGTTCTTATTTTACTTCTTTTCATCTTTCACCCCTTTCCTATTCTCTTCGACTATTTTTCCGACTTGTCGGCAGTGGCCGGCGGATGAAGATGGTGAATCTCTCTTTTTCTGAATGAATGTTAACCCATGAATGATAGGTTTTGCTACTTACTTAACCCCTTATTCTCCTCTTTTAACTCCCTCCTCTTTCCTTTCTCTCGGGCTAACTTTAGAGTGGATCTTAGGGTCTTTGTTAGCCTTAGCTTCTGTAGATCTGTAGACTCGGTCCGAATGCGGTCCTAGGTGCGAAGCCGCCACCCATTAACAGGTCAGAGATCAGCCTGAGCAGATCGGATCGAGTTAACTTAGTACGATTCCGATGTGGACATCATCCCAACTTACAGACATAAAAACACAGACTAGATAACTCCACAGACGACACCTGCCACCTGTGCCAGGACACACACAAACAATTGAACACATTATGATAGACTGTACCACTCTAGCACAACATAGAACACAACATTACTAGTGCACTGAACCTCTGGTCCACTCCGGAGAGGGCGATCGGTTACCTGCGTGCCACCGGCTTGCTCGATCAGGGTGGGCTGATCGGCTAAACAACAACAATAACTAAAGAATACAATAACTCTTGTATTAGTTTTTAGTTGTGTTGTTATAGTTTTTGACCTAATACAAAATTACAATAACAAACAACTTTTGAACCGCTCATTTCTCCAAACTAAAGACGTACATTTTTTAAATCAGCGTAAAAATCTACATTAAATATCTTATTTTCAAAAGAATCGGAAACAGTCCAAATTCGGAATAGCTCCGTAATTTTCAGGAATCACTTGAAGATCAGGGCCCCCAGCCTTCTTTAATTAGCTTTATAAAGCTAACTAACGAAAATATCACGACTTAACCTAACCAATTGTCAAGGTCGTACAGTTGACCTAACGATTGGTTAGGTTAGGTCGCGATATTTTCGTTAGTTAGCCTTATAAGGCTAACTAAAGAAGGATGGGGGCCTTGATCTTCAGGTGATCCAAATTTTGAATTCTTTAATTTTCTCTGCATTAAAAACTTTTTATTTCAAATTTGTCCCAATAACTTTTTACGTTTAAGGTTACGAATGGTAACTATTTCTATGATTACAATAAAAACTGATAGAAAGATTCCTGCAAGGAGCAACTGAAGAACGAAAAAGACAATGTGAATCTCCAACGCCTTCTCGTTGTTCTCTACTTCCGAACACAATAAGGCAGACTCAGAGAGGTACCTTCTCATGACTCTGTCTTCTGTTTGTAGAGACCAGATTCTACGATTAATCCAATGCTGCAAAAACATAATATTGCGTAACTATTAAATAAAAGGACCTAAATATAAGTTATACTATCTGCGCGTAAGTACCTTATTTTGTGCTTTTTACTTACTGATAATTTAGAATATTCTTCAGTGGACTTTGTTTTTGAATTCCCCAACTTTCACATAGTTTTAAACCAAGTATTGACTTATGAACGAATATGCACCCCCCATTTTATTTCCTATATATTCAGAGCCGCCAATAGAAGCGTAGCGTGCTTCTTTCGTTAAGGGAGAAAAACTCTTCCAAGTTTGTTGGAAATTTGTCATAATATGGTCTCATTTTGTCTTCTCAAATTCTTTTATGTATAGGTACTTCTGAAACCTGAAATCGATTCAGTCAATTTATTATTACAAATATATCCAAAATTACAATTATTTTAAGTTCTGAGCTGAAATAAATTTGCGTATTATTAAAAGTATTCTTTAAAATAAAATAATGAAATCACCTCCTCACTGGTTCCCAACTGATGGGCTTTCTTGCTCGTCTTTTAGCATAGTATTATAGTAATAAATGTTAATAAAAAATTTTGCTTATTAAGCCTTATGTAAACATGATACCAGCTTAGCAACATGGGAAGTGAGCCATGAGTTACTTGAATCAGCTCTAGTAGGCCGTCGCCTCTAAAAGGTTGGAACCACTGTCCTAGATATGAAAGTTTAAAACTTTTTCCAGCTTTTCAGAGTAATGAAATTTCATGAAATGGTTACATTTAAGGTCGGTTCCTGAAGCAAACCAATTGCTCAGGGACGCGCTTGCAATGAAATGTTTGGCTTGCCAATTGCAGACGGAAAAGTATAGTGGTCAAACTTAAACGGGCAGGAACCAGGTAGCTAAAAGCCCAAAATGGTTCTACAGATCGGGCCAGCATATATATTCATAATTCTATATAAGTATAGACCAGTGTTTTCTCAGCCGGATTTTCCCCACAACCGCGATTTCAGGGTCTAATGTCGGTGCGACCCCTTATCCTACAGGGGCAAACAAATTCACGAAGCGGATTTTTTTTTTTGCGCACAAATCACTCCTACAGGGGTAAATAACTACGACCCGAGGGGGTCGCAACCCACCGTTTGCGAAACACTGGTATAGACCATTCACTTTTTAAAATGGAATACTTATCAGTGAGTAACATTTAGTACTTAGTACCCAGAGCTGGGTAGTAACGCGTTACAAGTAACGGCCGTTACGTAACGTGGTACTTTTTTAGTAACGGTAGCGGTAACGGCGTTACATTTCAAATCAAGTAACTCTTTCAGTAACGACGTTACTTTTTTAGGGAAATACATTCGTTAGTCGTTACTTTTTTATCGTAGCTCGCAATTAGTTTCTTTCGATCCTCACTCATTATTCATTAACAGTTAAAAATTTGTCCCTTCACCATGAGCGAGGTGTGCATGTTGGCCGTTGGCATGCTGGCAGCCTACCCCTATCCATCCTCTCTCCCTACACTGACAGTACTGTCATAGTAGAAAGGCGAAGAACCCTGGAGCAGGGAGGGACCTAATTTCAACAGAGGTTTCGTCACTCCTCTCATCTGGGCCTTCCCGGCACGTTAGCTCTGCAGCCTTCCCATCCACTAACTTTAAAAATATGTTTATTAAACTTAACACTCCCATACCATCTAGTGCCGCTGTTGAGCGGGGTTTTCTTCAGTAGGGAAGGATATGCTGCGTCCGAAACGAGGCTCGCTCTTAGATCAACTTTTGAGAAGCTTGTTTTTTAAAGGCCAATAAAGATTTTTTGAATAATAGTTCTTAAGTTGTATATTTAGCTAATAAATTTCAATTATCGGTACTTGTAGGTTATCTCCCCCCCCCCACCAATTTTGACAGAATATTTTCATTAAAACTAACGAAAATATCACGACTTAACCTAACCAATTATCAAGGGCGTTCAGTTGATATATTAGTAAATAGTAAATACTATTCCAGAAACAATGTTATAATTAATAATAGATCAACTGTTCGCCCTTGATAATTGGTTAGGTTAAGTCTGATATTTTCGTTAGTTTTAACGAAAATATTCTGTCAAAATTGGTGGGGGGGAGATAACTACAAGTACCCAATTATCATTGCCATGCACAATAACTCATTTGATTCATTTCTTTAGTATTTCGTATTATTGTTTTGCAAAACTAAACTTTCCTGGTATATTCTAGCATTAGTAAATTAGTATCAATAGTATGCTACATCCTCTGTTATGTTGCAATTTCTAGTAATAAATCTTGCAGTAATTTTGTTTCACTTTTTTGAAAATATTATGCCTTATAAGTCATAACAACGCAATGAAGGCATGCACAGACTTCATAGCCTATGCATTAACCAGTGGATACAAACCAACACGTACTCGCACAAGCGAATGTTTATATGATATAATATGATATTTCATGCATATATAAATTATAATATACCTATGCATATAATATATTTACATTTCATTAAAAGTAACGGTAACGCGTAACGGTGCCGTTACTCGTTACTTTTTAAAAATGGTAACTGTAACGATAACGGCGTTACATTTAGACTGTAGTAACGGTAACGGCATTACATCTATAAAGTAACGAGCACAGCACTGCTAGTACCTACCCTAAAATAATCGACTTCACCGGTGTCACGTTGAAGAATAAATCTGTAATCGACCTTCCAGTGTGGTGAACGGTGGGTAATACTCTTTGTTTGTCAAATAAGAGAACAAAAAACTTGTGTAATAAATGTAGAACATACTTGCATTGAAAAAAAATGGTTATGAAGAATATTCTCCCTGAATAACTTTTCAGCTCATTTTCCGAACCTGAAGGATTGCAATGAAGTTACAAAGAAATGAGAAAAGATTTGTACGTACTGTATATGTTTTTACTTTTAAATTTAATGTTATCTTCAAGAAAGAATAGGCCAACGGACACAGACTCTTCATATCTACAAAAGTAGATTGAAATGTTAACTTATTTTAATCTCTGTCGGGTGGAGGTTCTTATTTTTATAAAAAATTTCTATTATATGCTTTGGATTCAGTGCCGGATTTAGAAATGCTGAAACCCTAAGCTATGTTTAGATTACGAGGCCCCATGGCGTTATCAATTAAAAATATTGTATTCCAATTCAGGCATATATTATACAGAGGCAGGCAAAAGTCGCAACGAAATATTAAAAACTAATGATCTAACTAAAAAAAATTATATTGCAAAGCAACTTCGCATTATGATGAAGATACCCTCAAATGAAGATACTTAATACGATTTCAAATTTGGTATTAAATCTTTTTATTCTACAGCAACAGTAGAGCAATTGTGCAGATCAGCAGTTATTAAATGGAAATGGATCCCATTTGTATTTAAAACGTCTTATTTCGTGATTTTTGGAGGGAAAATCATTGATTATGTCGTCAAAGGATAAACTACGAAGTTTGTCACACTATGCACAAATTGTTTAGTGTAGACAGCTTTTCTTGTAGCAATGTCGTCCGTAGTTCATTTTTTATTGTTTTCAGTGGCGAAAATGACCTTTCACTGAGCAATTCGTTACCATTAGACTCGAAAAGAGCCGCAGTATTGCTTCTACATTAGGGAAAGTCAACTGAATATTATCTTGGATGATGATTTCATACAAATCCTGGTGGCATAAATGTCTTTTATCTAAGTAATTTTGTTTGATGTAAGCATGAAAGTGTTTTAATTCTCCAACAAAAGTGACATCAATATCTTCAGCATAGTCTTTAACCAGAAGCTTCATACCTTCACTCAGCTGTTCTTCGGAAGCATGTACATCAACTAAAAAGGAAAAGTTGCTTACAACATTTTCATATATGTTTGCTCTTTTATTTAAATTTGTTTCAAGAGCATCCGTCATAGGAATAAAAGATTTAATTCGAAACTTGTCTTTTGGAGAAAGGGTTTCATCGGCATTAGGTGCATCACCATCGTTGATGTCTTTTCTTCTCATTCTTTTCCTTTTATTCGCACACTTGTAGTCTACCGAAGGCAGGATCTCTTTTGCTTTTAATTCAATTTCACCAAAACTTTCACGGGTATCTTCCAAGAAGTGAGTGAGTGACGTATAAAGCTTTGCACATGCACTAAGAGTTATCTGTGCATTTGTAGGGCCTTGCTAGTTTTGTGGAACTGATCTAATAAACGGTTCCAGAGAATTACCATGAACACAAACTCTAATTCCTCCATTTTCTCCATCAGAATGCCAACCTCTCTCCTTGTATCACCCTTTTCACTGCCATCAGTATGGACGTGAGGGCATCAATAAATAGATCATACTCCTCAGCTATGGCTGAAGTGGCCTTTGCATGTGCTTCCCACTTAGTGTCAGAGAGGTTTTTAGTACTGTGGAATCAGGACCCAAATACTGTATGATTTAAGTGCTGCCCAATGTTTTGTAGAGGCAGAAAAGAATGTGTATAACTGTTGCACAACACCAAAAAAATTTAAATGCAGTAATCAACTGCAGCACGACCAACAAGGTTAAGTGAATGTCCAGCACAAAGAATATATATGGCATACTTATAGTAGTTTCTGCTGCATGCCATTATACCTCCCTAACATGTTCGTTGTATTAGCATATGACTGTCCTCTGCACTTACCAAAGTCAACCTTGCAATCATTGACTAAATCATCCAGCACCATATTGGCCATACTTTCACCACTGTGCTTTTCTAATTCAAGAAAAGATAGAAAGCGTTCAATGGCAAGACCATCATCGAGTGACACATATCTTCAGGCCCTCTCAGAGGTCCAGAGAGGCCCGGGCCACTTCCAGCTTTTGAGGCCCATAGCTAAACCCAATTATTACTTTCACTGCAAACCATTATATTCAAAGCTGAAAGTTTCTAAATTTGAGGCCCTCTTAAGCTTGAGGCCCAGGCCAATTGGCCCTCCGAGCCCCCTGCATATCTGACAATAATAGTTAGTTGATCAACATGTGAAAGATCTGATGTAGAGCAAACAGACAAACTGAAGTATCCTGCTATTCTCAAGTCTTCCAAAATAGATTCTCTTACCTTTATAGTCATAAGCTGGATGAGTTCATCGCATAGTGTTTTAGAAATACGAAGGCTTTCCAGATCAACTACTTCCATAATTCTTAATATGGTTAGAAAGAATCAAACTTAGCGATGAGTTCTATCTTCAGCTTGGTGTGAATCCAAGGTTAACCCACGAATCCTCGTCAAATATGTAAGGAACGCTGTTCTATGCTCCCCAGAATTCTCATAATTTTTAATTGCACTGGGGTTTCGCCAGTCACTAAACCCATCCCTAGACAGTGTGGTTGCTGATATGGAAAAGAGCTTGCAAACAAAACAGTAAACACAACTGGTTGTTGGAAAGTATACTAACCATTACCGATTCTATTTTCTCTATTAGCTTTCGTTGAATAAAAAAGACCCCTTGGACAATATTTGATTTGATTTTTGAATGATTGCTTCGATTTCTCAAATAAACCATCCCAATGATGACACTGTGAGGGGGCCTTTCTGTAACCAGAATGCAATATCATCCTCGGTTAAGACTCCCCAGACGCCAAGATAATTGAACTTTGTGTATTTATTGTCTTCAGCCTGGACTTCAGTCTACATATCTACAGAAGCTAAGGCTAACAAAGACCCTAAGATCCACTCTAAGGTTAGCCCGAGAGAAAGGAAAGAGGAAGGGGTTAAAAGAGGAGAATAAGGGGTTAAGTAAGTAGCCAACCTATCATTCTTGGGTTAAAATTCATTCAAAAAAAGCGAAAGAAACACTCACCATCATCATCAGTCGGCCACTGCCGACAAGTCAGAAAAATAGTCGGAGAGAATAGGAAAGGGATGAAAGATGAAAAAAAATAAAATAAGAACACTTACAAACCATGCAAACACAGTCTTAACTCACTGTCATACCATGCAAACTACAGACATGCAAATAAGGAGAGGATCAGAAAGAAAGAAAAAAAAGTAGGTAAAGTAAAACAAAAAGTGGGTTAGTTTACGCTACGAGCTACATCTACGATCGTGTTAGTCTAATTTTTTTTTTTTTTGCTGGCATCACACACTGGCATGTCACAAGCTGGCAGTATCGTCAACAGACTCATCCTCGATCACCACCCCAAAGCTCCTGTTGCTAATTGTTTTATTATAAGTTATTAAACAACGTTAATAATTTTAACGAGGGAGAGGGAAAACGTGAGGCTGAGAGGGAAAAGGGGGATTGTTTTATTATTATATTAAAAAACGTTAATATTTTTAAAATGCATATCTAAACGGTTCTTAAACATATTAACGCTGGTAGAGTTCACGACTGGCGCGGAAAGATTATTTCATTTATCAATTACTTTAAACGTAAATAAGTTTTTAGCGATATTAGTAATGAAACATCTGCCACGCAACTTAAAACCGTTATTGCGAATATTGCTATTGTCGAAAGTGAACAGTTTGTCAAAATTTACGTTATCGATGTTATTAAAGATTTTGAAAACTTCAATAAGCTCCCCCCTTAATCTTCTAGTTTCAAGTGAATGCAAGTCTAGCTCTTTAATTGAATATTCATAAGACTTGTTGCGCAATGACGGAATTAGTTTCGTGGCACGACGCTGAACCCTTTCTAACCTATCAATATCCTCACGCAAATACGGGCACCAAAACTGAAGGGCATACATATTCTAAATGAGGCCTGACTAGGGACTTGTAAAGGGGCAATATAATATTCTTCGATTTAAATTCAAAATTAGCTTTAGCGCAAGACTCCAGGCACTGGTTCCTAACTTTTAAATCCTTAGATACGCGTACGCCTAAATCTACTTCGTCAAAGTTCGCTAGCTCCCTATCATCCATCGTGTACGTGTAATTATTGTTACGAGAACCTATATGCAAAACTTTACATTTGTCTACGTTAAATTGCATCTGCCACTTATCTGTCTACTCCATGATCCTATTTACATCGTCTTGGAGCCTATTTCTTTCGTCCTCATTAACAACCTTACCGCCTTACGAATAGCAATGGGCCTAACACTGAACCCTGTGGGACACCGCCACCTACATCCAACCACCCTGATTCACTACCATTAACAACGACCCTCTGTCTCCTAGCACGAAGCCATTCCTCTAACCAGTTAGCTACCTGACCGCGCATACAGTGCGCTTTAACCTTCGCAATTAATCTTCTATGCGGAACTGTATCGAACGCTTTTTTAAAATCTAAATAAATAACGTCAGCCGCTCTATGCCTATCGTATTCGCGCACTATTTCGTTACAAAATTCTAACAAATTAGTTAAACAAGATCTATGGCGTCGAAACCATGCTGACTACTATTAATCAAATCGCGACTTTCTAAGTGTTCGATGATACGATCCCTAACTACAGATTCGAAAAGTTTACCGACAATTGACGTTAAGCTAATGGGCCTATATTTGCTAGCTACTGTGCGGTCGCCTTTTTTAAAAATAGGCGTGACGTTAGCTAATTTGAAGTCTTCAGGAATAATTCCCGTTTCCAGTGACTGATTAAAAATCTTCGTTAAGGGACCTACGACAACGTCTTTCAAATCTTTCAGATGTCTAGGATAAAACGCGTCAGGGCCTGGAGCCTTGCTAACTTTTAACCTATCGATATAATGCGCAATCTCACCTTCGTAAACAGTTATTTCATCCGAAATAGTCTCGCTGCTAAATGGAACGATATCGTCCACATCGGGGACATTCTTAACGTCTTCTACGGTAAAAACTGTCGCAAAAAAGTTATTAAAAATATCCGCCATCGCCTGAGCGTCGGAAGCCAAAGCGCCATTAGCGTCCAAGAGAGAGCATATATTATCTTTTATCGGCTTACGATTATTCACGTAATCGAAAAACTTTTTGGTGTTATGTTTACTACCTGCAGCTATAAGTATCTCTAAATTACGCTTAGCATTCCTAACTGATCTTTTAACCTAACGTCGAGGCTCGATATATCTATTAGCGTTAGCTACCGTGCCATTACGCTTATTAAGTCTATACGCTCTGTTACGCTCGTTTATGAACTCGCCTATTTCCCTAATCCACCACTTGGGTCTACCATGATTTATAGCGCGCTTGGGCTTACGAGGAATAAACTCCCTTTCGATATTCAAGAAACAATCTTTAAACGCCTCCCAATGCAAATTTGCGTCATTACCCATAAATAAGTCACCCCAGTCCACTACTCTCATCCTATCCGCAAAACTATCAAAATTGGCCCTACGAAAATCAGGGACGTCTATTATGTTACTATCCTTAGTGTTTTCTATCAATAACTTAAACCTAAGAATTTGATGATCACTACATCCTAAACTCTCGCCTACTTCTAAACCTTCGACTGTATTTTCGCCGTTCGTCATCACCACGTCTAAAATATTATCACCGCGCGTTGGTTCGGTAACCATCTGTCGTAAAAAATTATCTTCCATGAACTCAATCACTCTCAAACCCTCAACGTTACCAGTAGAAGTCTCGTAATTGCCGTTAGGGCAGTTAAAGTCTCCGACAACTATATTATCCCGATTATTAATAAAGTTACTAAGTGTGTAAAATCTAGTATCGGTATCGAGGGGTTGAACGGGAGGTCTATAAACAACAACAAAATTAAAACTAATACTACGCGCCCTTACTTTAACGCATATCGCATTAATTGCTGCCGGAAAATCTATCTTAACCTCGATAACCCTAAGGGAATTGCGAATGTACAGCAAAACGCCGCCACCAAACCTATGTAACCTATCATTAGTAAAGAGTTTAAAACCCGGTATTTCAAGTTCCCTCAACAAGTCCTGAGTCACGGTACTTAACCACGTTTAGTGATAGCAACTATATCGTAGTTGCCGGAATAAATTATCGCCTTAAATTCGTTTAATTTATTTCTAATACTACGCGCGTTACAATAAAAGACGTTTAAATTATTTTTTACCACGTGTCGGCGTTTTAAACTATTTTTCACGTCGGGCCCGCGTTCCCCGGACCAACAACGTTTAAAGACGGCTTCGACTATACAGCTTTCGAACGTTTTCGTCAATTAACCTAGCATTACCTATTTCATTAAAATGCACCCCCATCTTTTATAAAAAGGCTAGGATCACTGAATTCTGACCACAGCTTTACGAAGGGTACATTTTCCTCAGCACAAATCTCTTCTAATTTAGTATTAAAAAATATCGTTTTAGACGTAATCCTAAGACCCAAACCGTGCCTAGGAGTAATACCTAGAACTAAAGACCTATCTGACCTCGCCTTTATGGACCTAATTAACCCCCTATATCTCTCCAAAAGGTCAGGTACTCTAGTATCGGGCCTATAAGAATCGTTGACTCCTACCATCGTCACAACATCGAGTGACGGGAGGCAACGTCAATCCTATCCACTTCGTCTCTAACTCTGTCAACCCTGGCCCCTGAGAGACAGACCCTCCTCCTCTTGGTTGGATGCCGTTCAACGAACTCTGTCCATATGGCGCACTAAAGAGTCCCCAATTAAAATAGTTTCCCCCTCGTTCACGTCCCTTTCGAAATGTGCGAAAGGGTTCGAAACCTCGATGAGGGGGGGGAGGGATTCCTATCACCTAACGTACACGGCCTAGCTCCACCCTTAACTTCTCTAAATCCCTCCCCATCTACTAATCTCGGACCAACCTTAACCCCTTCCTCAACTCTATCCAACCTTCCCGATAAGCTACCTAAACTAGAAACTAGGTTACGCACCTCACCCTTCAAATTACTAACGTCTTCAACGTTAGTATTGGTTCGGCTTTCGTCAACCGTAGCCCTACTCCTGCACTCATCAAGCGTTGCAAGTCTTTCCGTTACCTCACGTACACTGCGTTTTATGTCAACTATTTCCTCCCTTAATTCGCAAAAAAAAACAACCGATCGCTCGGTAATCGCCATAGGACCGCCGTCATAATCTCTAAAATCCGTATACAACAGATTTACCCCACACCTAACACACGACGCTTTCTGCGATGGCATCGCGCAAGTTAAAGTTGTTTATAACTGTCACAAGTTTAAGTTAAATTAAGCCGGCACGCGATGAAAACTTCTAAATCACTAAAAACCACTTATATTCATGTACTTAACTATAATATAAACGCAAGTATATAAAATTCAGAACTCACCAAAAGTAAAGTTATTGGCAATATCCAAAAGCAGAAGTAATATCAGAGAGCTCAGGAAATGCATCCGCTCAGTACGTAGTCTGTAATACGATCGGAGTCTCTGTAATACGGTCGGATGAAGTAGTCATATTCGCGTCTGTATTATTTATTCTAGTAAAAGAGGTGGATGCTTGTGGTTGTTGTGGATCTGTCTGACTCTCTCGAGTCTGAGATCCCTCCTTTATAACAGTGAAATAACTGTCAACTTTTGGTAATTGTTTTATCTGCCTTCCAAGTTGCTACTTGTTTTTTATTTTCTGAAATCCAGTTTCGGGTACAAGTTTAGCTTATGCTTGACATTAAATTAGAAAGGCAATATGATTAATCCTACCCCCGCCTCTATATAGGGGTTTGCAATAATATAAGATATAAGAAATAAATACGTATAAACTAAGAAATATACAATAAATAGAGCAAGTTGCTCCAATAATATCAGAAGTGGCCTAATCTTAGGCAAACTCAAATAACACTGTGTAACAAAATTTGAAAAATTTTCTGTTTATTGTGATTTTTCTTTTGTTTCTTAATGATTTCGGGGCGCTGATTCCAAAAATGATATTGGTTTTGCTCTATCATCAACCGTTTCAAAAATATAGGTTATCACACTTTTCATATGGCAAAGTATATAAAGAAGGCTAACATAAATATTTTCTGAAAATAAAAACACTATTGGAAATTAATGTTTATTGAGCCAAAATTGTTTGACAAACCCAAAATGGTGCAAAGGATATAATATATATCATGAGGAGAACCGATAAGAGAATAACAAGCCTCGTTATGCAGTGTGCGTTCCTTAAAAATGCACTGAAGAACGCGACTTCCGCGTATGAACATTCTTATCCTTTCTGATCAGCGACCATACGTAGTCTCCCATCATGGAAGTATCCCAATGGCCCTGGTACATTTTCTCCATCGTTTGAATATCTTGATGGAATCTTTCGCCATGTTCTTCACTCACATCGCCCAGGTTATCACGAAAAAAGTCTAGATGTGAATGCAGATAGTGTAATTTTAAAGACATACGGCACCCCATTTTGCCATAGCACTTAATCAAGTTTGACACTAACTCCTTATAGTTTGGTGCTTTATGGTTGCCTAAAAACCCACGAACCACATCACGGAAAGCACACCAAGCCTCTTTTTCGATCGGAGTCATCTTGGCTTCAAGGTTCTTTGAATTCAACAGCGCCTTGACTTGTGGTCCTACAAAGATGCCAGCCTTGACTTTGGCCTCAGAGAGTTTAAGGAACATGACCCGAATCTGTTGGAAAACTTCCGCTCCAAAATCTAACGCAGTTACAAACTGCTTAATTAGACCCAACTTAAAATGGAGAGGTGGTAGCAGAACTATGTCAGGCTTCACAAGAGGTTCCCTGAGTACATTGTACTTTCCTGGTTGCAGTCCTTCACGTGGAGGCCACTGAACTGTTTTATAGTGCTCAGTTGAAGCCCTACTATCCCACAGGCAAAGAAAACATGAATATTTAGTAAACCCTCCTTGTAAACCTAACAGGAAACCAATCATTTTGAAATCACCACCCACGTCCCAGTTATATTGTTCATACCTGATTTGAGTGAGCAGTTGTTTGACATTTTCATAGTCCTCTTTCATTTGAACATAATGTGCAACTGGTATAGATGGATATTTGTTCCCATTGTGGAGTAGAACAGCTTTTAAACTCCAAGTTGAGCTGTCAATAAACAGGCGCCACTCTGAGGGTATATCCCAATAGCTGTGAATAGACCATTAACTTCGCTGCAATAACAGAGAGAGCCATTGACATCGTAGAACCTTGCAAACTCTTCATGCCGCTTTCGGTATACAATGCTCTTGCAGTCTTCTCCAAGCAAATTCCACTCTTTGAGTCTGGAGGTCAGAAGCTCAGACTCTGATTTCGTCAGACCCAAATCTCTAATTAAGTCGTCCAATTCCCTCTGATTTGGAAATAAACAAAATATAGGCATAGCTCTATATGTAGAAGAGCATCAGCACTAAAAAAAATCGACACATAATGACCCACAGTCTGTAAATACAGAAGGGAAAGTAATGGATAGATACCTGTTCTGGTGGACGTGGTATTGGAAGACCTTCGCCATGTGGTACAGGAGCTATGGACGACGCTATGCTTGGATACTGAAGAGTCTGCCTTCCTTTAACTTTCCTGTACTTAGAAACATCTACCATGCAGTCATAGCAATCGTCGTGGTGGCTCTTTGGCTCTCTCCATATTCTGGGTGCCGCAAAGGGCATTGCCTTGCGTACTCCCCGCAGCCACGCTTCAAGTGTGGAGCGGCAGCTTTCACAGATCACATGGGGTGCCCAGGGCTTATCTTGGTCACCATAGGCATACCAAAATAGAGCCGATACGCGATCCAGAACTTGGTGCCTTTCGCAATCTTGTGCGATACTTGCTTGGGGCCTATGTAATACCCATAAACGTGGCAGAATATATCCGGCGAGTGTTTACAAGCTCTAGTTGCCATTCTCTTTACCAAACTGTACTACATTAATCATAACTTGCAGATATAGAGAGAAGAGTTTTTAAATCTGCAACAGATTACAGATTCCAGAAAAAAGATGTATTCACAACACTGAAATAATGTTCGCAATAAAAAAGGATCGATAACACTCAAATCGTCAGCACAGAGAAGCACAGAAACACAGTACCTCAGTGCTGGAAACTATCAGACAAACAACCTGCTTTCTTTGTGTGCTCACACTTACTGACTTCTCAGACTCTGCGCTCTTCTTTATATAGCACATTGGAAGTTTCGGGCAATTTCTAGAGCAAGAAACTGTCAACGAACATCCGGATTGTTCTCAACAATTCCTGATTATTCTGATATTGCTGCGCCCATAATAACATTATACTGGTAAAACATGAAAAGTGAGTTATCTCTGAAACCATTGATGATACATACAAACCAAGGCCAGATTTGGACTCAGCGCCCACAAATGCATATAAAAACAAAAAATTCTATATAAACAGAATCAGTGTTACACAGTGTAATTAAAGACTAACAGGCAAATAAGGAATGATGCGACCTCAATGGCAGGCAAATAAGAATGGCGAGAGATCTGATGTAACCCGTATCCGACCAACTAGATTTGCCCAGCAATCAAAGTCCAAACACAACTGTAATTAGGTGCTGTTTGTTATGCCAGATCTACGGTTATTATTAGTAGCCACGCCCCCAATATATAGGTCTTAGAAAATCTAGAAGAGGAAGAGCCATTGTTGTCCCAAGGCGATATGATGACTAAGCTGATTGATGCAGCATTGCTTGTATATATTACGTTAAGGTGTATATTTTAGGGTAGGTTGATTTTGGAACTGTGATCTTGGACTAGTCTAGATAGAAAGGTATTAATGTATAAAAAACGTTGCACCAACTCATATTTGTGAAAATGATTGTATTTTTTGAGGATTGTTAATTATTTTTAAGTTGTAAAATTGCAGAATTTTATGCGTAAAATCGCGCGCGCGGCATTCGCGCAATGTAAACAAACAAAATATCGGACCTTATTTCATCAAAATAATCAATTAAAATTCGGCTTTTTTAACAAAACGATGCTTGAAACTTATTGTAAATGCATTATAGATGTTTATTAGTGTATTATTTTGTATTTTTTAATGATATTTACCTATAAAATGTGTATTAAATTAAGTTATTTTATGATGCGTTCATTTAATTGTGTTTATTTTCAGATATTTCATAAAAATGGGTAAAAAATCGGAAGTCTGCAGTGTTAACTCGAAGTGATAGTGCCAAAAAATTCAGTGGCCAGCCTTCCCCTTTGGATAAAACAGAGCCTCCTACCCTCCGCCAAGTTATTCAGTACAGTTATTTCCTCCAAAACAGCCACCCGGACTTGAAAGACTATGATATTGCTAAAATGATAGCAAAGGATGTGATTGAGATCTGGCAGGCAGTGAACCCGCGGCTGCCCCTGTATGAGGAATATTATGTAGTGAAATTGGTGGATAAAGTGTGCTTCAAGAAAGCAAAAGAGATAAACAGGAAATCTCTTTCTACAGTCCAGGAGCAGAATCTGGAGGAAAAGCTGGATAAACTTTTTGACATTTCTGCTTGCACCTGTAAGCTACCTGTTCGTCCCTGTGATGACAATGCTGTGAAGTGCAAGAAAGAAAATTGTCAAACACAGCACATAATCTGCACTTGTCAATTAGATTGATGTGTCCGTGGACCAGAGGTGCTTACCCTCCAGAACTACAGGATAAGCTTTACCAGGCCATCAAGTTCATTGTGGAAGTGTATGCAGTCAGTTGGTTTGAGATCAAAAGGGACAGCAAGTTCCACAATCAGCAGCTGTACATCTTCAACATGATCCAGAGGATCAAGCAGCAGTCTGAAGAAATCCAGGGTGTTGCTTTCAAGAACCTGAAGTACAATGCTTTTGCCTCGCTGCCCGAGAATGTGCTGTACTCCATGATGAAGTCTGATGACTTGGAAGTGAGAGAAGCTGCTCTCAAGAAAATTCTGTCCATCAGGTAAGCATTTATTAATTTAAAAAATGTGAAAAAAAAATTTGATTATGGGGATTTATTTAATAAAAAAAAGGCCCGAGTTCTATAAATCCCCATAATCGAATTTTTTTTCACATTTTCTTATCCCAATTCCCCCCTTCCCCTCTGATAATGGAAATAATCTTACCTTCTTTCTGAAAAAAAATTCGATTATGGGGATTTATAGAACTCTGGTTTTTTTTTTTTTTAACTGAGACTAATAGGGATTAAATCTTAAACTGGAATAAAAAATAAATTAATTATTATTCTTTCAGAAGTGGGAAGCCAGCCAAGAAGAGGCTGAAGAAGATCACAGCCATCAACATTGCAGGTACCCACTGGTCAGAACTAATCAACCTTTCTCAAAGTGGCATCTGTGAACCTGCTCTCACAGAAGACTTTTCTGACCAGGAGCTTCAAGAAGCATTGCTGAATGGCACCAAGCTGGAGCTGCCTGATCTGCCTTCACAGTCTCAGAGTGTTGAAAGGGCCGTGAAGCTGACATCTGAAGCTTCCCATACTGTTTATGGACTCGAATCAAGGCACAAACACATTCTGGCCAAAGCCCTAAGCCGCCAGATGAGGCCTTCCTTTGCTTCTAAGGGCTCTTACAGTGAAAATTATGATATTGGGATCTAAATGTGTCTATTTGACTCTGTACATGTTTTTTTTACTTTTTATCAATAAAATTGTAACTTTTTTCATGATTTTGTTATGAAAATAGCGTTTTTTTCGGCCGAAAATTGCGAAAATGCAGTATTTTTCGGTACGATTTTTTTGACGATTTTTGAAACGGTTTCCTCAAAAAACGGTTAAAGCTAGGGATCTGAGATTTTTTGTCAGTTATTATCATATTAAGCCCTGACTATCTCGACTAGTCCAAAGTCGATAGCTAAAAAGTGCAGAAAATCAACCTCCTTTAATATATATCCATCTCATATTTGTAAGGTTAGTGAAAAATTCACTTAATTTAGAGCTAGCATTTTTGGGCTCTCGTGGCATCATTGTTTGGGCACTCTTGTGGCATCATTTTTTTAGGACACTGTGCGTCTTTTCTACTCGTTTGTTGAATGCGGCACTTACGGGACGTGGTCTTATAGAGAGCTCTCTTGCAATTCAGTTTGGTTGTTTAGATACAAGATTGTTGCATCGTGCAATGGTGCAGGTTGTGTTGTTGTTGCAAGGTTTAGGAAGAAGACCATAAATAGGGCCCCATTTGTTTTTATCTTAATTTTATGCAACTGAGGCCTAAGGTAGGCCCACATCGAGTCAGCAACCCTGAGGTAGGATCTAATAGGACCTCCAAGTCCGTAAGTTTTAGTCTAGCTTAACTTGGGCTGTGTAGTCCTTCAGAGCTTGGCCGTTCACCGCTCAGCTGGGATTCTGAACCCAATAAAATAAAATAAAATATAACATGGTCCTTCGAACCGGATTCTAGCCCAAGACTGAGTCAGTGACTATTTTTCGACAAAGTTCTGATTGTGCAAATTGTAGCCCAAGTTAGGCCTGGACGGGTTGAACATAATTGAGCTAAGGTCCCAGGGTAGAAAGTTTGGTCGGCCAATTGCGAAACTTGGCCGCCAGTCTGTCGTTGTTTTGGGCCTACATTTTTTCCGATTTGGTTAATTTGGGTTTATTGTTCGTAGGCGAAGGTTGCAGACTTCAGTGTGCCAGTTACTTGGGTGGAAAATTTGGTATTCCATACTGGTGGTTGGTCAGTACCCCAACCAAGCAATTCAGTTTATTTGAAAAAAGCAAAATTTGAGTTTGATCAGTTTGGTTAAATATTTTTGCCAATTCAGCTTATTTGGCATTGAGCCCAATTGTTGTTTGCATTGAAGATGAGCGCAGCTGAACTGAACAAGTTTAGGAAAAGGAGAAGCGCCTACAAAGGTCTAATTACAAAGGTCATCGCCACTATAGATTCTGCCATAGAGCAGCGGATTTAAGCTTAGGACTGCGCAGCTTTCCATATTAGAAACTAAAAAGGTTGCTCTAAGCGAAGTAAATGTTAAATGAGGCTCTTAGAGAAGAGGATGAAATAGAAATAACATAATTTACTTTGAAGAGATTATTGATGACATAATTAAAGTATGCCACAGAGCAAAAGAGTTAGCAGCTCAGTACAGTTGGAGACCAGGTCTAATAATGAAACACACCCTCAACAAATGGTGTTTGTGAAGTTAAGATTAAACAGATCTGCAGTTCAATTACGAGGGCTTGTACTCAAACATTTTCTGGGAGTATTCAGGAATGGCAAGGATGGACAGACAGTTTTCAATCAGCAGTCATTCTAGTCAAGTGTTAAGTGCGGTGGAGAAGTTTAACTATTTGCAGTCCCTCTTGGAAGGGGAGGCAGCAAAGACAATAGCAGGATTAGCATTAACAGAGGTTAATTATAATGTGGCTGGAGATATATTAAAAGAAACGGTTTGGTAAGCCAGAGATCTTAATTAAAAGTCACCTCCGTGAACTTTTAGCTATACCTCCTGTTAATAATTCCAATAGTGTCAAGGAGTTACGGCAGTGATATGTTGAATTTGAAGTTAGAACTAGGTCCCTGGACAACTTGGGTGTAGGAATGGAAAGGTATGGTATAATGTTGGTTACTATACTGGAGTCTAAATTGCCTAGCTCAATTTGCTTGAATTAAGTAGGGGACACTCTACAGAACATGTGTACATCTCCTTCAGCAGATGTTAAGTCTTTTAGGCACAGAATTAGCAAGACGAGAGGGAATTGAGTTTGCACAGTGGGATGTTAAACAAGGGGACAAAGGCAGGCACAGCACCAAAGTTTCTACAAAAAGGAATAGCCCAGTACAGTGTCAGCTCTACATGCATCCTCTGAGAATAAATTAAAGGGAATCAGGAATGCATATTGTGCGAAGGCAACCACAAGTCATATAAATGTGAGGTGGCTGAGGCTTTACCTGTTGAGGAGAGAAAGGACAGGGTAACTAAGTCCACAGCATGTTTTAAATGTTTTATGAAAGGTCACAGAGCAAGGTTTTGTAAGTTTAAAATTTTGTGCAAAAAATGCCATGGCCGGCATCAGCCATTATTGTATGAAAACACTCCTAGTATGCCCACCCCAGAAGTAGAGACATCAGTGGCACATGCCACTGCTATGAAAGGGAGTAAAAGTAAAGGGGGATTATTGCAAACAGCTGCAGCATTATTAATTGGGAATGATGGAGAAGCTACTGTAAGAGTGTTGTTTGATATTGGTAGCCAGTGTAGCTTTATTAAGACCAAAATTTCCAGAAAATTGAAGTTTAAAGAACTTAAGAGGGAAAATTTAAAAATTTCTGGGTTTGGGGGTTCCGTTCAAAACCGAACCAAAGTTAAGAAGGTAGAAGTTCTGGTTAAGGGGTTGTTACCACAACGTCCCACTATCAAGGTCTAAGCTGTAGAGATTGAGGAACTTTGTGCTCCAGTCACTACTTGTTTAGATATGGCATGTGTCCAAGAATTGCAAGTTAAAGGAATTAATTTGGGCAATAATAAGTTTGAAGGAACAGAAGATATTAGTTTTTTGATTGGAGCTGACTATTATTGGGACTTCATCACTGGTAACATTGTCCGCACATCTCGCGGTCCTGTAGCTATTGAAAGTAAGCTAGGCTGGATGCTACATGATAGCTATTGCAATGAAATGGAGGTTAAAGCTCTTTTTGTTAAGATTGAGGAGAACAGCCATGGTTTGGAAAGGCATTTGAAAGCCTTTTGGGAACTTGAATCCAGTGGCATAAATGACAAACAGGAGAAGCAGGCAAGTACAGTGAACAGTGATGTTTTAGAGCAATTTTAAAAAGGGATTGAGTTTAGAGATGGTTGCTATGAAGTTGGCCTCCTTTGGAAGGATTCTTGCAAACCCAGTTCAAACCTTCAGGTAGCTAATAGGGGGTTGGAGACTTCATTGCACAGGCTGAGAAAAAATTAGGAGTTGTTAAATGAATACAATGAGGCCATCCTAAGTTATGTAAAGGAAAGCTATGCTGAAAGGGTGCAAGGTGAGCTGGTGAGCCAGGAGGCACATTATCTGCCACGCCATGCAGTGGTATGGCGAGACAAAACTACCACCAAACTGAGGGTAGTTTTTGATGGCTCAGCCAAGGACAAAGGTGGTGTGTCCTTGAATGACTGTTTGGATGCTGGACCAAATTTAAATGCAGATTTATTTTCCTTGTTACTGAGATGCACTGTAGGGTGCCACATAAAAATAATTTTTTGATTTTTAGGACGGCCCTTTGTGGGATTGTTAGGTTGAGTGAAAAAGCCCTGAATATGAAATTTTAGCCAAATTGAAGGATATTTAGGGGTTCCGCATCGACCATCTCTGGCGTACCACGTGTCAGAAGTAATGAGTTTCTCCAAGAAATTGCTCCAGCTCCAAGGGGTAAAGTAACATGTACAATGTCAATATAAATGCTATCATATACCATGGCGTAGAGGACAGTCACAGCTATATTTCCATAGCATTAAGTTTATTCCATCTCCAATATTTTTTTTTTATATTAATATTTTTGTCGCGGTTCAAAAGTTTTTTTTCAAAGTTTCACCTTAATACGTTTATGCTTTGTAATCCAAACCACACCAACCGGCAACCAGCTTATAACAACACAATACGCAACTAGCAAACAGTGCAAACACCTTAACAATATTGTTCAACATTATTTCATAATTAATTGGAATAAACTTGTCCCACCATCTTCGGTAGCAGGATACTATTCTCTGTGTGTAATGTTATTAATAATACAAAATCATTAAATCAATTTCAATTTTATTGCAACAAAAACAATTAATATTATTAAAATAAAAAACATTTTATTCCGTATTAATCATAGTAATAATAACTAAGAAATAAAGTATATACGATTATACATTGTTATACAGGATTAATAGGAGTAACACCCTATAAAAATGAAGCAAATTCAAATATACCATAAAGTACTCCCAAACCCGTTAAGGATTTCCGCTGCGGGCGCTCGGGTGCTCTTTGCGGTGCTTCTCAACGACTTGCATCAAGTACTGCCGTTGCTCCTCGTCCTTGGTGAGTGCGAGATTGTAGTTCTGCATCAGCGCGACCCCTCGCTCCGCCCGGACATTGACAACGCTCAACGTAGAGACACGGCGTAGAGAGCCGCTCGAAAAGAAGCGTGCTGGATGTCGTGCAGAAGTCTGCGACTGTCTTTCGCTCGAGCTCCTCCGGGCAGACGTCCAGGGCAATGCGCTTGGGTGGCTCCTCGGTGCCCTCGACATCCTTGATGGCCGTCGCAATTCGACTCTTCTCCTCCAGTGGAGTGTCGTCATCGAAGAGAGCGAGGGCGGCCAGGTGTTCACTCAGGTACCAGAGATGTCGTCGAAACACAGGGGAGGTAGCCTTGGACACGTCCTTGTCCACCTTGTCGTAGTCAACCAGCGCCTTGAGCATCGCCAGGTCAGTTCGAGGGGCAGCGGCGGGAAGGGGCGCCGTAAACCAGGCCGGAATGTAAACCAGCAGCGCAAAGTTTACGAAGCGCAGGATGCCCCGGGCCTCGCGAGCCTTAATGGGGAGCTGCTGCAGGAAGAGGTGGAGCTTGATGGCGTATATCACTTTGGCCATCCACCGGGCGCGGTGGAGTGCGCCCGGTCGCATGAAGCGCACACCTCGCTGGGGGACGCCTCCAAGCTCTATGATCGCCAGCTCCAGGAGCTCTCGGTAGTCGTCCCGCGGCTGGCCCTTGGTGATGTGACCCTTGAAACGCGCGATCAGATCGTCTCGCGCCTTGAGCAGCGGCTTAGTAAGGTCTTCCTTGGAGATGGTGCTGAATTGGTCGGTGCAGACGGATTGCCAGCGCTCCTTCAGTCGCGAGAACAGTTTAATGTCAGGACCAGAGGAGGGGCCCATGCACTCGATGAAGGCTTTCTCTGCCACCAATTCTAGCATGTGGTGCCGACAGGCCAGGTTCAGCAGCTGGCGGTGAAGGCCCTGCTCGATGAAGACGCAAGCGCCCGAAACGACGCCCGTGTTGGCAGCTGTCGTGTCAAAGGAGAGCCCGACGACACGATCAGCGATTCCCCAGTCATCCAACGAGTTCAGCACAGCATCTGCTTGGGCGCGACCAGTTCCAGCAGGCAGCTTCGGCACGGAGAGAAGTTTGTCGACGCCGTCGCCGGACACGACTATGGCGAGGCGATCGACCTTCTTGCCGCTGAAGTCGGAGACCATCTTCCCGTCCCAGTGAACGATGAGCGGGACACTGAGATCGAACGTCATCTTCACTTCTTTGGCGATTTCCCCTCGATGACGCAATCGCCAACGCCGAATCGTCTCGTGACTGAGAGCCAGTTCATCTGTGTCTTGAATATCCAGACTGGAAGCAGCTGCTTTCATGAGTTGAACGGCTCCACGGTTGCTTGTTTTGGTCCGGTCCAGTGCCGACGCTAGGTCTTGAGTCATAATGTTCTTTTTGCGACGGCGCTTTGTAGGTGGGTTGGTTTCCTCTTCTGTCGAGCAATTAGGCGACGACGACGAGTTTGATGATGTAAGGGTTGCTGTTGCCAGTGATTGCTCTGATTGCTTTTGGCGCGTTGCCTTTCTTTGGCAGCTTCACGCGCGGATGCACGTTGCTCAATTCCAGTGAGGATTTTGTCCACCCCGGACATGACACCACGGCGACCCTTTTCGCGTTGAGCAAGAAGGAAGTCGCGATCCTCCTGGATGGTGATGACGGAGAGGGCGTTGTCGAGAGCCACGTCAAAAATGTCATCGAGTCTCTCGGTGAAGGCCGCCCTGGCTGCCTCACCTGTGGCACCGGACCGCTTCCGGCTACGCTGCAGTGCCTGCCAATTGTCGTAAAGTCTAAGCAGTTTTCGCGCGGCGCTTTTGGAGGTCATGGTCGGGATTCTGGCCATAGCCCAGAAAGTATACACCTCGACGATCACATTACGCGCCGCCTCGGCTAGAAGTTGTTTTTGCACCTTATGAAACTGTATAAACCGGCGAAGCACTTCACCATTTGAAGGTAACCTGTTTCCCGTTAGGGGGCTTGGGTTGGCGTGTCCGATTAGCCATATCTCGGTCTTGGATCTCAGTGAGCTTGCGGTAGCCATCACGAGATGATCACGCGTTGAATGCGTGAAGGAGACTGATTGACTGAAGACTGTGACAGTGTGACTCACCACACTAACCCGGCGTTGCGCTGTTGCCAGATCTCAATGCTGAAAAGTAGTGAAAATATATATAATGAGAAGCAAATATTAATTATAAATATTTAAATTTATGAAATGCATAAATTATAGCAATATATATGCAGGGTTGGCTGGTTTAACCCAAATGGTTTAAACCATTTAAAAAACCATTTTTCTGTTTTTTTTGTTTTTTTTATAATTTCAATTTTTACAACACAAATTATTTAATTCATAAACTAATAGCTCTAAAACTAAAACTTATATTTATATTGATAAGACCTAAAAACCATCAGTTCAGGGTAGCCTAGTATGTACGGTAGTATATAATAGCTACCTTGCACTAGCAGGCCTATTTAATAGTGGCATTGCACATAAAAGGATTGAAATTACCTGTATCAATTACATTATAAACGCATGTAGCTACAAATATAAATGTTGTTATTAGGTTTATTTTCATTTTTGTGAAGTTAGCACTTCTTACATCTAACATCTTCCAATTAAAAAATGAGACAGTCAGCAATTCTAATTTCTGAGTACCAGTACCTAATGAGTTATCTGAGTTAAGTTTTTTTTTTTTTAAACCATTGGTTTTTGGTTGTTTTTTTAAAACATGGTTTTTTTCAACCCTGTATATATGTAATAGTGCCATGGTTACAGGTTTCCCAGATAAATCCATTATTTCGAACACACGGTACAACAGAAACGGTCGATGCGGAACCTCTAAATATACTTCGATCGGGCTCAAACTTCATATTTAGGGTTTCCTCATCCAACCAAACAATATGACTAAGGGCCATTCGAAATTTCCAAATTCTAAAAACTGCCCCTATAGAGTGTGGCACCCTAAGATGCAGGTTTGGTAGAGTAGCATTGACTGCAGATGTGAAGCAAGCCTTTTTGCGGATAAAGTTAAAACCAGAGGACAGAGATACAGTAAGGTATCTGTGGGTGGATACGAAAGACTTGTTGGAAAATGAACCGAAGGTTCAAGCATATAGAATGAAGTCAGTGTTGTTTGGCCTCAGCTCTAGTCCATTTCTGTTGGCAGCTACTATGCAGTACCATTTTAAGAAATATTCTGAAGTCTATCCTAACACTATTGAACACATAAGGAAAAAATTTTATGTTGATGATTTGCTGTGTTCCGTGTATAATACAGAAATGGCTAAACAGATATTTATGGAGGCTAGAGCTATAATGAGGGAGGCTGGCATGGAGCTTAGAAAATGGCAGACCAATCATTCCCAGTTACAACAGTTTATGAGTCAGTCCTGTGTAGGGCCTGATGCAGCAGAAAGTATTGAAGATTCTGGTATTAAGGAGTTGTGGGCAATTGACACAAAGGTACAGCTCTTAGTTTGGCTTCGAAGGTCTTTGATCCTCTTGGATTCCTGGCTCCATTTGTGATAAAGTAAAAAATTTGGTTTCAGAGCTTTTGGGAAATTGGACTTGGTTGGGACCAAGAATTACCTGATCTTATGGTGGTAAGGTGGAAAGAATTGGCACATCTTGGAGACATTGAAATCCCAAGATGGTACTTTGGGGAGTTGAACAATAGTCCAGACAATTTGGAGCTGCACATCTTTTGTGATGCAAGTGAGGAAGCCTATGCAACTTGTATTTATATAAGAGACACATTCAAAGAGGAAGTAAGTTGCAGGTTGGTTGCTGCAAAGAGCAGAGTAGCACCTTTGAAAAGGCTTTCTATTCCAAGGTTGAAATTGATGGGTGCAGTTATTGCTAGTCGGCTTGCAGTTACAGTGCAAAAGTCTTTGGCCCTTTATGAAATTCCAAGCTATTATTAGACAGACTCCACTATAGTTTGGCACTGGTTAAGAAGCCAGGCAAGGAAATGGAAACCTTTTGTTGCCAATAGAGTGGAGGAAATTCAAGCACACACAGATCCAAAGCAATGGAAGCATTGTCCAGGCACCCAAAACCCAGCTGATTTACCAACACGAGGAATTTCAGCGGAATGGGCCAGAGTGGCTAAAACTTGGAAGTGAAAACTGGCCTTCTAATCAGTCTATTGTAGGAGAATGCCAGGCTGAAGAAGAATGGATGAGTGAGATGAGAAAATGCACTGTGAACAGTTGTCAAGTTATGCAGCAGAACCCCATATTGAGGCTTGAGGACATTAGCAGTCTGAAAAGGTTGTTAAGAGTGACAGCATGGGTATATAAATTTACAGACAACATTAAGGGAGAAACAAGAAGGGAAGGAATTGTGAACAGTAAGGAGATTCAGCAAGCCAGGCAATACTGGGTGGTATATGTGCAGAAGGAAAAATTTGTTGAAGAGGGAAAATTGCTCACCAGCAGTCCATTACAGGTTCTACCAACACATTCTGCTCTCAAGGGTTTGGATGTGTTTTTGGATCAGGATTTATTGAGAGTAGGAGGTAGACTACAGTTTTCTGGGCTTCCAGAGGAGAAAAGACATCCAATTTTGCTTCCTTCTGGGGGGACACTTTGTGGAACTTTTGATCCTGGATACGCATCATAAGTTGTTACATGCTGGAGTTAGAGAAGTGATAATAGAGATCAGACAACAGTTTTGGATTCCCAAAATTAGACAAGTAGTAAAACAGGTTTTGCATAAATGTGTGGTTTGCAAGCGTTGGAGTGCAAAGCCTTATCATGAAAAGGTGGCTCCACTTCCAAGAGAACGGTGTGTCTATACTGCCTCATTTGATGTAGTGGGAGTAGACTTCGCAGGTCCAGTCTATGTGTATGAGCAAGGGAAGTCTAACAAAGGTTATATATGTCTTTTCACATGTGCTACCACCAGAGCAATCCATTTGGAGTTGGTAAGCAACTTTAGTAGTGATGTATTTCTTTTGGCCTTTAAAAGGTTTGTGAACAGAAGGGGTTTCCAAAATAAAATCATATCGGATAATGCAAAAACCTTCAAAAGGGCTGCAAAGAAACTCCAAGAAGTTTGGTCCTTGCTAAAAAAGGAGGGATTCCAATCCTACTTTTCATACCATGGGGTACAGTGGGAGTTTATTGTTGAGAGAACACCATGGTGGGGAAGATTTTGGGAAAGGCTAGTGAGAAGTGTAAAGTGTCCATTAAAGAAACTTTTAGCTAATGCTCATTTGAGCAAAGAAGAATTCTGCACTGTTTTGTGTGAAGTAGAAGCAATGGTGAACAGTAGGCCTATCACCTTTCTTTATAACAGGATGCAGAGCCATTGACACCAAATAATTTTCTTTGTGGTAAACGATTAACATCAAGCTCCAGTTTGCCAGAAGACTTGCAGCCTAACCAGAGCACTCAAGAAAAGTTAACCAGAAGGTTTAAGTACCTTGAAGAGCTACAAGATCAGTTATGGAAGAGGTGGCAGATGGAATACTTGCCAGAACTCAATTATTATCCATCAGGCAATGTAAAGGGCTCCAATGCAAATTGTATCAAGGTGGGAGAAGTGGTAATGATTGGGGATGAAAGACCAAGGCAATGCTGGAAGCTTGGCATAATTAAAGAGTTGTTTGTTGCAGGAGCGGCTCGCAGGTAGGCACTGTGGAACTGCAGCACCCCCATGATCTTATGATCTTTATATTTAAATATTTATAACCTCTCTGATTGTTTTTTTTCAATGAACTTTGAGGTTTTAAATCAGATTATATCCTTTTTTCCTTAAACTATTTCAATGCCGAACGAATGAATCACGAAAGTAGCTTCAGCCTTCCCGTGGAACTGCGTACTTAATAGTTCCAGATTTTGTTCGAAACGCTTGAAACCTCGGTGGCGGACGTACGAAGAGCGAGTCAGAATCGCGGGTTTAAGAGGATCCAAAGCACTGTGGACAGAGCAGTGCCGATTTGTTTGTTTGACGTGGTAGTTGTGTTGCTGTATCGTTTGCTAATTCGAAATTTAATTTCCGAATTGCATTTATCAATGATTCGTTATCATTTATTTTTTGTCGTGAGATTGAAGTTAATTATATAATAATTGGATTATTTACAATATATAGCTTTCATTTCTTCGAATATTGTTTTCGCAAGTGACTTTTTGTTTTTTGAAATTTTAACTAGGCGCCTATTCTATTATCATGGCTGCGCTAGCCCCAGAAGTGAGTCGGGTGACTGTGAGTAAAATTCAGTCTCCTAATTTTTCACAGTTCAGTTATCTCTTCAAGAAAAAATAGCTATTAAAACTGAAGGACGCTCTACACCAGAAATTCAAATATCTCAGCCCGGAATAAGTAACAATAAGAAATATATTCGTAGTTTTAATTGAGAATGGTACCAAAGAAAAAGTTGGCTTTGTGGTTGTAAAGTTAAAAATGCATTATTTTGTTTCCCGTGTCTACTACTCGGTGGTGACTTGACGTGGACAAAAAGTGGCTTTACAAATATAAACAAAATGAAAGAAAAAACTGAAAAGCATGAGCTCATAAAAATTCTTTTGACCATCCCCATGACTACATCCGAGGCCGAACGCTGCATTCAACATTAAAAAGAATAAAGACGTTCTTAAGGAGCACTATGAATCAGGAAAGACTAAATGCTCTTGCAATGATTTCAATAGAGAAAAATTTGATCAACAGTACACAGAATTTCAATGAAAAGTAATAGACCTTTTCGCTCAGAATAAAAACAGAAGAATGGAATTTGTTTATAAATAAAATTTTTGGCAAATTCGAACTTACCGTTAAGCGTAAGTACCCTATAATTGATTTTATGATACTATTGTACTTATTTTTATGACTGAGTAGTGAGTAGTTATCTATTTATCTATTCGACTTTCTCTCTCTCAAAATATATATATATATATATATATATATATATATATATATATATATATATATATATAATCGACACAATTGTTCGCAATTTCTGAGGCAGCACCCAAAACTGAAAGTCACGAGCCGCCACTGGTTTGTTGGCAAAGACAATTTAGTTAGGTCTGCACTGGTAAAGACTTCAGGAGGAAAATTAAAGAGACCTATACAAAAACTCTATGCTTTAGAAATCAGCAAAACACAGATAGTCAAGATGAAACATTTGAGTTACAGCCTCATGGAGAAGGCTTGGCTAAACTTGCAGAAGCTAATGACAACAATGCCTCTTCGGTGGGGAGTGTTAGAAAATCTAGAAGAGGAAGAGCCATTGTTGTCCCAAGGCGATATGATGACTAAGCTGATTGATGCAGCATTGCTTGTGTATATTAAGTTTAGGTGTATATATATATATATATCCATCTCATAATTGTAAGGTTAGTGAATAATTCACTTAATTTAGAGCTAAAAAAGATAAAAGAACATAAGAAAAGTTTTTATTTTCGTCAGAGTTATGATTTTTTTTTAGGGTCGTAACAAATCTCGTAACCTCGTCACTCTTAATCCAAATGCTTACAGGATTTATGAATGCAAATACTTCAATCATTTTGTTTTCAATTACTTTTAAAGTAGACGTTAAATTATGGACAACTGCGTTTCCTATTCTCTGGGTGAAATGCTGGAATACTGAAGTAATCCTAAGGTAAACCATCTACTTGCCGGAATGTTATAATACTCGTACATGTTAGACAAAACCAATGACTTCCATTTACTTATAAATAATAATGGTTTGGCCTACTTTACCTCCGTGTCATACGAACTAATACCGCATCAAGTAACTTCACTGTTGAAGTCTAAAGTTCCAGCCGAGACTCAAACCGGGGATTTACCGCTAGTTTATCTTTGCGCGTCTCCATTTACTTACTCTAATATCTGTTCGAAGAGGTGTACTGTTGAATACACCAAAACTCTTAGAATGGTTTTTTATTTTTCCTTGTGGGTTGCATCATTTATTTATTTCACGTGTTTAATTGTGAAATTATATTCATCCCCCCCCCCCCCATATATATATATATATATATATTAATGTAAAGAACGACGCTTGTGTAGAAGAGCGTTCCGCACAAGATGAGGAGGGAGAACGAACAAATGAAAATGAGGTACCACCCGGGAATCGAACCCGGGATCATCCGATTGCCGGTCAGATATGCTATCCACTACACGGCTTGCGAAGGTGCCCCTCAGGCATTGGTTTCTGCTCGTATGTAGGACAATTACGACTTCTTATTGATCGAGGTCCATGGTGTAGTGGATAGCATATCTGACCGGCAATCGGATGATCCCGGGTTCGATTCCCGGGTGGTACCTCATTTTTCATTTGTTCGTTCTCCCTCCTCATCTTGTGCGGAACGCTCTTCTACACAAGCGTCGTTCTTTACATTAATTACACTGTGTGTTGTTTGCAGTTAAAATGTATATATATATATACATATATATATAAAATTTAAGTTTTCTATGCTAAACTCCTTCACAGCCTTTAACAGTTATTTCAACATAATATCATACACTTATGATATTGTGTTGAAACACTACTTCTTTTCACATCCATTTTTAAATGTCTCGTTTGCGCAAGAGCGCCTGCCATCGGGTGGGGTTGGGCCATTCACTCTGTCTCAACTAACCCTTGGGGCACACACACCTCAACGTAGTATGGAAATGAGCTTCCTCGATATTACCTAACTTGTTTTTTCACGTCAACCAGAAGCGTAACTTAAGTAAATGATTGAATACGTGTACAGAAAAATATACTAGAAACTTTTTCTCGAAAGAGTGAGTATTAAACATACATTCGATAGCGGTAACTAATTGCTTACCGGACTTGTTACACATCGGATGACAACGCCAGTCAGATTTTGCCTCAGTCTCCAGATATTGAAATCACCCATCGTTAATATTCCAGTGATGTTATGAGACCTATTTTTTATGATGCGGTAAAACCCCTCCGTTTTCACTCGGTCTTCGATGGGGGAGGTCCAAATCCCGATCAGATTCCTTTGTAAATCTGTTTTCGGGGTCGCTCGATAATAGTGCACGAGGGAAATTTCCGTTCCGTCGTCGTTTGGGAGGGTGAACACAATCTGCGCGAACAAGCAGAGAGGTGATACACATACCAGACATTATTAATGAAGTAAATGCATTCTGTTTTCAAGCATCAACGTTAATATACCTTTTAGAGAATGAAACAATAAAAGAGAAATTTTATTAATTATTGGAAAACAAATCGCTGAGTAAATTTTAAATTATTTAAAAATCAAAATCAAAAGTAATTCATACCTCATTATTAAGATTTAAGGGTAAATGGTGAATATGCTTGGACGAAGATTCGGAAACGAATATCAACCAGTAAAGGTTCAAGTCTTCACATACTTTAAGCATCTATTAAAATAAAACATTTATTGGTTTGTTTGTTCGGTTACCAGAATCAGGATACACTGGGCTGTAAGGTAGGTGTGGTCTAGTGTATCTCGATGGGTACGTGGAAATAATACTAAAATTCAGTAGTCGTACCAAACATTCATAAACGGACATGTGATTCACTCTATCAATTACACTTTCATAGAACTAACTTAAATTAAAATTGTCATTAATTAAGACATAAAAGCGCCTAAATGCACAGTGAAGCAAAACATTTGATAGTAAAACATTTAATCCTATATACTATACAGTATTTGGAAAGTGATTTAGAGGTTAATGAAGAATGTCATTGACGGGAAACATTGAGGAAGAAGCATTCTGTGAAGTGTAACCTGGTGTATAAATGGAAACGTTGGTACCACTGGAAATATTCCCCAACCTAGTCATGAAAGATAACTCTGGGTTCCTAAAGTACTGTAAGTTGGGTGGTACCTTATTCCCGATGGTGATCCCTATGTCTTATTGTGTAATTGATTTGAGTGTTTTAGGTTCCAAGTTCAAGCGTCTACAACTCCCCACTTCCCCCCATAGAGAATGGGAATGTTTTTAGATGTGATGTGTGATGTTTTTCTGGGATGTTTGACCGCCTTCGTAACAGCAAAGATCCTGTGACGAAGAGGATCTACAGCTTCACGTGGGATCCGTACATCATCTGGACGCAGAGGACTGTCACCCTTCACCAATTAGTTACTACCCAGACGAATGTTGCTTAACTTCGCTGATCTTCGGGTTTTTAGATAATGTAATATATGAATATAAGTAATAAACTCTAAATACCTTTTGTAAGTACATGACGTCCTCTTGGTCACGAATGACGGACATATGTAAAGTTGTGCCAACTGTCCCAACAGGGCATTTTGTGGCATTCAAAAGTGAAAATGATCCATCGTCTTCGTCAGCTTTGTTTTCACCTCTTTTTAACTTCATCAGAGGGACTTGGATGTAACACTCAGAGTATCTCGCAAACTTCCAGAATATTTTGGTAATGGATTCATCCTCTTTATTTCTTGGCTGCAAATCTGCAGTAAAATTTTGGTTTTCAAAGATTTGTTACTTCTTGGAATATAAAACTGCTTCACTTAAGTTACGCTTCTGGCTGACGTGAAAAAACAAGGTAGGAAGCTCATTTCCATACTACGTTGAGGTGTGTGTGCCCCAATGGTTAGCTGAGACAGAGTGACTGGCCCAACCCCACCCGATGCCAGGCGCTCTTGCGCAAACGAGACCTTTAAAAATGAATGTGAAAAGAACGATGTGCTTCAACACAATATCATAAGTATATGATATTACAGTATGTTGAAATAACTGTTAAAGGCTGTGAAGGAGTTTAGTATGGAAAACTTAAATATTATATATATATATATATATATATATATATATATATATATATATATATATATATATATATATATATATATATATGTATGTGTGTGTGGGGGGGGGGATGAATATAATTTCACAATTAAACGTGAAATAAATAAATGATGCATACCCACAAGGAAAAATAAAAAGCGATTCTAAGTCCTTTCGTGTATTCAACAGTACACCTCTTCAAACGGATATTAGAATAAGTAAATAGAGACGCGCAAAGATAAGCTAGCGGTAAATTCCCGGTTTGAGTCTCGGCTGGAACTTTAGACTTCAACAGTGAAGTTACTTGATGCGGTATTAGTTCGTATGACACGGAGGTAAAGTAGACCAAACCATTATCATTAATAAGTAAATGGAAGTCACTGGTTTTGTCTAACATGTACGAGTATTGTAACATTCCGGCAAGTAGATGGTTTACCTTAGGGTTACTTCAGTATTCCAGCATTTCACCAGAGAATAGGAAATGCAGTTGTCCATAATTTAACGCCTACTTCAAATGAAATTGAAAACAAAATCATCGAAGTATTTGCATTCGTAAATCCTGTAGACCAGTGGTTCCCAAACCCATGGTCGCGACCCAAGTGAGGGTCGGGAAGGTGTTCCTGAGGGTCGCGGGACGGAAATTCTCAACGACTGATTCAATCAAACTATATGAATATAAACACAACGTATCAAAATGACTGGTCATTAACACTGCATGTACCAGCGTTTTGGGTCGCCAGGCCAGGACAATATTGTATTCAGGGTCGCCACCATAAAAGATTGGGAACCACTGCTGTAGACATTTGGATTAAGAGCAGGGTTGCCAGATTTATTCTAACGAAAATTGCCAAATAGGCATAAAAAAAATGGCCAAAAATGGCCAAATGTTTCTAACAAAAAAACGTTTCCACTTAGGCATTTTAAAGGGCTACACAAATTATGAAATATATAGGCACCAGCAAACAGCAACAAGACACCAACAACCACGCAGAACTAACTGGACACGAGGTTGATCTTGCCACGAGAACCGAGGGCGAAAACGTAAAATAACGTATAATTACGTTTTCCAGCATAACCGACAAAAACTGAATCGCAAATTCATGTGTAATAAATTAATAAAAAATAATATAGGAGCATATAATATATCTTATACTTTATTCATATTTAATAATATAAATAAATAAAAATTAAGAAATAAATTATATATATATATATATATGAAAATTATTTCACGAAGGTAACACGTGAAAAATATTTATGATGAATAAAACCACGAAGGAAAGGAAACACAAAATGGTGCTCAAGCGCTTGAGCACCATTTTGTGTTTCCTTTCCTTCGTGGTTTTATTCATCATATATATATATATATATATATATATATATGTATAGAAACGACGTAAGTATAGAGGAGTGTTCTGCACACGCGGGTGCCTTATTTTTCATTTGTTTGTTATTTCTCTTCCGCGTGTGCAGAACACTCCTCTATACTTACGTCATTTCTATACATTAATATACTGCGCGGTCATTGCAGTTAAATGTGTATATATATATATATATAATATATTAATGGATTTTGAAAATTAAACGCTGTCATATTTTTAATAAATTATCACATAAAATTACTATAGGGTATGGACGTTATTCTTTATCGTATAAAATAATAAATTGTTGCGCTTATACGTTAATTATCGTATATCGGGCCACCTTCTATAATGCATGCTGTTTTCATACAAACCTAGCGTTCATCTACATTGGAGCCAAACCAGTGGGTCATAATGAACTTTACTCATTGTGATATGACTGACCGTGGGTCATCACCTTTTTCAGAAATAGCCAAAATATGGCCAGATTTCCCAAAATGGCCAAATCTGTTTTTCTATGGCCAAAGTACTTCAAAAATGGCCAAATTTGTCTAATTTGGCCATGAAATGGCCAATCTGGCAATCCTGATTAAGCGTGACGAGGTTACGAGATTTGTTACAACCCTAAAAAAAAATCATAACTGACGAAAATAAAAACTTTTCTTATGTTCTTTTATCATATAAGAGTTTGAGTCGAGAATAATAATAATAATAATAATAATAATAATTTACTTTTTACTTCTCATCTTCAGTATCAAACATAAACAACACCATAATTCTCATTATTTCTGTATTTGCATCACAGATGGCAACTTACATGGAATTCCAAAATACGACAGAAGGAAAACGGTATGGTTTCTTATGGAATGAACTTCAAAGAATACTGAATTTTAGGTAAGAAGACATATACACATTTAATCGAAATCCAACCGACTTGATAACTGAGTAAAATTAGTATAGAAGAAACTGCATATTTCCTTAAATCAGTGGTTTAATCAAGAGACTCACACTACTCATTACATGTATACTGTTTTTGTTAAAAAGCTACGAATGCAAGCAGATGAAAGACGTTACTAAAAATAGGGTTGCCAAGTGTCCTTTATTTCAAAGGACAGTTCTTTATTTCAGCTCATGTGTCCTTGTCCTTTGATAAACTCGGAAAGGACGCCATATGTCCTTTAATTCAGTAATTGACTGGAACATCTAGAACATCAGCATACTGCGAAAGAATTTTCAGTGTAATGAATGCTAAGTGGCGAGATGACAGAAACAGATGTTCAGTAGAATTAATTAAAAGTGAACTTTTGATTTATTTCAATTTAAAAGACAATTGTGCCGATTTTGCTGGCAAAATAAAAAATGATACAGCTTTACTGAAGGCTGATCGAAGTCAAGATAAGTACAATTTTATAAATAAATAAAGGCTTCATTCATTATAATGATTTGTAAATATTTTCCTGTCTTTAATTCACAAAATATAATAAAGAAATTTAAAAATGTTTCATTTCAATACAGTAGTGTGATTTTACGAGTGTACGACTTTCTAGACATATTTTATCTATGAATATAATAAAGAAATTGTAAAAAATATTGCACGAGTAAATTTTTATCATGATAAGCAATGGAATATACTGTAGCGTGCAAGTGTCCTTTATTCAAGATCTGTTGACTTGGCAACCCTACGTTACTTACAGTTCTTATGATGAATAGACGGCGTCATGGACTGGAATCATCAGAGTTGATAGACAACTACAATAAACTAGAATAAACGTCCATTATTTTTTGTTTTACAACATATTACGTTCATTAGAGAAAAAATTGTTGCAACAAACTACTTTAGGTGAATCTTCAAATCATGGAGACATTGCTGGTGGATATGGCCTATGCCAAAAACAATCTAAACCAACTAACTACATACTGTATTCTATTCCTTTTCAGCTTGTACTTTTTATCGTGAACCAAAAGCAGATGATATAAACTCATGGACCAAATATGTTAATTAATTCACTCCACGTGTTCTGGTCAGCCTCTGCTCTAGTATTTCTGGCTTTTTGTACAGCGTTTATGGTAATAGCTTGGATAAAACCTCTAGAAAAGAAGTACTTGATAAGCGATTGCTTCATCACCCTGGTTGCAGTCTTTGCTAATATGGGTAGTATTAAATTTTATTTTTATGACCAACATCCAGTAATTTATGCTCACATGTTTTTTTTTGGTGCAAGGTAAGTCGTAATCTATTGGGTTTAGTAATCCAAACAGTGTCAGATTTAGGCATAAGCTAAGTAAGCTTAGGGCCTCACACAATGAGGGTCCTTTTTGAGTTCGGTATTTTTTTATCAAACCCAACTTATGCCCGGTTGGTAACTGGCTGGAACTAACCAGGGGCTTCCTCCAAGATAAATAGTATTTTAAATCGTGTATCAAGACACTGGCACCGAATATGGGGGCCTCTTCGCTATAAGTGGTCAGTACAAAAATTGGCCCGTTTAAAAGCCTTGCTGACACTAACTTATATGATCGCGGTACACAAAATAGATCAGTCCGCATACCTCGAAACTGCTAAAGTCCTAAGTTTTATGTTGTGAATTTGCTGAAACTAATTTATTCTTCGGACATGGGGCCCCTTCGTTATGAATGGCCGTCCTCCCGTCGGTAACCAAAATTGACACAGTTGGTAGTATACCACTCCTTAGGCGGCGTTAGGCCCTAGGTTATCTTATTTTAATTAAATCTGATTTTTCAGAAACTTTTATTTTTCGACCATGGGGCCGGGCCGGGCCGGGGTACCCATTATAGTGACCTCTGGTATGAAGAGCACTTGTTTGCTGAAACTCAGGGCTCTCTCAAGCCCCTCTGACACGTAATCAAATTTTGTTGAGACGACGATTAGACTAGTAAGAAAAAAATTAACAAAGTTCGCCACTGCTTAGGCTCTAGAATCTAGATTTTCTTTCGATTTTTTAAAAATGTCACAGCTCTGGCTTACTGACATCAACACTGTACTTTATTAATTTTTCATTATTGTCGGAAAACATTCCGAGAGACAATCTCAACATATTTGAGAAAACTTCACCTTTGGAAGAGATCCTTTACCTATATATTGGGGGTGTGGCTACTAATACTAACCGTAGATCTGGCATAACAAACAGTACCTAATTACTGTTGTGTTTGGACTTTGATTGCCCGGGCAAATCTAGTTGGTCGGTTACATCAGGTCTCTCACCGTTCTTATTTGCCTGCCATATTGCTCGCATCATTCCTTATTTGCCTGTTACTCTTTAATTATTTGAGTGTGCCTAAGATTAGACCACTTCTGATATTACTAGAGCAACTTTCTTAATTTTATATTGGGTCTATTTATTGTATATTTCTTATTTTATACGTATTTATTTCTTATATCTTATATTATTGCAAACCCCTATATAGAGGCGGGGGTAGGATTAATCATATTGCCTTTCTAATTTAATGTCAAGCATAAGCTAAACTTGTGCCGAAAGTGGATTTCAGAAAAGAAAAAACAAATAGCAACTTCGAAGGCAGATAAAACCTCTCTGAGTCTGCCTTATTGTGTTCGGAAGTAGAGAACAACGAGAAGGCGTTGGAGATTCACATTGTCTTTTCCGTTCTTCAGTTGCTCCTTGCAGGAATCTTTCTATCAGTTTTTATTGTAATCATAGAAATAGTTACCGTTCGTAACCTTAAACGTAAAAAGTTATTGGGACAAATTTGAAATAAAAAGTTTTTAATGCAGAGAAAATTAAAGAATTCAAAATTTGGATCACCTGAAGATCAGGGCCCCCAGCCTTCTTTAGTTAGCCTTATAAGGCTAACTAACGAAAATATCGCGACCTAACCTAACCAATCGTTGGGTCAACTGTATGCCCTTGACGATTGGTTAGGTTAGGTCGTGATATTTTCGTTAGTTAGCCTTATAAAGCTAACTAAAGAAAGCTGGGGGCCCTGATCTTCAAAGTGATCCCTGAAAATTACGGAGCTATTCCGAAATTTGGACTATTTCCGATTTTTTTGAAAATAAGTTATTTAATGTAGATTTTTACGCTAATTTGAAACATGTACATCTTTGTTTGGAGAAATGAGCGGTTCAAAAGTTGTTTGTTAGTGTAATTTTGTATTAGGTCAAAAACTAAAACAATACAACTGAAAACTAATACAAGAATTATTGTATTCTTTAGTAATATTGGCTTATGTCATTAAGTATTTGTGTGAATATATTTCGACCGTTATTTTTCTGTCGCCAAATGAATTCGCACAAGTAGGTATCAATCATTTGCCGGTGAGTCCCTGACTGTCTCGTATTCCTTCTTTCGGCCTTATTCCACATAGATTCAACGCCTTGTGTTAGGTTAGGTTAGGTTAAGTTATGTTAGGTTAGGTTACTTACCTTTCTTAAGTAGTTGTTGAAGTCTACAACTATGTTGTGGCCAATAGGCAAAAGATTTTTAGGATCACTTTAACATATTGCTTCCCAAAGCATTCGGGAAGCAATGTTAAAGTGATCCCTCCTGGGAAGCAATATGTTGAAAAGAGAAAGGCTGGGTGGTTAGAAAGAGGTTGGTAATCTAGGCTAACTAACGAAAATAACACGACCTAACCTAACCTAACGTTAAGGGCGTACAGTTGACCTAACGATTGGTTAGGTTAGGTCGTGATATTTTCGTTAGCTAGACTTATAAGGCTAACTAAAGAAGGCTGAGGGGCCGTGATCTTCAGGTGATCCAAATATTTTACATTCACAAAAAGTGGCAAAGCATAATAAGTTAAGTTGTCCATAAATTTACATTTTCTCGACTAGCTAATCTCTAAATATTATAAATTATTGTAATGTAACTGTAATTGGTTGTGTAATGTCTATTTTTGGGAAGCAATATGTTAAAGTGATCCGATTTTTCTACAGTAACTAAGGTAAACTAGCATACCATGTAACTTTTAAAATAGTAACTATACGTAAACTAGAACACCGTGTAACGTTTAAAATAATAATTTCTCCATACAAAGACTTACATTTTTTAAATTAGCGTAAAAATCTACATTAAATATCTTATTTTCAAAAAAATAGGAAACAGTTCAAATTTCAGAAAAGTCCCAAAATTACAATGACATAATGATTTCCAATTTACTTGTTATTTATTAATTAACCAAGAAATTTATCTGCTTTAGACTTCAAATGTAAGTCTGTTCAAAATTCAGAATTAAAATTTTACAGTACTTCACTACCATATACAAATTCTTTAGTACTAGAGTTTAATTTTAGCATTTCACTATTGGTAAAACTCTAAAATTAAAATAAACATTTCATTTTTTAATCTATTTTCTTATAAGGCACTAATAGTTTAGGATGCATAATTATTATACATTATACTTATTTACTATTTTTTCTGACTTTGATGGTGGAAAGTAATAAAACCCAAATACCTTTTCATTTTTATTTTTCAACCTGTCTATTGGGAGAGGGATAATCCTTCATCTTCGACAATATTTAATGAAGATTTTTCTTCTACGATTACACAATTATTTTGTTTTATCTTACTGTACATTGTAAAGGTCTAATTCAATTTTCTTAGGATTTAAGCTAATGAAAAGTTGAATTTCGTTCTAAATTTTTTTAGAACTGATAACTGTTTACAGTTTCCGTTTCCGAACATAGAGGAAGTAGTTTGTTAATATGGTTTAACCTCCAAGTTATTTGATATGTAACCAATAACCAATATGCATACTTGACTTTACATTTGTTAGTTACTTCTAGACCCTGTTATAAAATTTGAGCTTTGTCAAAACTATTTAATATTAATAACAGTAGTTCCAGATTCGAAACACACCACTTTACAAATTGTAACATATTTAAACCATTTTAACAAATATTTACATGTTTAGAACCAAATATAATTATCTGACTTAGTGGATGAATCTTAAAAATATTTTAAAGCTTTCTTCTAATCTATAGCCTACAGGAACCAACTACAAGAAAAACTTAATTACCTATTATGGTAATTAAATAGTAGTAGTAGTAGAAGATGTAATAATAATAATAATTGTTGGATCACCTGAAGATCAGGGCCCCCAGCCTTCGTTAGTTAGCCTTATAAGGCTAACTAACAAAAATATCACGACTTAACCTAACCAATCGTTAGGTCAACTGTACGCCCTTGACGATTGGTTAGGTTAAGTCGTGACATTTTCGTTAGTTAGCCTTATAAGGCTAACTAACGAAGGCTGGGGGCCCTGATCTTCAGGTGATCCCAATTGTTAACTTTAAGTACGCTGTAAAATAATAGCCTAACCTTAATGAAGGAAATTTTTAAGATTTTTATATGATGCTCCTACATGTTATATGTACCATATATGAATGTATATAGATAAATCGATAGCTATACATACATAGTGATATTGCATTCTAGGTCTTATAGGGCAATCCTACATTAGCATATACAGGGTGTCCACATTTGAAAGATAACAACTTTGAATAATGTGAACAGATTAATATGCGCACAACTCATAGCCGATATGCTCAAGTTTCATTTCGTATATGTACATTAAGGTACCATTCGACATGCACACCATTCGTAGTGCGAACTATGTCACAACGGCACTCCACTTCCCTCAACACATTGTCTAATATCGCAACTATTTTAACACAAGATATAAAAATTATGAACCATTAAATTCATAGTGGGACCTAAACTTTACTCCTTTTAGAGCTATTGAAGAATAGGGACCCCAGCCTTCTTTAGTTAGGCTTATAAGGCTAACTAACGAAAATATCACGACCTAACCTAACCAATCGTTAGGTTAACTGTACGCCCTTGACGATTGGTTAGGTTAGGTCATGATATTTTCGTTAGTTAGCCTATAAAGCTAACTAAAGAAGGCTGGGGTCTCTATTCTTCAATAGCTCCCTCCTTTTACAGTATGAAAAAGCAACGTTTTAAAGCGAGACACTAGGAGCTAGTAGGACTTCAACCCGCGACAGTAGCGTGGCTTCATAGTCAGAGCTCCTACTGGTTGTGTTTTATAAAGGCGAGGAGTTACAAGAAGCATGGTTATACTGCGTAAATCCACAAACAATGCATTTAATATAAATAACCATATAGGAATCAATGGTTGGTGATGATCGCTGGGAAAAATAAATCTGAAAAGTAGCTCTATTCTGAATTTTTTTTCGAAAAATTGTGTCCAAAATAATGATCATCTCCACTTGTCATGGTATGGTACATATCCCTACATATGCATATATCAGTGGCTAATCAAGGGGAGATAGTCTCGCCACCACCCTGGTACCGGGAAAAATGTTGAAAAATACATTTTTATGCTGTTAGTGGGAAATTTTGTAGGCAAAATAATTTTTTTAATATTTTCATGAAAATTAAATTGCCTTTTTATTTCAGTTAACTTTGATCACTTTGAATGTCTTGTGCGTATAAAAATACATTAACTTTGGGGAAATAGTTTAATTACATATCTGTTCTTAAAAGAGTTAAGAATGAAGTTTTTGTCAATTTACATTTTGGGATTTAATTGAAGTGAAATTTGAATTTTCTTATACTTAATCTTAACATGAAGCGCATTATTAATGATAAATCGCTTTAATTCGTGACTATAGATTACATTTTCTGCAGCAGAGAATATACAGTAAATCTCCACAAGGGAACGTAGTGTCTCAGTTACAAGATCGTCACAGAGCCTGCATTAATCAAAGGTAGAACAAAAGGCAAAGAATCCAGTAGGCGACGCTCCCTGAGTTGTTAATATCTCGAAAGGCGGAGAAAATAACATTGTCTGTCAGGAGGGGCTCAGCACTTTCGTTAAAAGTTGGGTGAAGTCATTAGTGGAAATTTTTGAAGTGGAGAGCTTCCAGGAGTGAGCCACTAAGAATCGAAGTAACTTCTGTGGAGTAGGAACTTTCTTTGCTGATGAGATTGCAAAACTTAAAGCTTAATGGTGTCTGGCTGGCGGGTATGAGGGTCATTGGTATAGGAGTTATAAAAATGATTTTATTTTAAAGGGAAATAAGTTTATAAAAGGGATTCTATAAGCAGAAGGAGCATTTTTGGTGAGTATCTGAAAGATAGAGCTGGAATTTATCCATAGCGAGAGTATTTAGGGGGAGTCGATTTATATAAGGTTGTAGTTACGTTATCTTTATCTATGGGAGCTGTAAAAGAGTTTAATAAAAATTAATTAAGCAAAGGAGTGTCAATTCAACGAGATGCATTCTTATAAGAGCTACATGAAGGTGGTGTGATGCTGAAGCAACGGAATGTCATCCGGTGCCGCAATTAGGCTTCTACGGAGGTGGGTTACAAAAGAATTTGTGCGACTCCGAATGGCAATCAAGCTCGCGTCTGAGAAGAGCACACAAAGCTAAGGTGAACAATCTTAGTTATATTCCTGCATACTGAAGAAACATTGAAGCTTTGCTTCCTGCCTGAAACCCAAGAGTCAAAAGGAGTATTATAATCACTCCGGTTCTTAATTGTAAAACCATATGTGTCTGCTCATCTTTTAAAATAATTCAAAGAACGCATGGACCAATTTTAACTAGGCCTAAATTTGACATATAGGATGAACCTCGGCCAAGGAAAAAACAGTTTATTTTGGTCACTGGGTCAAAGGTCATGGTGACAGCAGTAAGTCAGATTTTGCAAAGATAATTTAATATGCGCAGGGCACTTATTCCTTTTTCTCCCGCAATTTCTTTTTACCCGGTTAGGTCAACTGCACTCCCTTGACAATTGGTTAGGTTAAGTCATGATATTTTCGTTAAAATATTCCACTTATTCAATTTTGTTTTTTAACGAAAATATCATGACTTAACCTAACCAATTGTCAAGGGCGTACAGTTGACCTAACAGCGAAAAAGGAAATTGCGAGGGGAAAAGGAATAAGTGCCATGCGAAGAATGAAAATAGTTAGAGATTAGCAGACAAAGTGTCGTTAAAGTTGGTAAAAGTGTAGACATTTTGTCAAGAAAGAAATTGTTTAATTCTGGTAGGTCAAAAGGGAATGTCATTTTTTTTTTTTTTTAACTGCTGTTGTGGATGCTATTGCACGTGAGAAAGGAGGGGAAGTGAAGCTTTTATAAATTACCCTTTGCAATGACAGAAGATGGTTCGTCTTAAGAAAATAGGGTACTTTTTCGTTATTTACCCCATATTCTTTTTCCTTATTTATCCGCAATTTTTTTTTATTTTTAGGCCAATTTTTATTTTTTTTTGCTATTGTATATATCTTTTTTTTCGATATAATTACAAAGTTAATTGAATGCCTGGTTAGGTCAACTGTATGCCCTTGACAATTGGTTAAGTTGTGATATTTTCGTTAGTTTTAACGAAAATATCACGACATGCACAAGGTTTATCGTTGTGCATGAATTTTTTCATATTTGCTAATAAATGTTTGGCTTAATATGTGGATAAATAATGAAAAAGCGCCGAAAATAGATATAACTACTGTATGCTACACTTTACTTGAACTATAACAATTTTTCATTTTTGTTATTGTGGAACTTGCCGGCAATAATTTTTCAATATTAATACCAAGTATACTAAGATATTATTGCAATGGCAATATGCTTGAACGTCAGTAGTATAGCCTCAAAAGGGGAGAGTGCAAGAATGTTGTAAGTGATTACGAAATGTTGCAAAGGGGGGGTGTTGCAAAAAAAAATTTAAAAAAAAGGAAAAAAAAAGGAAAGGAAAAAAAAGAAAAAAAATCCCCTAAAAAATTCCCCCCAAAGGGCCCTTTGTTGCCAACCGGGGTTGTACGGGGCATGCAACTTGGAGGCGGAGTTCTCCCCCAAGCTATTCCCCCCAAAGGGTCAGAAAGGAGAGAAAGGAGAGAAAGGAGGAGAGGTGTTCACCTGGCAGGAGCCAAGTGCATATTAAGACTTCAGCCGAGTAGGCGTTGTTTTATAGGCTCCTAATCAGCCAGTTGGCTTAGAAGGCGTAAATGGATTGAGTTGCCAGATAGCGCCATGTATTCAGTTTGTGCTATATATTTAATTCTAATCGAAGACTGAGTTGCCAGATACCACTTTTTAGCAATACCATTGTATACATTATTATAGACGCCTAATCAGCCAGTTGGCTTAGAAGACGTAAATGGCTAGAGTTGCCAGATACCACTTTTTAGCAATACCATTGTATACATTATTATAGACTCCTAATCAGCCAGTTGGCTTAGAAGACGTAAATGGCTGGAGTTGCCAGATTCCACTTTTTAGCAATACCATTGTATACATTATTATAGACTCCTAATCAGCCAGTTGGCTTAGAAGACGTAAATGGCTTGAGTTGCCAGATAGCGCCATGTATTCAGTTGCCAGGTACCACTTTTTAGCATTATTATGGTGAGTTGTCTCACTAAACAATTAAAAGATTTCATGCCATGTATTCAGTTGCCAGATACCACTTTTTAGCAATACCATTGTATACATTATTATAGACTCCTAATCAGCCAGTTGGCTTAGAAGGCGTAAATGGCTTGAGTTGCCAGATACCGCTTTTTAGCGATACCATTGTATACATTATTATATTTCTTAAAAGTTGGTTTAGAATACCGATAGTAGGTTTAGAAGGCGTAACATGATATAATTAAGTAAAACAACATTGCATCATTCTGTTTATTATAAATATATAGAAAATAAATATACATTTCAATAATAATTGAGGAATATGCATATAATCATAACAGTACAGGAAATATATACACACAATTATGGAGATATATATAAAAAAATATACATTTCAAATAGAAATAAATATACATTTCAATAATAATAGAAATATGCATATAATCATAACAGTACAGGAGAAATATCACGCATATAAATACATTTCAATAATAATAGAAATATGCATATAATCATAACAGTACAGGAGAAATATCAAGCAAAATATATAAATACATTTCACTTTTTTTTCAAAATACTAAACTCGGTCTTAATCGAGTTTACAATTACATCATTATTGCTCTGCATTACGCAGTATATGCGGCTTAATAATATTTCACCGCTTAAAGTATAGGGAAACCTGTATTCGATATGAAGGGCTTTCATATCGTTCAGTACTATTTTTGTTCCCACTTTACAACCGGTTGGTAAGTCATCTTTAAATACGTCTAGAATACAATCAAAAGCACGCACAAAGAGTTCATCGTTAGCTACATTATTAAACACAAGTTTATAAACACGCTTTTCCAATCGAGGGTTTATTTCTACCGACTCGAGCTTTTCAATCGTGAACTCACTCAACATAGCGGCAATTGAAATAATCTTCTAAATCGTTACGACAACTGCGCGTTATATAAAGAAATAGTTCTTCAGGGTGAACGGTGTAGGTGAGCTCAGCCTTGTACCGATCAATTGCTTTGTACCAAAGTTCATGGTATTTCAAAGAGTCTAAACTTTTTAAATAAACGTCCAGCACTAGACCATTCTCACCAGCCCTACACTCGGTAAACCCATCGAGCAGAGCGGTGTAGGCGTATTCAAGTACTGTATCAAAATAAAGCATGTCCGTAACACGCGCGTCTAATATAGGTTTCAGCTTGGAATCCGACGATTTCAAACATTCTGTCGAGGATGAAACGGTTTCGCGTAGGAACAAGAGCGTTATTATCAGAAGCATTCTTCCACATCAGCCGTATATCAATGCACGGCCGATCGTTATTTATACACAACGTACATACAACGGCGTATGAGGGTGCGTCACTAATCTGCTCTCTTCTTGTACCTACGTTAGCAGGTATTTTATAACGATCTTCACTCCACTTCTCAACTATCACGAAGATTCTATTCATCTCCTCGACACTTAAATAAACCCGTTTGTTTGTTTGTCTACATTCCGTTTCCAGTACATAGCTAATGGTACCGGAATTACGCCTGAACACGCGCAACGATTTCGTCACGGACACATCGTACGAGGCGTTGAGAATGCTGCTCAAAGGAAGTTCCATCGTATTCGAGGAGCGCACGTCCACTCGGTTCAAGCTCTGAGATAACTATGAGCCGTGTGAGGCACGCAGGTAGGCAGGAACGGTTCGACGGGCGGCTGACTCGATGATACGTGAATGGGCTTGTTCGTATGATCCGCGAGTCGTACCGAATTGTTGTACATATTTGTTTTTCCGGTACAAGAATTAATTTCATCACTACCAGCCTACGCACCAGACATTTTACCTCAGGATAAGAACTAGGAACATTTTATGTTTTACTAAACATCTTCACACTCCGGCGCACTATTTGAGAGGAACATATGCTCATATTTTTCCTTTCTGCCCATCAAACGATACTCGTCTCTAAAGTCTGTTAAAAACTCACGCAGGGCACTAGCCACAACCTCACTACGAACCTCATCATGATATACGTTAATATAGTGATAAAAATACTTAAGATTGTCCATGATCACGAGATTCACATTTTCAGTCGTAGGGTATGAGTAATCGACATGGTGTAGCATGACGTAATACCGCTTGTCACACCACCCATCCGCAAGACTCATTATCCATACCTGCTGCTTCTCTTCTGCACGCGTTGTTTCTTTTACTTCACGGTGTATGTGAGACTTTATAAAGTTTAGCTCTGCAGTATACTTCAGCACATCGTCTGTGCAACGAAAGCCTTCAACGGTCTCACCAGAACATCCGTAGAGTATTTGTACATCTTGGAACTTCGCACAATCCAATGTGTTTTTAAAAGAGGCATAGGAGGGAGGAATAGGAAGTTTTTCGGTATCCACCACATCCTGACACTTTGCTGAATACCATTTCATAAACGTTGTACAAGCAATATTAAAGGTAGCCATTTGAATACACGTCTGATCTCTCGGGCTTACTGCAGTCGACTGACCACGCAGGGACTCCCAGATAGTAGCATGACTCACGGTCTTACAGTGGGCGGAGCTTAGAACTTTCACCTGCACACACACACACACACACACACACACACACACACAAAGGAGAAAGTGAAACGCTAATTGAAACATGATTTATTTAATAAACGAGATATTCAAGTTATATATATTTACAAATACGATTTAATAAACGAGATATTCAAGTATATATATATATTTACAAATACGTGTAATAAATCAATAGATACTTTACAAATACGATTTAATAAACGAGATATTCAAGTTATATATATATTTACAAATACGTGTAATAAATCAATAGATACGATTATATACAAGACAAATACGTGTGAGTTAACAATAGAAGCATCATACGTTTGGTATCCAAAGGGTACGGTATCATAGGTACCAGGTAACTGGTAACGTTTCCTATAGGTGTTACGGCACACCTTCGTACCCCTAAGTTCCTTCACGCCCCCCAGCTTCTGCGCCCGAAAATTGTGGGTGCCTACAATTAGTTGGGGAGGTTGTTCGCCCTCATCATCGTCCAAACATACTAGATCCTTCAACGATTCAAAGTTAACAACCCGCCGATTCGCATGGTTGAGCGTAATACCCTTTGCCTTCACGATATATTTCATTTCCTCCCCCACCCTGACCCGTACCCCATAAGTCTTAGGTCCTGTTGAGACAAAAGAGTCGGCGTATGCGTTGTCCCCATACTCATCCTTGATCTCATCAGTGAGCTCGCCGAGGAACTCCCCAATAGCGGGCATGTATTCACCCTCCCTCTCTGTGAATATCACGCTATCTGTATCGGCATACAATACTCTCCGCCCAAGAGAATGCAATAGACCCCAAAGTTTTATACGGGCGTAGGCTGTTGTGAAGCTGGCCACAGGTATGTTTGTAACCCTTGAGGTATCTGTGGCAAATTCAGTGTTGTTGTACTTTATTATGTAAGTATTACCTACATTCACGATCTCCATGACCTCTTTATCGGGAGCATTGGCATAATCCCAGACATCGCTATAACTTTGTGCCAAATGAATGCTCCCTCTGCCGGTATTCTGCGCAAATTTTCCCCATAGACTGTTTAGACACAACTTTGCACTAAAGCGCTTGCCAGGATTCTTTACAATTTGGACACGATCAAGTTGTATACCTTCGCGGTCGCGGTAACGTTGAATATAGGCAGACTTTTCATCTTCGGTATCAACTCCTCGCGGATACCCTGATGCCTCAACCTTATCCTTCAAAAAGGCGTTTATATATGGTGTGAAAAGGTTGGGTAGCTTCTGAAACCTCCACACCTCATGTATCTTCAGTATTCTATAACCATGGCGTACGGCTAGGGCCAGCTCAGGACTTGTATATACGCCTCTGATCTTACGCTGGTGGGGTATATGGTTACATCGCCGTTATCCTCTTCCGCGCACTTCACGCACAGGGGAAACATGAGCTTGTCGTCGATAACGACAGGTAAGATCGGCATCCATAAATTGCGTGGGGGGAGTACGTCTACGAAAGAGAGCCCAAAGTAACGATCATTCAAATTTTTTGAAAATTCATTGATGGAGGGTAGGCTAGGTCCCACCAGTTTCTCAGGAGCGCCCACGGGGTACGGATTGCTCTTCATCACGTATGGGTATAAAGAACAGAAATCGTAGTAATGGAGCTTCACGCCCTCCGTAGGTGGAAAGTATAGTCTGAAAGGATTTGTACGTCCTCCAAACAAGCTATCACCACATTTGAGAGGATCCAGCACCATTGAACGCTTGATCGTGTTTATTTCCTCACGGTACACCTCGTCTGTCTCCATCCGTGCATCATATTCATGCTCCCACAAGACTTTGTGAGTGAACTGTGATCCTATAAGTTGATCGCGGGTGCGGGTCGATGCAAGACAGTCGGCAGGAGACCTACCGTGGATATCTCCGGCGATTCCGCACTCAGGACGGGGGCATCCATGCCACCAGCACCGTTAAAGGAGTACACAGTCTTCACACCAGTGACACGGTTTTCACTTAACCCATCAACCCAAAAAACACGTCCATTAATCTTAATGGGTACTTCACCCGTGTTGCGGGCGTGCTTTATGTATACACCTGTCTGTTGCTGTAGGTGTATGAGCCAGTAAATAGCCTTGTGTCCGTAACTGCGGGGTTGTTTCGGTGAATAATGGCTAAGGTGTCTTTAGGCATGAAGTTATTCTTGAACACCGTAAAACATAATGATGCGATGGTGGTTGCGACTTGCAGTGGATCGCATTTGAAACGGGCTATGTACATCCTTCTAAAGGCCTGGAAACATACTCTAAGCACGCGCACATCATTCACGCAATAACGCTCACATTCATCAGCTATATTATAAGGGTTACTTTCATTAAAACTGTCGTAGTATCGATCAAAGTCTTCACGTTCATCCATACAGTCAAAATAATGTTTGGGGGTGGTGGGCCTACGTAGTTTAAAGTCTCGCTGGTGAGGAAAGTGTAAGGGAAGTATCCTTTGGAAACTTCAGCTGCTACTCCCATCACCTTGGGTAGCTTTGCTAATTTACAAGGTGTGAATAATAAAGTATCTTTAAATTGTACATTGCCTCTTATCTGCATCTGTATTAATTTGTTGCCTCTTTTCAATGGATCACCTGTAAATATCTCAGAGGATTCGTGTTCAAGCAACTCCTTATAAAGGAACTGCGTGTCAAACTTTGCCCCGTTATGGGCGAGAATATACACAGTCATTTTTTTGAACTTGTCGGCTAACTTGACAATATAGGACACAAATAGTTTCACAGGACTATCGCGGACATTCGTTTTAAAAACGTTTGTCCGTTTACCGCATTTGGGGCACTCGTCACATTCGATACCCATACACTCATCACAGATGGTCTGGCTCACAAGTAAATGTGGAATTACCTCTTTGGTTTCAGCGTTCGTATATGTTTCTATATCGTAGTATACAGTTATACAAGGGTTATTTTTAGGCTTAGCATCTTTCATATAACATACATGCTTTACTCCATCCGCCTTATATTCCTCCTGGCATGTAGGACAGTGAATTACGTCACACTTGTGCTTAAATTTCCCCAATTATCCATTGTGTGAAACATACCACATTCACAGATTCTCATTTTCCTGCACGTGCCAATTGATTTATGGAAATCAAAACAGCTATTATTGAAAAATGTGCGTCTACACACATCACAGTCTCTCTTCTCAGCTTCAACTACACGGCTTTCACATTTGGTGCTTTTACACTGCTCACATACCATGTGACATTCTTTACAATGTCTCACTATATCATCCGCAAACTCGAGGCACCCCTTACACAAATCATGATGTCTCCCATATTTTCGACTTTTGTCATAACTCGCGTAAAGCCACCTTATATTACGGATGGGGAGATACGTTGTCCCTGACAATCCTAAAATAAGTAGGGGTCTTGTACGATCTCTCACACAGCTTTTAAAAACATACACAGTCCTACGACGATCATCCAACCCAAATACAACTATGCGGACATTCATTTCCTGTTCTACCCTTCTCAGCTCTTCAGGACCCATATTACAGTCAAATTCAAGTTCACAGTCTACAGCTAGTTTACGGGCACGCTCCACGACCGTAGGCAACCAAATTTTTTGAGTCCGTGTATTTTGTACAGTAAACATACGTGCTAAGAGTACTGCTATAAAGCCGCAACCACGATCGACGTTTATATGCTTTCGGTAAATAGTCGGAGAATTGAAGTTAAGAGTATACGGTATGGCACTATGACCCGCAACACGGAATACACGGTCAATATTTACCGTGAAGTTGTCCATATTGAAGGCTATACTACTTTGGGCGGCTTGCATTATACGTCCTAATATATATTCTACATCTTCAGCCGCCAAACGTCTAAATGGCACTATCACCCAATAATCGTCTACATCACCGTCATCTGACCCGAATCCAAAGGACAGACTCGTCCTGACTTCACGCTCGTCGCGATTCTGAAGAGCAAACTCTATAATACGCTGTACAACCCGGCGTAGCCCGCGCTCAATTCCATTGCTATACATGGCTCTAGGGTCGACCCTGACTCTATACCGATTTCTAGTCAAGGCTGGGGTGGGGGCTGCGGATCGCACCAATTCGAGCGTTATATCATCCTCAACAGAACGGGGGGCGGCGGATGAATTAGGGGTATATTAGCGGAAGGTGCTGATGGGGGGCCTGTTGCGTAGGAGGTTGAGGGTTGGGGATCTATTATTGTAGACTTAACAGAACGGGGGGCGGCGGATGAATAAGGGGATATATTAGCGGGAGGTGCTGCTGGGGGGCTTGTTGCGTAAGAGGTTGAGGGATCTATTACCGCTGCAACAGGCACGTATTTCGTGCGCTTTATACCTGACGTGGGGTTCTCACACCTCCGCTTTGGACGTGCTACCGGTATCGCTGGTGAGGGTTCGTTGGCAGGGGAGGAGATCACAACTACACTGTCGTCGAGGTCATCCGTAATGTCAATGATGGGGTGCTCTACCTCATCGTCATTCACGGTTCTGTGGGAGAAGAAAGCAAAATATAAGGAACAGCACTCAAAATTTGTAATATTTTGTAAATGACCCACTTAGGAGTGTGACGTGTTAGAAATGGACTCTGTAGAAAAATTCAGATTCACGAGCCCATCCACATGTATTATATCTGGACCTACAGGATGTGGTAAAACTGTGTTTATGCTTAAAATCATTAAAGAAAAGGGAGAGATGTTCTCGAAATTTGTGCATAAAGTTATATGGTGCTATTCGACGTATCAATCAGTGTTCAACGAGTACCAAGATGATATTTTGTTCCACAAAGGCGTATATGACGTTAATTCGTTAAAGGGAAATGAACATACAATCATTGTAATTGACGATCTCATGTTGGAGATGGATAAAACGTTTGCCGAGACATTTACAGTATTCTCCCACCATCTTAACATAAGCGTGTTCTTCATCAATCAGAATCTATTTTTCAAAAATAGATACATGCGCGATGTGTCGTTAAATACGCAATATCTAGTCTTATTCGCGCAACGTAGAGATGTATCACAAATTGGGGTATTAGCCAATCAAATGTTCCCGAATCAGCGTAAGGAGTTTTTGGAAGTTTATAAAGAAGCTACAAGCACGCGTTACGGATATTTGCTTTGCGACCTTCATCCGCGAAACACGTTTAGAGTGCTTCTGCGAACGAATATATTTCCAAACGAGCCTGAAACGGTGTATATTCCAGAATGACAAAGAGACTAAAGAAATACCGTGAATTAATAAAAATCTATCATCGACTGCCCCGGGCAATGCAGCAGATGTTTATTAAAAATATCGACGCCGACTTTTTAAAATGCATCTGTGAAATCTGTCTTAACGTTATAAATTGCAATGTATCAATGAAAACCCATCAGAAGGCTCGCCTACGCCGCTACAAGAACATAATACGTGCACTCGCTCGTAAAAGTCAAACTGTAGCGAAGAAAAAACGAATTATTGTACAAACAGGAGGGTCATTTCTCCCCATCTTATTTTCAGTTTTGGGTCCTTTACTGACTAGATTAATATAATGAAGAAAGTGGTAGTGATTCCCCACGAGGTGTACGCTTCACTGCAAAGGAATCCAGACACGGATCTAGATCCCCGTAAAAGCAGACTTAAAAGAATGGAAAGCGAATTGCTAGCCCTATTAAACAGTGAAAAAACACCTGATGAGAAAAGAATCTTATACCAAGAAGCTCTGCAGAAATTTCTTCACGAGTACGAAAATTATAAGAGCCCTACAGAGATTCCTGTGGTTATTAGGCACAGCACGGGGGACGATGGACATGGCGACATAGGATCTGAGCCCGACGATACAGCTGACCAACCAAAAAGATTAGCCACACAACATATCGAACATGTATTAAAAAGCACCCTCCCACATACATTGATGAGTAAAGGCTTAAGTCTTTATAATCTATTGAATGAGGATCCAGCCATACAATGGACCGATACAGGCGAGATCATTGTGGAAGGATCAAAGGTACAGGGATCGAATATCGTAGACATTGTCCATGATCTGGTGAGAAAGTGGGATAGGCCATCACCATCAGGATGGAAGCATATTAAAGCAAGACTACAACAAATAAATGTCCCTAAAACGTTGATAGGAAATCTGAACAGGTTAAAAGACTTGGAACATGCAACGCATGTGACACAATTGAAGGCGCCGTCACCCCCGGCGGTAACACCTTTGAAGAGGAGCAAGAAGAGGTTAAACCAACCCTACCCACGTGCCTCTAAAATACGCAAATGGCTAACGTATTAACTAAACGCTATTATGACATTTCTACCCATCCTCTTACGGCGGCGTAGATAGACTGTACAGAAGTGTTTACGGAGTAGGAAAAAAAGATGTTGAAAGATTTTTGAGGGAGCAGGACGCTTATACGCTTCATAAGCCTGTGAGAAAAAGGTTTAAAACAGCCAAGACAACGGCTTCCTCGATTGATTCTATTTGGCAAGCAGATTTAACAGACATGCAAAGATATTCTGTGTATAACGATGGTTACCGCTACATTCTATTCATAATAGACGTATTCTCTAGATATCTGTGGCTAGTTCCTCTGAAAAATAAATCACCTGAAACAGTTGCTAAAGCCACCAAAACGCTAATGTTAAAAGAAAACAGGGTTCCTGGCTATTTTTGTACGGATATGGGGAAGGAATTTATAGGCCGTGCTTTTCAGAACATGTTGACAGAGTTTAATATCAGCTATTACACAACCAATTCTATACATAAGGCTTCTTTAGCTGAAAGAGTTCAGCGCACCATAAAGGAACGCATGCACCGTTATTTTACACATAAAAACACATACAGATTTCTAGACATTCTGGAATCATTGGCATCATCCTACAACCGCTCACACCATCGCACGATTGGGACAACACCTAACGAAGTTTTAGAAAGAGGTACGCTCCCGAGAAGAGATGGATCACCACCACACCACCACACTCTGCGCGCTTCAAAATCAATGATTATGTAAGGCTGTCGCGTTCGGGGAAAAATTCGCAAAGGGTTTTGAGCAAGGATGGACACGCGAGATTTTTAAAGTTAGGGCTATGAGACCTAAAGGTGAGATAATGATGTATTACATTGAAGATTTGAATGGGGAAGAAATCTCAGGAGGCTTTTACCGCGAGGAATTGCAGAAAGTTGCGTTTAATTTAGGAAAAAATGTGTTTAAAATTGAGAAAATTTTAGGAAGCAAAGGTTCAGGAAAGAGAAAAATGTACCTGGTGAAATGGCTAGGGTACCCAGAAAGCTTCAACACCTATATAAAAGCTGATGCAATAATGAAGCTTAAATAGTATGCAACATGGCTCCTAACCATTTCTACGTCACACTCCCGTCCTCCTCGTCCCTGTCTGTACACCCTAACAACACACTAGCCAACTTTGTAACAGACTCCACAAGCACATTGAATTGGGTCGTGATTCGTATGAGGTGGGGATATGCGAAATTCAGCTGGACACCATCTTTTTAAATATTGAACATAAAGAAACCGTTTTTACGATTCTTAGAGACATTGACGAGTGTGAAAAAGCTGGGGTAGCTATGGATGAAACTATGCGTATCGCTCGGACTAAGGTTGCACGGTATTACAGTACAGAAGTAAGACTAGGACCGGGTCAATATGGTTCGGCCGAGGATGTTGTGAGAGGCTTAAACGTAAGTTTAAGAAACTCAAACCTTACGAATGATTTAGTATACGAAATCGTAAACAACCCTGCACATACACTAATCCTAAAATCAAAGACTAACAGACGTATTAAAGACCATAGAAAGTTCCAAATTCTAGCCAATGGCCGATATAGCGCAGCCTTCCAAAGAGACACATTTCATGAGACACAGCATGACATGTGCTATATTTACAGTAATATGGTGGAGCACCAGTTTGTTGGGGATACCCAGACACGCCTGCTGCGCATTGCTCACATCCCCAACCATAGAGGAAGGAGTTTGAGTATTACATATGACAGACCCCATTATGTGAATGTCGCAACTAATTTAATAACCAATATCTCAATATATATAAGAACGATTGAGGGTGAAAACTTCCCATTCGGTAACGGGAGCTTAACAGTGAAGCTACACTTTCGACGCACTGAGTTATAATGGATAGAAAGCCTTTCACCGTCTATCGAGGGGTGCGATACCAGCGCGGTAGTGGACTTGGGTCCATTTTTTCATCCATACTACGTACGGCTGTTCCTTTGCTGAAGAGGGGTGCCAGATACCTTGGAAGGAAAGCGCTACAATCAGGTATTAACACTGCAGAAGACATATTGGCCGGGGCTAAACCTAAAGAGCTCTAAAAAAACATTTAAAGCGTACACGGGACGAAATCATCAAAGATGCAAAGAGAAAAATGCGTGGTGGCGGAAGAAGAAGAAGCGGGCTGCCCGGAAGAAGAAGGGGTCACGTGGTATTAAACGTAAAAGGCTATCAAAAAAGAAGTGCTGTAAGCGAATGAAACCTATGGTTGACCACTTTTTTGACTGATATAAGCTAAGGACATTGATCTCATGAATCATAGTTTGTTTACCACTTGTCGAGAGAGGAGTCACTATTTCGCCATGGCACGCTTCATCCACCCATGTAGTTCACAATGCTGTAAATCGGAGCTGTCCCTTTTTGAGCTACCTCCAACCCAAGTTTCTATTGAGCACAGTGACTTTATTACAATTAACCCTTTAAACACAATTAGTTCCCCGAGTGCACCTATAGAATTCGTGATACCCAGCTCAGGTCCTTACTTTTTTGATCCAAGCTGTGTGCACATGTACGCTAAGCTACGTATAGCCCATTCTGATGGAACGGTCTGCGATGACAAATATGCTGTATACCCTGAAACAAACTTTCTGCACTCCATATTCAACCAGTGTGACGTATATTTAAATCAGACCAACATATCGGCAGGCACGGGGTACTATCATCTACGAGCCTATCTGGAAAATGTCCTCAACTTTTCCAAAGAAGCGAAGGCTACCTTTTTAAGTGCCGAGGGATATTATCAAACTAAAGATGAAAATAGTATAAAGGACAAATTTAAAAATTCTAAAAGAAAATATACGAGTGTTTTGGACGGTTGCACACAGATTTCACTTTCCAGGAGAATGTTGCTTGTCAACGGGGTGGATATGAAAATAAAGCTCACCCGCACGAGTCCTGAGATCTGCTTAAATCTGGATGCTGATCAAGAAGAGGGTGCAAAGCCCGTTGTGGTTCACATTATGGACACATACCTCCGCGTACGGCGAGTGAAATTAAGTTCACCAAAACAACTAGAAATTGAGAAAAATTTACTAAACGCTACAGTGAAATATCCTATTAACAGAGTGCAAATCAAACTATATACGGTTCCTGCAGGGTTGGCATCGAAGCAGATAGAAAACATTGCCCTGGGAAATCTTCCTAAAAGGATATTAATCGGCATGCAGGACCATGCTTCGGTGAATGGAAAATATAAAAAGAGTGCCTTTAAATTCGAGAATTTCGGACTTAAAAATATAACTCTATACGTTAATGGCACTGCTTTGGGTGGAACAATGGGTACGGACTATTCATCAGACGCTGTGTTACCTCTTTGTGCCAGAGCCTATAGTAATCTGACCCATATTGCAGGTGATTGTGATGAGCTTGGTAATGGGGTAACGCAGGAAGAATTCATTGATCAATTTAACCTTTATCCGTTTGACATTACACCTGACTTATCTGCTAGCGTAAATACCCATTTAACCCCACAGCAGAGCGGAAACATCTCAGTGCGGCTGGAATTCGCCAAGCCTATAGACGCTCCTATTAGTGTACTAGTATATCTCGAATCGCAAGCCCTAATAGAAGTAGATAGATTTAGGAGCGTTATCACTGACTTTTAAAATGGATGCTAATACACTTCAGAAAGTAATGGAACGAGTCACACGTTCCAAATTTATCGGCGTGTTTGCGAAGAATGAAACATTGAGTTTGCCAAGTACGCGAGAATGCGGTAGTCTTATTGTGAACACAGATGTCATCGGTAATGAAGGGATTCACTGGATCGCTGTCTATTTTAAAAATAGACAGCGCCTGTACTATTTTGATTCACTCGGTACTCAACCCTGGAGTGACCCTATTATTGTAAAATTTCTCGCTCAGTTACATATTCCCGAAGTTGTATGGAACCCATTTCGTATACAAGGATATTTTAGTAATGTTTGCGGAATGTACTGCGTCTCATTTCTCACGCATATGTCATGTGATAAAGAATTTTAAATTTTTTAAATTTATTTGACCCGTGTCACACTCGCCGAAACGATGAAATGGTATGCAGACAGATAAAAATCCGTTTTCCAATTGTACGTACTCGTTGTATAGTATAATGTTTTTGTTCGTATATTTGTAACGGTATATTCTGTAGTTGGTTATTGTACTGATTTCTTTCATTTAATAAATTTATGAAAATATATTGTCTTCTTACCCCAAAAAGATCGAAAAACACTTACATTATTTCGGTGTGACATTGCTGACTGATCAGTATATCCTCCGTATTCATGACACGAGATTCTTCAAAAGATTGTATAACACGTGTCAAATCCTCATCGGACCTTAAAGGAATAATGTTCATTCTTTTAAAACATATACAGAGTATACAGACAGATCCCCATTATGTGAAGATATCTTTGGTTCATTTAAGAGGAATAACATTGATTACCATAAAAAATTTCGATTTTAGCATAATGGGGATAAGAGGTAAAACCAAATAACATTGATTGCCATAAAAAATTTCGATTTTTGGCGAGTATCTAAATGAAGTATTTGACGAGATACTACAACTCTCCATATATATAAATCGAATTATAGACACTTACATTTCTATGGTAGTCCCTTGCGTCGGATTGTAAGGAGCGTCACTGCAAATATCTTCAACGGTTTGCGTTGGAAATAATTCATCACGGTCAATCGCGTTAAAAAGACTAATTGCGTTAATGCTGCAGTGTCACTTTCTTCATACAATTCCGGGGAGACGTACAGGTCCATGGTGGAGGATGTGTGACATTGCTGACTGATCAGTATATCCTCCGTATTCATGACACGAGATTCTTCAAAAGATTGTATAACACGTGTCAAATCCTCATCGGACCTTAAAGGAATAATGTTCATTCTTTTAAAACATATACAGAGTATACAGACAGATCCCCATTATGTGAAGATATCTTTGGTTCATTTAAGAGGAATAACATTGATTGCCATAAAAAATTTCGATTTTAGCATAATGGGATAAGAGGTAAAACCAAATAACATTGATTGCCATAAAAAAATTTCGATTTTTGGTGAGTATCTAAATGAATATTTGACGAGATACTACAACTCTCCATATATATAAATCGAATTATAGACACTTACATTTCTATGGTAGTCCCTTGCGTCGGATTGTAAGGAGCGTCACTGCAAATATCTTCAACGGTTTGCGTTGGAAATAATTCATCACGGTCAATGCATTAAAAAGACTAATTGCGTTAATGCTGCAGTATCACTTTCTTCATACAAATCGGGGAGACGTACAGGTCCATGGTGGAGGGAATGATTATTCACTGACGCGAAAATAGCTACTGTTACTCCCAACTGAAAAATATCCCCTTTTATATGCACAATCTCCAAGCTCCGCCCCAAAAGACCAGATGTTCGTAGTGATTGGCTGCCGGTGTAGCTGGGTGGAGCTATGACGTGTACCAATCCGCTATAACGGGGCCGGACGACTAATGACATCTTTATATTTTCTCAAAAAAGTATATCCTAATTATATTTTTAAAAAAGCATTCGGTTTCCACATTAAACTGTGGGTCTGAGGTGGAGTGAAAACTTTACCCGTTGTTACAATTCGAGCTAGTTGTTATTATTACTAAAGAGAAAATCATGCATGCTTTTCGGTCATACTACTGACTCGGTTCAAATGATGCATTAACATGCTTTTCGGTCATACTACTGACTCGGGTCAAATGATGCATTAACATGCTTTTCGGTCATACTACTGCCTCGGATCAAATGAACCTGTTATTTTAAATTCGGTTCAATAATCCTGTTATGTTGAAATGTGGAAGAGTAAGCAACGACTCCCTGACGAAATGTATTTCGATCCACAGAACAGCTGTTCACTGAAGACTGCATGTTCCACATTTTATAATAAAGAAATTATAAATATATCCTAATTATATTTTTAAAAGAGCGTTCGGTTTCCACGTTAAACTGTGGGTCTAAGGTGGAGTGAAAACCTGAACCGTTGTCACTCTTCGAGCTAGTTGTTATTATTATTATTAAAGAGAAAATCATGTATGCTTTTCGGTCATACTACTGACTCGTTTCAAATGATGCATTAACATGCTTTTCGGTCATACTACTGACTCGGACCAAATGATGCACTAACATGCTTTTCGGTCATACTACTGCCTCGGAACAAATGATCTTGTTATTTTAAATCCGGTTCAATAATCCTGTTATGTTGAAATGTGGAAGAGTAAGCAACGACTCCCTGACGAGATGTATTTCGATCCACAGAACAGCTGTTCACTGAAGGCTGCATGTTCCACATTTTATAATAAAGAAATTATAAACATATCCTAATTATATTTTTAAAAGAGCATTCGGTTTCCGCTCAGTCATACTACTGCCTCGGAACAAATGATCCTGTTATTTTAAATCCGGTTCAATAATCCTGTTATGTTGAAATGTGGAAGAGTAAGCAACGACTCCCTGACGAGATGTATTTCGATCCACAGAACAGCTGTTCACTGAAGGCTGCATGTTCCACATTTTATAATAAAGAAATTGTAAATATATCCTAATTATATTTTTAAAAGAGCGTTCGGTTTCCACGTTAAACTGTGGGTCTAAGGTGGAGTGAAAACCTGAACCGTTGTCACTCTTCGAGCTAGTTGTTATTATTATTATTAAAGAGAAAATCATGTATGCTTTTCGGTCATACTACTGACTCGTTTCAAATGATGCATTAACATGCTTTTCGGTCATACTACTGACTCGGACCAAATGATGCACTAACATGCTTTTCGGTCATACTACTGCCTCGGAACAAATGATCCTGTTATTTTAAATCCGGTTCAATAATCCTGTTATGTTGAAATGTGGAAGAGTAAGCAACGACTCCCTGACGAGATGTATTTCGATCCACAGAACAGCTGTTCACTGAAGGCTGCATGTTCCACATTTTATAATAAAGAAATTATAAACATATCCTAATTATATTTTTAAAAGAGCATTCGGTTTCCGCTCAGTCATACTACTGCCTCGGAACAAATGATCCTGTTATTTTAAATCCGGTTCAATAATCCTGTTATGTTGAAATGTGGAAGAGTAAGCAACGACTCCCTGACGAGATGTATTTCGATCCACAGAACAGCTGTTCACTGAAGGCTGCATGTTCCACATTTTATAATAAAGAAATTGTAAATATATCCTAATTATATTTTTAAAAGAGCATTCGGTTTCCACATTAAACTGTGGGTCTAAGTTACGCGTAAATATAAAATATTTTCATTGTAGAAATAATAATAATGATGATAATAAGAAACGGAGTGAGCGGTGTTTTTTGCTCGAATAGTTTGAAGAAGGATTAACCCTCGACCAAAAAGGTCTCTAGGGATCAACAAGCAGGTGTTCTTCGAAAATATAAAGATGTCATTAGTCGCCCAACCCCGTTATAGCGGATTGTGTTTTGGCTAATTTCAACTTTAAATGAATCTTACAATTGATTAACTATATTGGGGGAATGAGGAGCGTATGTTTTGAGTTGTTTCGTAAATTTTTCATTTCGTTTCGTTATTCGTGACTTAAATAATGTCATTAGTCGCCCGACCCCGTTATAGCGGATTGTGTTTTGGCTAATTTCAACTTTAAATGAATCTCCCAATTGATTAACTATATAAATATATTGTGGTATTTTATATGGTTGAATCTTCCAATTGATTAACTATATAAATATATTGTGGTATTTTATATGGTTTGTGAGCACGAGTGATTCATTAGTCTATTATATATACAAGTACAGATGGGTGGGGGGATTTGGGGGAATGAGGAGCGTGTGTTTCGAATTGCTTCGTAAATTTTCATTTCGTTTCGTTATTCGTGACTTAAATATTTATAATAAAAATTAAGTGTGTAAAAATTATTTATTTAATAAACAGAACTTAATTGGATTCATCTACCGTCATATATTGTGGTATTTTATATGGTTTGTGTACACGAGTGGTTCATTAGTTTATTATAAGCACACCGGACAAAAAATTAGTCACCCCTAATAGCATCGATAGTAGGAAGTTCAAGGTCACACAGAGGGCGCTGATGTAGCATTGGTAAGTGACAAGTAGCGGTGACGTAGCACACAGGATCAGATCTGTTTCGTGAGGTGGTGAAGAACAAAGTGTGTGTTGGATATAGTCTGCAAAATGGGTCGTGAGGCAGACGTTACTCAGTGGCAAAAAGGAGCCATCGTGTTTGGCAGAGCCCACGGACACAAAATGTCTGACGTAGCCCAATTTGTTGGTGTGTCAACGCGTACTGTCCAGCGAGTTTACAAAGAGTGGTGTAGTTCGCAATCAACTGAAAATCGACGGCGCAACTGTGGCCGGAAAACAATTCTCGACAATAGGGACCGCCGCCATGTTTCTCGTCTAGTAACTGCAAATCGTTTTCAAACCAGAGAACAATTGCTCCAAGAAACCAATGAGGTTCTCCAGCGACCAATTTCCGAACGGACATTGCGACGAGAACTGCATGCGATGGACATCTGGAGCAGGGTACCACGGAAGAGGCCGCTGTTAACAGCAGGTCACAAATTGGCACGTTATAAATGGGCTCAGAGGCACAAAAACTGGACTGCGGCAGATTGGAAACGTGTAATTTGGTCCGATGAGTCCCGTTTTTGTTTGTTCTCCAATGATGGGAGGCGACGAGTACATCGCAGGTCCAATGAAGCCTTTAATCCTGAATGCGTCGAAGGTGTTGTTCAGGCTGGAGGTGGTTCCGTGATGTTCTGGGGATGTTTTTCGTACCACGAAATGGGCCCTCTCGTTCCAGTGACGATGAATTTGAACCAGCAGGCGTACCTCCGCATACTAAATGATGGATTGGTACCCTTTGCCCTAAATCTCCAGGAGCAGCATCACATTGCCACTCCTGTCTTCCAAGACGACAATTGCCGTGTGCACAGGGCGAGAAGTGTGTCTGAGTGGCACGACGAACATTCTGCAACACTGTCTCACCTCGAATGGCCCGCCAAATCCCCTGATTTAAATCCTATTGAAAATCTGTGGGATTATTTGGAACAGAATGTGAAGCGCAGGAATAGACACCCACGGACTCTGGCGGAACTTCGGGACCGGCTGATGAACGAGTGGCAGCAAATCGATGTTCAGTACATGCACAACCTCGTAGAGTCTCTGCCTCGCCGGATTCGTGCGGTTATCAAGGCCAGAGGCGCCGTCACACGTTATTAGGTACATTCTGAGGGGTGACTAATTTTTTGTCCGGTGTGCTTATATACAAGTACAATTTAATAAATATTGCTATCTGGAATACATGGCGCTATCTGGCAACTCAGCCAGAATAGAGGTTTATAAAAGACCGAGAAGCTGATGAAAGAATCATTCAAGCTCGGCTCCCAGCCGAGCAAGGACCTCTGGTCCTTCTCTTTCTGGCCCTTTGGGAAAACCCCTTAGAGGCCTCTTAGGTTAGGTAAACGAAAATAGCTTGGGGGAGAACTCCGCCTCCAAGTTGCATGCCTTGCAATCAAAGGCAACTACTCTCTCTCTCTCTCTCCTGCAGGTGTACCCCTCCCCCCCTTGGCTCAGCCAACTGACTGATTCAGCCAACTGGCTGATTAGGAGCCTATAAAACAACGCCTACTCGGCTGAAGTCTTAATATGCACTTGGCTCCTGCTAGGTGAACACCTCTCCTCCTTTCTCTCCTTTCTGGCCCTTTGGGGGGAATAGCTTGGGGAAGAACTCCACCTCCAAGTTGCATGCCCCTTGCAACCCCGGTTGGCAACAAAGGGCCCTTTCGGGGGAATTTTTTAGGGGATTTTTTTTTTCTTTTTTCTTTTTTTCCCTTTTTTTTTCCTTTTTTTGTTTTTCTTTTTTCTTTTTTTGCAACACCCCCCCTTGCAACACCCCCACCCCCTTTGCAACATTACGTAATCACTTGCAACATTCTTGCACTCTCCCCTTTTTCGGCTATACTACTAACGTCAACAGCCTTTCTGTTATAGTAGTACTCGTAGTATAGTAGTAATTATATATACTGTAGCATGGTAGTAATTATCTTTAGATAGTGAAACACACACACACACACACACACAGTTCCATACAAACATTGAATGTTAATGAAATACAATGTGGTCCAGCTTGAAAATAATACACAATACTACTTTACTGATTAGTATTTCATGATTTTAAAAAAATAAATCTTAGAATTACTTAACTGTTTTAGATATCTGAAGTTCATGTGAAGCTTTTACAGTTGTTAAAAGTTTCCTTTATTTTCTTTTTCATTTTAGGTAAATAAGCAGTAAAACGTTCTATGATTAAAGTAAAAAATGATAAAGAGATTCCTGCAAGAAATAACTGAAGCACAAAATAGATACTGTATAATGCTATTGCTTTATCGTTGTTTTCTGCATCAGGACACAGTAAGGCAAATTCATGAAGTTTCTTTCTCTTCACTATTTCTGTCTTCTGTTCGTAGAAACCAGATTCTAAGAATAATCTAATGCTGCAAAAGAGTAAGTATTATGTAAATATTAAATGATGGTAGATAAGTTATACCATTTGTACGTTAGCAGCTTATTTTTTATTTTTTACTTACTGATAATTTAAAATGTTCTTCAGTGGACTTTGTTTTGGAATTCCCCAACTTTCACACATTTTTAAACCGAGGATTGACTTATGAACGGGTATGCACCCCATTTTATTTCCTATATACTCAGAGACAGCAATAGACGCGTAACTTCCTTTTTTCATGAGACAGAAAAGTTCTTCGTCAGTTTTTGGCATTTCCTCATAAAATGGTTTCATTTTGTCTTCCCAAATTTTTTTATATGAAATAATATTTGAAACCTGAAATATTGGTTTTGTTAAGAATATGTCCAGAATTTTATCATTTTTAATTTTTATGAAACTTTAATCTTAGATATTACCAAAATGTCATGATCTGCGTTTGCAACAATATTGTAGACAAAGCATAAAAATTCTTGAAGATAGCTAAATTAGTGTATTTTCAATGTTGATTATCAAGTTTATTTTTACTTTAAAAATTTATTTTTTAAATATACGTCCATAAATTGGACATGTAAATCATAATACAGTGGAACCTCGCTTAACGAGCATAATTCGTTCCCGAATTGTGCTCGTTATGCAAAATGCTCGTTAAGCAAGGCAATTTTTTCCATAGGAATCAATGTAAATATGATAATGCGTTCCATGCTTAAAAAATACTTAAAATAATATTTATAATGATATTTAAAGGCGTTTTTTAAATTATTATTGCATGAAATGAAAAGATTAATAAAAATTAACCCAAAAGAGAATGTAAATAATTAGTAAACGGTGAAATTTATAAATAACTTACGAAGAGAGAAGGTGCTCCTGACGCACGCAAAGGAAATGAAGAGACAGGGGAGGAGGAGAGGGTTATTGAGGGGAAGGAGGAGAATCGTCTTCGTTCAATGCAATAACATTCTCGACGAGCTCACAGTCACTAGCTTTAAATTTTTTAGAGGCACTTTCACTTTCTTTTGGATCCTTTTTCACGAGGAAACTGTCTAGAGACATTTGTTTTTGTCTACGCTTTAAATTTTGACGAAATATTTTGCTCGTTAAGCAAAGTGTCGCTCGTTATGCAAGGTAATTTTCCCCCATTCTTTTGGCTCGTTATACGAATTTCTCGTTATACGAGGCACTCGTTAAGCGAGGTTCCACTGTAAATGACAAAAAAAGGTCTGCGCAAATGATTGTCTACTTGGATGTTTATGTATACATACTGTAGATTTGACTTCTCAATCACCGTTAATTATAATTATTTTTGGTTTATTAAAAAAAAAAGGCTCATTTCCTAGCTCAAATCCCAGAAAAGAAGGGAGTAACAACATTTCGTCGATACGATAATCTATCAACAAGTTTTTTCGGGGTTAGATTTAGTTCAGTTAGGTTAGGTTTAGTGATTTTAGGTTAGCATTAGTTAGGTTACACTCGGTTAGATTAAGCTAGGTTAATATTAAGAGAATGCCTATGAAATTGCCATCGACAAAATGTTTATAGGTCCAAAAAGGATTTTTTTTTTATTAATTTCCTGTTAAATGCAGTAGTATGGTGGCAAGAAGGTAGGTAGGTAGTCGGATGACGCCATAGACGGGGCAATAGGGTCAGGCTTTATCATATGTGATTAGGCGGGTTATTCCTCCTATTGGATGAACTTTGCCGGCTATCTGATGATTAGATGTGATAATCACGCACCCCGCACGCTTCCCACAAAGAGGAGTCAGAGAATGTTTAACAATTATTCTTTTAATAATAAAAAAAAATAATATATATATATATTATATATATATATAGTGCCCTGCCAAAATAAAATTAACACCTGTTTTATGTTAATATGAGCTTGTGGATGTATCAATAAGATGCTGTTATTGATTGTATATCGTACAATTTTGTTTCTAAAGGTTTTTCACTTGGCGTCCGGAAAATTCGTACCGAACTGTCCTACCGCCCAATTCGGTACGGGACAATTCGGTACGGGACAATTCGGTACTAGGACAATTCGGTAGTAGGACAATTCGGTACCGGTATAAATTTAAAATATTACATTGGCGAATTTTCCTTGTGCGACTAATTTCCCTTTGTATTTTTCAACAACTACATAGAGTAGGTTAGGTTAGGTTAGGTTAGGTTAGGTTAGATTAGATTAGGTTAGGTTAGGACAGGGACATCTCGGACAATCAACAGTTTGGAAGCATTTCATGGAACATTAAATAAGGCAGTCCCAGGTAATCATCCAGATATTTGGGCGCTGATTGATACTCTTAAACAAGAAGAAATGCTGGCAAAAAGTAAACTTCAGAAAGTACGTCAGGGAGAAAAAGTCCTCCAAAAGAAAAAGTATCGTGATAGTAACAGACGTATCCTAACGTTAATAAATAATCATGATTCAGAGAATAAAATTGAATTTTTAAAAGGGATAGCATATAATATAAAGTTTTAAGATGCATTAGTATAAAATAGCTAAATCGTTTTAATTTCACTTTTAATCAATAAATATATGCAAACAATTATTTTAATAAAATATATATATCTTATTTGTGTGTTTTATTTCAATTTATTTACATTTTAATTTATACCCGTACCGAATTGTCCTAGTACCGAATTGTCCTAGTACCGAATTGTCCTAGTACCGAATTGTCCTAGTACCGAATTGTCCCGTACCGAATTGTCCCGTACCGAATTGTCCCGTACCGAACTGTCCTACCGCCCTTTCACTTATTGTCACCCCTTGAACAATGTCTCGTGGCTGAACATTATATAATGTAGCCGCCAAAGTGCCCCAGACACTGCACAAGAAGTGGGATAAAGTCAGAAAACAATACAACGTGTACTTCATCATTTGGGGTATTGAGGATGTGTGGCACGTCCCAAACCACTGTTGTGAACTGTCAATATTTATCGCAGAAAGGAGTGGGCTCAACATATGATTTCCTATCCATCTGAATTGTGGAGGTCTATAGTTTTCACAGATGAGTCCCTTTTCAGCAGTTCCCCTCAGGTAGATGCATCTGGATCTGGAGACAAACTGCAGAGTGCAGATGCATTTAGAACATCTAACATACAACCAACAGTAAAGCATGGAGGAGAAAGTGTAGTGATCTGGGGTGGTGTTTGATATACTGGTAAAAGTGACCTACTGCTTGGAAGAGACAAAATAGGCTACAGCTCCTTCCATGGGTACTACAGAGACCCAGTTTGAATATCATCGAATATGTCTAGGAAAAAATGGATCGTGAAATACGGAAACGACAACTCCGGCCAGATAACGTACTCCAAATATGCTACGACCTGGATTAGCCTCGTATCCAGACTCTAACTCTAGGGATCTTCTCCATATCTACTAGTATAAGGGTGTAGCTATTTCATTTTCACAGTTTTTAATCGATAGTGCGTTCTATTTGTCCGGACCTGTAGCTGAATGTGATTTCATTTGTCCTATAGCTCTCGCTACATCTTCTGGGGTAAAATCAAAGTCTGTTATACATTCTGCTTGCAATTTCTCTTCGAAGAATGCATCTATGTCAGGTATTGCTTTGTCACTTTTTGGGGAACTGAAGACCGATTCATACTGGGCTCTCAATGTTTCCGATATTTTTTTTTAGATCGTTTGTTAGTTCATTATTTCCTTTCCTTTAGGGACCGATAGCAGCGCGCGTTCTCCTTTTCCTTTTCGCATAGCTATAGAAGTGTTTTGGATTTTCCTTTTTGCTTCTTCCGCCTTTTCCTCTTCCTTCTCTGTATGGCCCTTAATCAGGGCTTATATTTCCCTATCGATACTCTCCAGTTTTTCTTGTATTACTCTCCTGGCATTGTTGTCTCCGCAATTAGCTAACTTAAAAAGGATTAACTGCAGGATTTTTTTTGCAATATCACTTTTATTCGGACTTCAAGCGAAACACGTGTAACCGTCACACTGGGCAGAAAAACTATATATATATATATATATATATACATATATATATATACAGCGTGTTTATAAAGTCCCTATCTATTTCAGTGAAAACGTAGCAAAATGGGTCAAATTCAATAACAATATAATAGAAGGAATACATTTAATGAATACTTAAGCATATGATTCTACATGAGCACCCTCAGTATCTCTACAGAGTTCGAATCTGTTAGCAGCACTGCGGAACACATTTTGGAGCATGACAGGGGTTATTTTTGTAACTGCTGTTACGATACGAGCACGTAAATCTTGCAGATCTGTAACCCTCGTTTGATAGACAGTTGATTTGATAAAGCCCCATGCAAAGAAATCCAAGGGCGTTAGGTCAGGAGATCGAGCCGCCCAGGGCCTGTTGCCTCCACGTCCGATCCACCGATTTGGAAATCGTTCATTTAGGTACTCATGAACAATGTTTGCGTAGTGACAAGGTGCCCCATCTTCTTGAAAGACGACGATGTTTAAAACGCTATCTGAATGAAGCTGGGACGTTTACGTGCTTGTAACCTAGCAGCAGTTACAAAAATAACCCCCTTCATGCTCCAAAATGTGTTCCGCAATGCTGCTGACAGATTTGAACTCTGTAGAGATACTGATGGTGCTCATGTAGAATCATATGCTTAAGTATTCATTAAATGTATGCCTTCTATTATATTTTTATTGAATTTCACCCTTTTTGCTACGTTTTCACTTAAATAGATAGGGACTTTATAAACACCCTGTTATATGCAGTATATAGATGTGTATATATATATATATATATATATATATATATTTTTTTTTTATACATTTACGTATTCGCTTCAGCAATACAAAAAATGAAGAGTATAAATTAGCAAATGTTTAATCATGTACAATTTATACAAAGTACAGACATTTATACATGATTGCTGGTTATTTCAAATGTCCTAGTTTCCTTATCAGTTAGTAACATTTAGTACCTACCCTAAAATAATCAACTTGACCGGTGTCACGTTGGAGAATAAATTTGTAGTCTGATTTGTAAAGACCTTCCAGTGTGGTGAACGGTGGGTAATGCTCTTCAATTGTCAAGTAAGAGGTTAAAACACTTGTATAATGTGCATATAGCACAGTCGTAGTAAAAAATAGGGTTATGAAGAATATTCTTCCTGAGTAACTTTTCACCTCACTTTCTGAACCTAAAATGTTGAAATGAAGGTAGGATCAAAGTTCAAATTATATATACAGAGTGGCCACAAAGTCCTTTTGCAGTGAAATTACAGCATATTTGTATGTTGCCCTCGTTTTTCATACAAAGGGACCTTGTCGCCACCTTGTATATATTTTATAAAAGTTGTGTACAGAATCTTCTTCTAAGGACATCACAGAATCACTTTCGCTACATAATCTGGAGGAAGAGGATGGTTTCCCACCCAACTACTCTCCGGGCCCAAAGTCACTTCGCCGATCAACGGGAAGCGTGTTACGACATTGACCACAACATAGCCCTTTTATTGCAAAAAAGGCGGGAAAGGTTATAAACAGTTTAAAACGTTCAAAAACATACTTAAGTTGCTGAGTGCATAACAGAAATTAAAAACACGCACATACGAAAATGATAAAGGTTTATTGGCTAATAAAAAAAAATAAGAGGTGAGTCCTTTTCTAATTTAGCACACAGAAGTGAGATAGCTTACGATAACGTTATTAACCTTTGAAAATATATTAAAATACAAATGAATAAATAAAAACTAAATGAATACATAAAAAAAAATAGGAAATAAATTAATCCTTTGATAAGATGGTGGATATTTAATAAAATTAAGTTAAAGGCAGCTTTAAAAGATAACTCGAATAAGTAGTTTCCTGGAATGATTTCCTGAGAAGCTCATAAGCACAGAGGATAGAATATTGCTAACCACAATTTGTGATGCTACAGCACGCTGACAGTGATTAATTTAGGGCGACCCAATTTTAACCTAAAAAATTGAAATTATTAACTTTATCCTATATACTATTGAGCTAAAATGTGTCTGTGTGTCTGTCCGCTTTCTTCGGAACCGTGCACAGACTAAACGGCACATCGGAAAATTCTGCAACCACCACCAACTGATAGCCCATGAACTGTCGATGTGCTCTGTCAAGTTTCCTGGTCCTAGGTCACTCCGCGGCCGAGCACGAGCTATTTAATGTTTATTACGAGTGAATGTAAATACTTCGAAAAAGAAAATGACGAGAGCAAAATACATAATAAACAGTTTGGTAGTCCCGATAATACGTAAGCACCAATATACATATATACAATATACATATACAGCTAGCTGTGACATATACTGCTACATATACTGCTACTTGCCCGGATGGCGATAGCGAGCTACCGCTTGTTCTTACCAATTATTAACTTTATTTAGCCTAAAAAAAATTTATTTGCAACTTATTTGTGGATAAATATTATCGCTTAATAATAAAATAGGATCACCTGAAGATCAGGATCCCCAGCCTTCTTTTGTTAGCTTTATAAGGCTAACTAACAAAAATATCACGACCTAACCTAACCAATCGTGAAGGGCGTCCAGATGACCTAACGATTGGTTAGGTTAAGTCGTGATATTTTCGTTAGTTAGCCTTATAAGCTTAACTAAAGAAGGTGGGGTCCTGATCTTCAGGTGATCCATAAAATAAAACACATCACATTCATTTGTTTATTAAAGAACTTATTTAGTGACTGGATTATAATGAAACATAATGTATTTCTCAATATTTTCCAGCAGGAAGTGTCTGTCTTTTACCAAAAGTTTTTTCAGCAAGAAGCTGCGCTCCACCACAGCCGAGGTAGCTTGTGCTGCTTGTAATTTGGTATATAGTTTGGGCGAAATTTCTTCCAGTTGGAAGGATATGATTTCTTTGATTTCATTCCGCTGCAGTCGTTTGGTAAGGTATTCTTTTAAATTGCGAGGGTCGTCTGCAAAGTTGATCGAAGTGAAGTTCTATTGGGCTTCGGCAATTGTGTAGCAACTTTCTTCAAGACACACAAAACACCCACCATCCCTGACTTCACGGCGATTCGTCAAGATCGTACTGGGGATCACGGGGGTGGACTCATCACTTACATACGTAAAAGCATTAGCTATACTGATAACAGAGAATGTTCTTTTAATAGATTCACAGTAATAACTGAATCTACACACAGTATTAAAACCAAAAGTTAGGAGCTGACGAGGAAGCTTCTAGCAGTGGCTATATCCTCCAGCGCGGGACAACGTTGACGTCAACGTCAACGAAAAAACGTGGAACGTCAACGCGAAGAAGAGGCGACGTCAAACCGAAACATCAACGCGCTGGTGGCCAAACTTCCTCAAATCTCCGTGCAGCGGGCTGTTTACGGTTGGCCAGACTGGCAGTCGACGACGGCCTGTTGCGTGGCACGGTCAGAGTGCCGATCGGCTCCCGGGCCGGACCTATACCAGCGTGCTATTTTTTCATTTACGGGGAGCATTTGCGTGCCGGACGTGCTCCCCGGACTACTCTTACTCTCCGGCGACATTAAGACTAATCCAGGCCCCACTACAACTTACACATGTCACCATACACAAAGACATAGACACAATAGGACTAGGCATCGACCGGTGGTTGTATCGGTATCGGATGGTTAGTAGCTACCGATACCGATAGTTTTTTGTTTCTAAGAATAAAAAAAACGGGCGTTTTCCAAATAGAAACTTCCCGGCTGCTCGAGAAGTTACGTGTGTGTTCGCGATTTATCCCGACGTTTCTAGAAATTTCCATGACTCATTACCGCTCTATATAAAGCGAGCCGTAACCATCGCGGCGTGATTTCCTCAGTTCGCAAGTTGTGAATCAGTTCAACAGTGTGTAATAACTTTTTTGTAAATTTATTAACTACTGGTATAAATTTATTCGCTTTTGCTTTAGTGAGAGTGACAATGCCAAGTATTGTGTGGAAGTTCTTCACTACTTCAAGCACTAATGGAAAACAGGCGATCTGCAATTTGTGCGGTGTCTCTGTCTCTCGTGGAGGAACAAGCGCAAGTATCTTCTCTACATCGAATTTGAGGAGTCACCTTATCAACAAGCACAAGACTGAGTTTGATGAAGCCAATAAGAGTCAATGTACAACTTCTGCTACTAATTCTGGTGAGTAGATTCATGAAAATCTGTAAAGTGATTCTTCAAACATTCTCAGAGAGAATTCGCAGTTGCTCAAGGCCCCAACATCCTAGTGGCCCCAAAAATGATGAATCTAATATACTATTTCAGAAATGAAGCCTTATATATACTATATATATATATATATATATATATATATATATATATATATAACAGTTTTTTTGCGCTGCGCACACCTACAGGTCGCTACAATTGCTGTAGAACAATGCGGTTTTCACCATTCGATGCGTTTTTATTGTGCAGTGCCATGCTAAAAAAAAAATTCCCTAACATAATTCCTTCCCCCCTTTAGGGTACAGTTCTTCCCATGCCTGTACACATTTTTTTAATTTTTCATTTTTAATCATAATTTTGGCACAAAATAAGTCAATATTTACTAAACATTTAATATCATTCGATTCACAAAAGATTTATTTATCGATTCAATTTAAAAAAAGTATATATTTTTAAATTCATAAAGAACTTTTTGCAAAAAAACTAAAAACAAACATGCATTTTTAAAATTCAATGATTTTTATACAAAATATTTTGATATTTGTTATAATTTTAACATTTTTCGATTCACAAAAGATTTCTTTATCGATTCATACAAAAAAATTACATAATTAAAACGGGCAATTTAAATAAACACGAGTTTAAAGTTAAACGAGCCACACTCGAAATTATTTACCGTGACTTTTGTGCGTTTTATTACTGTAGCTTTTGTACAAATAATTTTACGTATACACAAACAATTTGATAGGATATTGATTTATCATTCTATTTTTTAGTTGTCATAGAAATACGTTAATTAAGTTATCTGATTAGATGCGCTTTTATAGTTGAAGATCATTTTAGAAAATTATTTATTTTCCCCACTTTAAAATATTACAAAATTTCTATTAGGTATCCTAATATTATGCCTGTCGCTGTAAGTAAGAAAATAGCAATTATTTTCCATTTTATGAAAATTTCGGACCCCCTAGGCCTACAAAACCAATTTTCCCCTTTTCTTTATCAAAAATTGTTGATTTTCGGAAGTTTTTCGGTTATAAATTTGTACCAGTCTATTGTTTATCTATAATAATAATAATAATAATAATAATAATAAAAAGACGTGTGTGTGTGTGTGTTCCAGCCATCAGCCATAACTCCAAAATGGAAGCAGTTACAAACATGAAACTTCACACACATATTGATTAGGTCCCGAGTTGTGCACGTGGGTGTTAATAAATTAAAATTAATTTTAAAACATTAAATGACGTCATCAAGATCATTACGAAACCTATGGTAAAATTATTGAATACCCGGTTAGGTTCATTGTATGCCAGGTTTGGTCATCTGTACGCCCTTGACGATTGGTTAGGTTAAGTCGTGATATTTTCGTTGGCTTTAACGAAAATATCATGACTTAACCTAACCAATCGTCAAGGGTTACAATTAACCTAACCGGGCATTCAATTAACGTACCCGGCATTCAAATTAATCTAATCGGGCATTCAGTTGACCTAACCGGCCATTTAATTAACCTAATCGGGCATTCAGTTGACATAACTGGGCATTCAATTAACCTAACCGGGCATTCAGTTTACCTAACCGGGCAAATTATTATTATATATATATATATATATATATATATATATATATATATATATATATGTAAAAAGTGAACAATGAACAATTCCTACACCATCATTATATGGATTCATTGTCTTTATGCAGAACTTATGTTCGTATAGTTTTATGTTCGAATGTCCATTTTTACATAAGAAACCAAAATCGCATAAGCGAGTTTTGGATAGAATTTCGATTTGTACGTCTTTATTCATTCCTGTATTTTTCTAATCCATCTTTTCTAATAATGACTTATGCACTATGACGTCATAAAATAACTTTATTCTCTTTACGTTTCCCATACTTTGTACACTGAATCACGTTCTTAGTATTTGGACATCTTCCGTATTCAATGTATGGTAAATTCTTTAGTAATAAGGTTGTGGTGTTATGTAGTATAAACATTATTATTCAACCATACTCATTCTTACATTCATGTTCTTTCTTGACCGCTATCCTTTATTAATTTTATTACTTATTCATTCATCTACCTATTGTCTACTTATGCCCTATCAACTTATCAGTCTATGTTTACTCGTGTCAATTTGTGAAGCGCGAAACTTTGGGCGTTCGTTCGAAAACGCATAAATACGTTCTCGTATTATTTTTTTCATTTTTATTTTTAACTATATCACCTCCCGCATTGAACTAAAAAATGCTGAGTTAAGTTATAAAATTCCACTCACTACGACAGAATCGAGCGCCTCAAAGATAAAATATCTCCGTTCGCTCTGATTTCAAATTCATAACATATTATAGCATATTATTTCGTAAATAAATTATCTCGTATGTGCCATGTACTTTGTATTATATTTCTAACATCTAAATTGTCTATTAATATGAAACACTGTAAAAAACAAAACAAAGTTATAGTAACTGTTTAATTGTAATTAACTGTAATACTTTAATTTAATAACTTGTAATGTACTTCAATGAAACTGTAATTAAATGTAATGATTTAATTTATAATGTAAGAATGTACTTTAATAGAACTGTAATGAACAATCATAAGCGAATGTGAAGTAATCCATAATTGTAATCGTAATTGTAATGAACCAAAATTAATACGTACTCAGTCGTGTACTTAATTTGTACTTATGTGTACTATTACGAAATGATATCGCCTTCATAAATGTAGACTCGGCGAAAAATACAAATTAGTTTTTATTTTAATTTTTTTTAGTTGAAATCTTTCAAAACATCTGATCATGTGTTTAAAAAGGGGGGAAATTTAACCTTCAACTGTCCTCCCCCAAAACATTTAAGTTTATATTATACATGTACTTGTAAAATTACAGCACTTCTTCATTAGACTTCAGATTAGCACTTCATTACGAGACTCCTTCGTTAGCAGCCTCGCTGCGGGGAGGGGGCAGAGGCCCCTTGCCTCCTTAATATTTTTAGATTCCGGCCTGAGCTATGGTCGAAAGAGGTCGAACCTCTACCCGTGTAAATTCAGAGCAGTACCTGTATATTTTTAAGAAGTAAATCACAGCAAGCGAAACTTTTTTTATTTTCCTCCTCGAGTTGGGCTATCTTCAGAGGAATTTAGTCAGTAAAGTAGAAGTATCAGAGTATTATTGAAAGAAAAGAATTAACAGAGTGGCGACCCACCATTTAAGGCGACCGAAAAGAATTAACAGAGTGGCGACCCACCATTTAAGGCGACCGAAAAGAATTATAGAATGTTATAGAAGAAATATCCGTTGCTTGCCTCCTAACTAGAACCCCCGTCGATCCGAACCGACTCAGGGCCATAAAAGGGGGGGTTAACATATATATATATATATATATATATAGCGTTCAACATCCACCCCGGCAACGCCGGGTCGCTCCGCTAGTTCAATACAAATTTAGGAAATCTAAATATTTGTTGTCTTTAATGTATGTTTCGGGTCCCTAAATTTTAGCCTGCCCAGGGCCCCCAAAAGTTGCTAAGATGTTGCTATATATAAAGTTTGATTTCAAGTTTCAACATGATTTACGAATTTCTTGAATATCAAAGTCTCCCTGAAATTGCCGTTTTCTATTTGTTTATAATTTCCCCGAATCAGAATTAAGATACAACTAAAGTAAATTTAATTCTCTTCGTAAACTTACTTAGCTTCTATTTATTAAAAAATATTAAATATATAAAACTTTACATATGAATATTTCTGTATTAAAATTATTTTCTTATATATATATATATATATAATATATAAATTTATTTTTTCTCTCTAGGAGACATGCCTGGAACTTCTTCCGCCACCGCTACTTAATCCATTAAGGTCGCGTTTTCCAAATCCATTCCATACGCTCATAATGACCGAAAGAAAATTGATCTTGACCGGAAGGTGGCAGAGATGATCTGCATCGACCATCAGCCCTTCGCATGTGTCGAACGGGTAGGATTTAGGCGACTACTTCAGGCTGCCGATCCGAAGTACATGATTCCTTCTGAGAAGTTTTTCAGGACGAACCTTATTCTAGACATGGCAGGCAAGGTGAAGGGCAAAATCGAGGAAATGATGTCACAAATGAAGGAAGAGACGAGGAAATTTTCCTTCACCACGGACATATGGAGCAGCGAAACAGACTAATTGTAGCTGGCAGACAAGAAATAGACAAACAAATTCCTTCTTCCACGCCGTGCGTAGACATCTTAGACTCATATAGAAGCGAAAGACACACGTGGTGTTCAAGAAATGAGAAACAATAAGGACGCTTGTCTTTTCCCAAAAAGGCCCGCTAAAGCTAGCGTCTTAGCAGCAATAAGACGCTTGTGGCTTCCCAGAAAGACCCGCGAAACTTGCCGTCCAAAGAGCATATAAAAGAGAGAGTTCACTGAAACTCTCCTCATTCACCTTTTCTCTCCGCATTCTTCACTTCTCGTCTTGTTCGTCACGTCTCACTCCCGGCCTTCGTCAGCAGCAACACTCGTCAAGCCACCCGCTCTCCGGCCTTCGCCGGCGAGCGGCCTGCTGTTCCTTCAAGGCTTCGGTCTATCATCAAGTAAGGCTTCTACAGACCGCCTGCAGAAGCAGTCCTTCGAAACCCAGCGCCGTTCGACTTCAGCCGGCCTCAGTCACTCAAGCAACATCTCAACACTACACGAAGCGAATCAACACTTGAGGCGACATCCTTCTGACTCTGGTTTAACTCATCCTTTACCTCAAGTCGATCGGCGCCCGTTCAACAAGTTTCGATACGCCACGCTACCAGTTTCAAGGTCATCCTCGACGTGCGAATTACAGGACGATCAACTTCACCTCGGGCCTACAGTCTACAAGTTCAACCTTCAAGTATCTCTTCATCTACAGAGGTATTCGGCATTTCGGGCCTACAGTCTACAAGGTCAACCTTCAAGCATCTCTTCATCTCAAGAGGTATTTTCAACATTGTCGGTAAGCTCCGTGCTTCGTTCTTAAGCAATGCTCGCTAAGCCTACAGAGCGTAACCGCAGCGGCGTGATTAGGCTATACCTAAAAGTGCTTTCAATACCGTTCAAACTAACTTTCTCGTTGGAATTGCAGTAGGCCTATTTCTAGCGTTGTGTCAAGTACCGTAAATTTTGTATCACCCTGTTATTGTGATCATCGTACAATTCACTTATCATGCATCCTACTGTTTACGTGTTCTCTTAAGCATTTCATTCTAGACGGCCTAATCCATTCAGTGTACCAAAACGTACATGCATTATTTCTGTTATCAATAGGCTTCATATTTCTTGCTATGTTCCATTATGCATATCATTAGCTTATCATAAATGAGTGTATTACTTAACAATTAAGCTGTATAACCATTTCCTTATTTGCTAATCCTGTCATATTTAGCATACTATAAATGCCGTTATATAATTGTTAACTACCATAAATACCTTCATTGCCATGTTAATCACTGCGGACAAAAACTTATTTATTTTCTTAATTAAACCGAAAACAACAAGGTCATTTTTCTAACCTTATTAATATTATTTGCTTGGGTGTAATCCAAGCTGGTGACCTCGAATCATTTCGTCTCACTCAGAAAGTAATTATAGTACGCCTACTTCATTGGCCACCTCAAACCGGTGAATCCATAGGACATTGTAAATTGTTGACCCCAGCCTTGTCATTAACAATCAATCATTATTATAGTGCTAACTTAACGTTAATGACCGGTACCATCAAAGTGGTTAATACTAGGCCTACTATAGACCTATTACTTTACTATGCACACCTTCTAAAGTAACAAAAAGACTAATCTTACAAATCACCAACCCACACATACCACTATCGCCTACTCAACATGGATTCAGACCTCACCACTCAGCCACGACATTACTCACTAACCTCACGCAGCACATCATGGATGGCATCAACTCCAGACGATCAGCTCAACGTACACTATTAGCAACAATAGACATTAGTAAAACATTTGATGCTATCCCTCGCTTCCCTCTCATAAACAAAATACTCAACACATGCACAATAACACCAAAAGGTGGCTGAGCAACTATCTTTCAGGAAGATACTCACATGTCACATTTAATGGCAAGTCATCCAAAAACAAGCTTTTTCCGAACGGGGTCCATCAATGCTCTGCTCTCTCACCAACACACTTCAACTTATACATGCATGACATTCCAACACCCATAGATAACAAGTTTACATTATCATCATATGCAGATGACATCACTCTAACATCCACCCACAACAACATCGACACCACTACAAATAACCTACAAACATACATAAACAGTATACAAGGCTGACTCACACACAATAAACTCAAAATAGCGCCCACAAAATCAACCATCACCTTGCTAACAAGTAACACAAACGAACACCGGATAACTCCACAGCTTACACTAAACAACACCAACATCCCACACACTCACAGGACCAAAATACTTGGGGTCACATACAACACATCATTATCTTTTACAAACCACATTCAGGACATTAAAAACAAATGTACGTCAAGACTTAACACGCTCAGGGTACTAACAGGCACAAACTTTGGACACCAGCAGGAAACAACATCACTCATATACAAACAATGTATTCGCTCAGTTATAACTATGCTAGTCCATGCTGGGCACCCATTATCTCAAACACATACATAAACACTTTACAGACAATACAAAACAACGCACTTCGTATCATTAAAGGCTGTACTCAAACAACACCAATACAACACCTGCACACAGAAACAAAAATACTGAAAATTAGGGAACATTTAGACATGAGGGGAACACAATTCATAGCAGCAGCGACAACTAACCCACAACACCCTTGCCACTACATGTACAATCATGCGACAACTAACCCACAACACCCTTGCCACTACATGTACAATCATGCACCAACACCTCGTACCATTAAGGTAACAACAGAGAGACATTATAACCAAATACTCCATTCCATACCACGCCCCACAGACATCACACAGTACAGAAAACACACACACACACACACACACACACACACACACACACACACACACACCTAACCCACAAAGAACTGACACGACTCGGTCCGAATGAGGTCCTAGGTGCGAAGCCGCCACCCATTGACAGGAGGTCAGAGATCAGCCTGAGCAGATCGGATCGAGTTAACTTAGCATGATTCCGATGTGAACATCACCCCAACTTACAGACATATAAACACAGACTAGACAACTCCACAGACGACACCTGCTACCTGTGCCAGGACACACCACAAACAATTGAACACATTATGACAGACTGTACCGCTCTAGCAGAACATAGAAGACAACACAACATCACGAGTGCGCTGAACCTCTGGTCCACTCTGGAGAGGGCGATCGGTTACCCGCGTGCCGCCGGCTTGCTCGATCAGGGTGGGCTGATCGGCTAACCAACAACAACAACCTTTTCAATCAGGCCCAATAAAGGAGTGTAGCACCTTTGCAGTGTTGCCAGATTTTCTACCAGCATAGGTTGTTTTCATATTTCTGTGAAGTTCTACGAAATGGCGTTTTTCGTGGTTGACGACACTTGACACCAATTGCAAAACGATTGTGTTGTTGGAGTTTGGACAAATTCACCAGAATAGCTAATAATTGCCTGGATTTTCGCAAAAGCTGATTTCGCAGTTTTAGGCATGTTTGAAATTTATATATTCTGCCAAAAAGATAAACAAAATTAATATAGTTAATTAAACATGTCATTTATGGTACTACTGAACTGAAAGCCAAAGCATAGTATTCACATAGTATTCACGTATTGCATGAATACACGCCAAATACCAAATGCAGAAAAGCTCCGAAAAACACTACTGTATAGACTGTATGTAAATAAGAATCCAGAATGCATATTCTAACATCATGTTAGAGAACCGGAAATCATTTATTTGCTTACGCAGTTTCACTCCACATTTTCGTTAATTTAATTTTATTAATCTATCACGAAAATTTTAACTTACAATAGCAAATTTTTAACCTTATTAATAATTTTATTAATTTTATTAACCCATAACTAAAATACTAACTTTATTAACCTAATAGCAAATTTTTAACCTTATTATTAACTTTATTAACTTTGGGTCGCCCTATACTGATTATATTCATTCAAAACTTACTTTTCTATATGAATAGGATGTCTAAAATAACATCCATCCTACTGTATGTTAAAAAGTTTTGCTTTTCGTAACGTTGTTTACTAGCAAGAAGTACTGGTTTCCATCTCAACATGAATAACATATCACTGAGGACTCTATACCAAGTTTATATATCTTAACAAACAATAAAGTAACTAATTTTAAGAGCAATAATCGTATTAGACAAGATGAAAAGAAAGGAAAAGGTGTTTGAATGGGAACTTGGAAACTATGCGTCATGGGTTTGAATCCTAATGTCTCCCATTAAATTGCACAAGTGAGACAGTCTTACAGAAATGTATTCAATTAAATGTATTAAACTGCATAAAGATTTATAAAGTATAAAATTACAGTATGTATATGTATATAATTCAGTAAACGTTTGGGAATTACGGGAATTTTGATAGAATGAAGTGGGATACCTGAGAGATAAGTTGTGAACTTCATCGAGAGAGATGTGTGTGGCTAGGAATTGAGAGTATGTTAAAAATTAAAGTTAAAAATAAACTAATTAGGACTGTCTTGCAGAGTTATTTTCTAATTCAGAGTAATATTTTTAGAACATGATTATTCTGTGTGATGTGATAACTTATGGTAATAAACCAAAGGCCCTGAGTAGACCTTAAATAGACCTAGCCTAATGAAGCAGCTAGGCTAGGCTAGGTCTAGAAGGGTATGGATTAGGCCTTGGTCCAGGCCGGTGGCCCTAACTTCAGTAGTTGTTGGTGGAGATGATCGAGACTTCTTCCTTGATCTTGGCTGGAGCTTTTGTCCCTAAACACTTCATGAAGGCCAGGTTTGTCGTGAGTTCCTTGCTGGAAATCTTGGTGGGTCAAGATCAACTTCCAACTAAATAGGGTTAATACGCAGTAAAATACATGACCCAAGATACTAGTAAAATCTGTTTTTCTAGTCTAATTTAGTGTATTTTGTTCAAATCTAACCCTAATTTTTGTGCAAACTTAATAAAACCATTGTTTCCACGGAAACTCTGTCCCGAATGTGTTCCAATACTCAAGTGCTAATAGCACTTCATTTGGACCCAGCCCATTAGACGCCGTCTTTTTCCTGGCAAAGAAGGGCGAAGAGGAATTCTAACGCATAACATTAATGGCGGTTTCTGAAGGTTGTGAGCTTTCATATATTCGATGTATTAAGTTATATGGCGAAGATGATAACGCGAGTATTAGGTTTTTCAAGAACACCGTGTTTTACCATCTGGAAATTGCCCTCGTCATAATCCATGCCTTTCTCGACAAGATAAGCGAGTTCGTTATTGTTTGAGACAAAAAACAAGTCCAAAAAAATAAGCGCGTGGTAAAGTGTAGTTTTAGTGTATTAATATTAAGAGAGACATGGTTGGATCATGTTCCCATATCTCCATGGCAAAATTTGCTGTTTATAAACTCTTATTTGAGCAATTATTATAACTAAAATTATGCAGAAGATGAACTTGGTTCAGCTTCACATAGTGTAGACTGGAAATCTTTTTGTTCAGAGGTTTGTAATAGGTAGCTTGAAAATCAGCCTGTAATTGGTGGTCCAGGGATTATTGGGGAGAGTGTTAAAAGCAAATTTGGGATCTTTTCGGTTTGACGGCCTGTAATATTTTTTAACATTTGTTTTTTATTGTCCAGTTTTAATCGAGGATTTCAAAAATAACATTCATGTTTTAGAGAAACAAATAGTGAGGCAGTTATATATTTTAGTTTAGAGAATATCATATACGCTTTAAGATTCCAAAATCCCTGAAAGTTTTAGGTCAACTGTACGCTCATGACGATTGATTAGGTTAAGTCGTGATATTTTCGTTTGTTTTGACAGTAAACTAACGAAAATATCATGACTTAACTTAACCAATCGTCAAGGGCGTACAATTGACCTAACCTGGCATTCTGTTAACCTAACTGGGCATTCGGTTAACCTAGCCAGTTGGTAGAGTCTAGAATTTGACGGTCCCGTAGCAATGACTCGATTTTTTCCGCCGGCCGTCAAACCAAAAAGATCTTAATACGGTTTAAAAATATATATTTTAAATTTGTTAAATTGCATATAACTGCCTCACTATTTGTCTCTCTAAAACATGAATGTTATTTTTGAAATCCTCGATTAAAACTGGACAAAAAACAAGTAATGGTAAAAAATATTACAGGCCGTCAAACCGATAAGATCCCAAATTTGGAAAGAATACAATCATAGGTAGGTTAGGTTTTGGCAATTTTGCACAAGAAATGAAGGTTAGATTTGAACAAAACACACTAAATTACACTAGAAAAGTGTAGATTTGACTAGAATCTTGGGTCATGTATTTTACTGCGTAATTAGCTACCCCAAATAGGATATAGCAGAGTGTGCACTAATTATTTTGTTAACATAGTGCTTAGTGAATAGGCTCAATTTAGCCTATTTATTTTTATTTGGGTTAAGTGGGTGAGTAATTGAGATTTAATTTTTGAGGTTGTGGCCATTTTGGTGTTCACCTTTATTTATGAAAATCTTGTATTATAGTCCTGCATAGATACTTAAGAGTTGTTGGGAGTATAAAATAAAACTATTTTGGAAAATTGTTTGGCGAATGGTTAGTGTAGAATATCACAAATCCTGAGAATAACTTGGAAAGGTAAAACGTTACTATTCAGACGTTGTTCAAAGATGAGAGTTCATAGGACTCTGATTACTAACCTAACCTAACCAAGTTAATCTAACAGTTTAACCTAACCAACCATAATCAACCTACCTAATTTAACATATCAAGCTGTTATGGACTGTTTCTGAACTGTGTCTGAATAGTAAAGTTTTGCCCTCGGAAATATTATGAAGTAGATTTTTGAAAATGAAAAATCACTTAATTCTTTATTAAAAAATATTAAGTTGTGGAAGTGAAGTCTTTATTTCAGAAAATTTCAGATAATTGTTAATTTCAGAAACTAATATTGAATTCTGGAGAGTAATTGCAATACTAAAGTTCATTAAATAATAAGTTGAAATGACATTTAAAGAATTAAAAGATTATAAGGGCTTTTAATCCCAGGTATGTAATTTATTTTTCTTACCAACTCTATATATTGAAGTATCCAGCTGACACACGGTACACCTAGGGTGGCGAGCCCAAACCCCGCCAAAAAATTTGTATCCATTAATTGGCACGCCTAAAAAAAAAAGGTTGGCCACTCCTGCGCTAGACCATTAGTTATTGGAATTATTTTTCTTTGGAAGGGCTTTGGAAGTACAGGGGAGTTGGGGCCCCTGTATTCATAACCTAAATTGGCGACCTACGGTAGCAATTGAAATAGATAACACCCTGCTTACAGGAAGAGCCAGCTCACACCAGAAGTGCGCCTATCTTTTAAGGTAAAAGAACTTAGTTGTGTCTGCCTCCTGTAACAACAATTATGCGTGTTATCTTACTTATTTTATTACATTTATGTTGGTACTGTCATTCAGAATTAGTGGCTAGTCATATCCCAGTAATTCAAACAGTTGTTCGAAATTGAAACCACAGAGGTTTTCCAGCTGGGTAAAATGCTATAGGGTTGTCAGTCAATTAGCTATTACCAATTAATCGATTAATTTCAGTTCATTAAAAAAAATCAGTATGTACATAATTTATCTTCAACTGTAAGCTACCGAATACTATGTGTGTTAATTATAACACTGACACGTGTTAACACTACCAAAGAAAATAAGGTAATTTTGAGTAGTGATGGAACGAAGATTCGGATCCGGATCCTATATTTGGATGATCCGATTCAAATATATGATTTTGACCCCGATCTTGATTTGATTAAAAAAAAAAAATCCCGATCCTGATTCAAAAGAGACGATACAGGCTATTAATCCTGACTTTCTTCACTGACTCCTGTCGGTTGTTAGTGAGTGACGAACTGTTAATTCGAGGCGTATGATGACTCAAACTTTTGGAGAATCTGAAATCGTCCCATAGTCTCACCCATTTTCAGTCAGTGGTTGAAAGAAAATTTTATATTATCCGGTCATAAGGCGAAAACGTTGTTTTTTAGAGTAATGAGGGGAGAAAACAAGATTCAAAATACTTCACGCGCAAGTTAGCAAGAAGAGGGGAAAAAGAAAATCCTTGAACTACATAGAAAATTTGGAGGTTATCATTACTGACAGTGAAGTAATTGGAGTTAACACAGAACCTGATTACAGAGTGATCACAGAGAAGAATGTATCAATCGGTATGGGGAGGGTCAGACAGCCTTCAGCGTGTTTGTTACGAAGAAATTTCAAATTTCGATCTGATTTGCCTATAGTTCTGAATACTAAAATCATCCTTAATGCATAATAAATTACTATAGTCTGCTTTTCAAGGATAGATTGTGCAATCTTATATGTTTCTGTTTGGTTTCTAGAAGCAGTAACTCCAAAGCTATCTGCGGAAGCCTGGGTAAGCGAGCCCAGTAGATTAGGCTTAACTTGGACAAGGAAACTAAGATATGTATGCATTGTGTACCACACGCATGCAGTAGGAATAAAATTTAATATTACCCATGTTAGCAAAGGCTGCAGTCACAGTGATGAAGCAATCACTCATCGAATACTTCTTTTCTCGAGGATGCATCCTAGATATCACCATAAACATTGCGCAGAAAACGAAGAAAACTAGACCAATGACGGACCATACATCTGGAGCAAATTCATTAACGTATTTTTTCCACGAGTCCGTGTTATCGGTTTCTGGTTTTCGGTAAAAAATATACATCCTGAAAAAACAAACAAGAATGTGTAGTTGGTTCGCGTAGTTTTCTTTTGCATGCAAGTCCAACAGCAATGTTTGTTTCAAGTCTACATAAAATGCTTATACCGTAGGCTTTTTATGAAATTTGTAAATTTTTGCATTGAAAAAAGAAAATTTATTCTAAATTACGGGTTACACTCCAGAGATAGTAAATAATCTATGACTTGCGATCTTGCATACTGCATGAACAGGGGAACGACAGCTATATCCACTTTGTTTTCTACCAGCTCTCCGATGACTCCAGTCCACGACCGCGTCTCTTCATCATAAGAACCATAAGCATCGTTCTTCATTGTCCTGCATTGATAGCTTTAGAAAAAAAATATTATACAGATGATTAGTATGTAGAGTGAATCTCATTTAAGAAAATATTGTACTATTTCTTCGGCAACGTATTTAGGATTTTATTCCCTTATGTTGAGAGGACTTTGATTAAATGCGTATGTTTTCTTACGTAAAATTCAATATTCTTTGAAGTTCATTCCATAGAAAACCATAACGTCCGTCGAATTCAAATTTTCCTTCTGTCGTATTTCGGAATTGTAAATAAGTTCCAAACTGTGATGCAAATAGAAATAATGAGAATTATACGGTTGTCTATGTTGGCACTGAAGATGACAAAACAGGGAATCTATATAAATAGTAGTAGTAGACAAATAAAGTTAATCTATACAAGTAGTAGTAATAGTTTGTTCCGACTGGAACGCTAATACTGAAAAAAAAATTCTGTTGTTTATTAAATATTTGTATTTCGGGAAAACAAGACAATCAATGAAGACAAGACTATCATTTGGATTCTGTATATATTTCATTTGCGATTGCGAGCGAGTAAATTTCATATCTCGTCTAAAAAAGACATAAAAAACACACGCATATAAATTATTATATGGACGCAATACTCGAAGCATGAAGTAACAAAAAGTTAAATCATTCACGTGTCGGATTGTAATAATGCACGTTTGACTAATTCGATAATTTCCATTAAATTTCCTTTTCAAACACCGCTTCCACGGGACTTTATTTCTTCCTAACTCTAGACCGTTTTCGCAATTGTTGTTTACTTATTCTCCTATACAAAACATTCTTAATAGCACTCGTATCGTATGATCTACTTTCTTTGCTAATTTTCTAATTCATAACTTTCTTCTTCTACAGTTTTTCTCCCTTTTTCATTTCTTATTTGTTCAGTTTGTTCAAAACTTTTCATAGCAATCGTAATTTTCATATTACTCATCTCGACTGCTGTCAAGGCAGTCGTTTCACGTGCGTACCCAATCGTTCACACAAACGCGTATAATCTCGAAATATCTTGTGAGCTTCTTGCTGCATCCGGTTCACTCGTCATCTTTAATACTGCGTTTTATCAAACTAAAATTCCTTCACAGCCTCTAAAATTTAGTTCACCACAATATCGTATGGATATTCCAAATTTATTCTCTTTCAATCACAAGCGCATTAATCAAGGACGGCCACAGGCATAGGCACACTAGGCACGTTCCTATAGTTGATATTCGAAGGCCAAGTGGGCTCCCAGTAAAATGGGTATTACAAAATGAGAGAGAGAGAGATACAAGGAGTTACAAGGAAAAAGTAGTACCTCAAAAGGCCTTGCGGCCCATACCGAGGAGGTACCAATGGAAACGGGTGCCAGACATGAGGTCATTATCATTGTAATGGTAATTAATTATAATTAATTACAAATCTCCTCTAATGTTAATGAAAGAAATTTCGAGGAAATAATGGTAATGATAATGGTAATGAAAGGTCTGTAATGAATCATTACATATTACATTTTCATTACAGTGTAATTTCAATATATATATATATATAATATATATATATATATATATATATATATATATATATATATATATATACGTGCGGCTTCTGATTCCTCCCAGTCCCAGCCAGCACCAAAGCGGTGCAAGTTGTTCAATTTTATGGCTGCTCCAACTCCCTCTACAGCTTCTCAGAACCCTATTGTCAGCCAGGTGGACAGCTACCTTGACCAACCCTGCATTGATGAGGACTGCAATCTCCTGACATGGTGGAGGGACAATGCACATCTGTATCCTGACGTATCTGTTCTTGCTGCCAAGCATCTTTGCATCCCTGCCTCCAGTGCACCGGTGGAGGGCTTATTCAGTATATTCAGTATTGTAATGATCATTACAATGATAATGAATGGCTTGTAATGATAATGTAATGATAATGAAACAAAAAATACTGTAATGGTAATGATAATGATAATGAAAAATTTCTGGTAATGATAATGCTAAACCTTGTAATGACCCCATGTCTGACGGGTGCCAGGGAAAAATTCTGTCACCCTCAAATAATGTGCAAGATTCGGTCTAACCTTTTCTTGAACAGATCCGCAGAACTGTTCACAACTTCTGAAGGTAGCCTGTTCCACATGTCACATATCTTATACGTAAAGTAATTCCCACAAACACACACTAGTCCTAAACCGTTTCAAATCCAACTTCCAACCATTGTTGCGAGTTGGGTTATCATTTAAACTAAACATGCTCCTAAAATCGACATTGTTGAATCTGCGTAAGAACTGGAAAACCTCGATGAGTTGACCGCGCAGCCTCCAAGTTTCCAGCGAAAACAAATTCAGGGCGCGGAAGAATCGATTGTAGCCCATATGCCTAACGGAAGGGATTAACTTTCTCTCGGGCTAACCTTAGAGTGGATCTTAGGGTCTTTGTTAGCCTTAACTTCTGTAGATCTTTCCTGAGGGTGGGCGACCAGAACTGCACAGCATACTCCAGGTGCGGCCGAACCAGAGAATTGTACAGAGAGAGCACAGTCTCCTTGTTCCGAAACTGAAATTGCTTCCTGATATATAACCCAACAACTTCTGGGCTTTCTTTTCCTCCTCTACGCACTGTTTCGTAAACTTAAGGTCGCTGCTAATTAGCACACCCAAGTCCTTTTCCAAATCAGTCGCCTCGATATTACTCCCCAACATCAAGTAGCCCGACTTGGGATTGGCGAAGCCAATGTGCATCGTCTTGCATTTACCCAAGTTAAACGGCATTTGCCATTTTTCGGACCATTCTCCTATCCTACGTAGGTCCGCACGCAGTTGCTCGATCGCCTCTGGCGTCCCAACACTGGCCCCAAGCTTGGTGTCATCAGTGAATTTGGCGATCCTACTGACGATGCCACCGTCGATATCATTTATGTAAATGATAAACAACAGTGGCCCCAAAACGGAACCCTGAGGAACTCCACTAGTGACCGAGGCCCAACCCGAACTAGCCCCTTTAATTACAACCCTCTGCCGCCTATTCTTCAGCCAGTTTTCAATCCACCTACCTACTTCCCCACCGATACCCAGCGCGCGCACTTTGGCCATTAGCCAGCGGTGAGGTACCTTATCAAAGGCTTTCTCAAAGTCGAGATAAAGTATATCACTCGCCCTACTCTTATCATACTCACTCAACATGACGTGGAAAAACTCGAGCAAGTGGGGTAGACACGACCTATACCGTTTAAACTCATGTTGGGAGTCCCCAAGCAGCTTGTAGGAATCCAAATGGTCAACGATCCTATCCGCTATTATCCCCTCTAATAATTTACCTACAACCGAAGTGAGACTAATGGGACGATAGTTCCCTGGACTTTCGTGATCCCCTTTCTTAAATATAGGGATCACATTGGTTTCCCTCCAGTCACCAGGCACCTGGCCCGTCTCCAACGATTTGTTGAACACTGTAGCCAGGTGGTGAGCCACCTGGTCGCGCACCTCCCGCAACACTGGGGAGGAACTGGTCTGGCCCAGGAGCCTTGAAAGCGCTCAGTGTCTATTCTATCGGCAACGACTGTCGCGGTACACCGAATACTATCCAGGCCAGCACCTTCGTGCCTGACGCCTTGCTCGGGGGTGACGCGGGTGTCCTCCCTAGTGAACACTCCCGCAAAGTATTCATTCAGCACATTAACTCCTTAGGTTCCCCTTGCAGAGGCTTGCACCCGGAGTTCTTCGTTACATTTCGCTAGCCTAACCTTCGCCTTCACTTCCCTGCACGGGCGGACATACACCTCAGTGTTCTCATCGGAACGATTGGCCTTCGCCCTCCTATACGCAGCTTTCCTACTTCGGATAGCCGAAGCGATGTCACGACTGAACCACTTAGACTGCGTTGAAGCAGGGGTGACCGGTTTTGAGGGTATGGCAGCAGACTGCAGCACCATAAACTGGTTCCGGAATGCACTCCATACTTCGTCAACATCGCCACCGACCTCTAACCCCATCTCACCTAGGATATCCCGGAGGCTAACAAAGTCCGCCCGCCGTAGATCGAGCTTACTGCCTCTAGAGTCACTACGCTTCACCCGAGGGACGCAGACACAGAACCTGATCAGACCGTGATCACTCCCGCCCAACGATTCGTCAACGGTGAGGCCAGTGACGAGGTTGTCTTCGGTCGTGAATACTAAGTCTAGAATGCTTTCGCCTCGTGTAGGCACATTGACCCACTGAGTGAGGAAGTTCTCATCACCAAAGTCAACTAGCCTCCTCCCTTCGGCATCAGCAGTCCTGTCTTCCCACTTTATGCCGCGACAGTTGAAGTCTCCTAAAACTACACACACCCTGTCCCCTAGCAGGCTACGGAGTTCGGTGTACAGGGCTGTATCCTCCTCGAGGAGGGGATGCGGAGGTCTGTACACCAAAATTATCCTATAGTTCATCCCTCCCACGTTCAGATCGACGCCAAGCAGCTCCCGTTCCGATCGGAACTGACAGTCAACCGGACTCAACGTGTCCCTGACGGTGACCGGAAAGCTCGTCCCCGAAAACTCGGTCCAGAAAACTCGGGCCCAGGAATACTCGGTCCCAAGAAAATTCGGTCCCAAGATAATTCGGTCTCAGAAAACTCGGTCCTAGAAAATTCGGTCCTCGTAACGCTTGGTCCCAGGAATCTTGGTCTCGATGATGTGGTTAAGTTAGGAAATACCAATAACCTTCATTAATTATTTTGAAGCAACGTATATAGGCACTCGTAGAGGTAGACGCAACCACAGAGAAAAGCCAATTTTTTAACTTTCTTTGTGGAATATACAGAACAGAGTGAATATGAACTTACCTAGGACGAATAATGCACTTGAAGGATTCCATAGCGGTCTACGATCTTCGATTCAAAGTAACAACCTAAATATCTGGACACTAATATATGCTTTGCAAAAAGAAGAATCACTGGTTCAAACAAAAATGCTACACATTAATCGTGGTGATAGGCCTCATAAAAAAAGAAAATATGTAACTAATAACCGACGCATTAAAAATGTTGTTGAAAACTACAATGCTAATGAGAAAATCGCTTTTTTAAGAAACATTGCCTATAATCTTAGTACTTTTTAGTAATAGATAAGTGAAATTAAAAATGCCTTTTATGCAATAGATTTTTATGTATGCACTCTTTTAATGTCTTTCATGCAATTTTCTAATAAAACATAATCCTTTTAATTCTTCTTTTTCTCCCACGTACCAAGATTTCTGGGACCAAGTGTTACGAGGACCGAATTTTCCTGAGACAGAGTTTTCGGGGACGAGCTTTCTCAGAACCGTCCCTGACGTATATTAGTACCCCTCCCGACGGGTGCGGTCTTTGTGAAACATTCTATACCCGGGAATCTCGAACTCTGCAACGTAGTCCCTTCGATCAGTGTGAATCCAGGACTCTGTGATAGCAACGATATCCTGGTATTCTGATGCTAAGAGCGCCCGTATTTCGCAAAACTTATTCCTAATCGACCTAGCATTGAAAAGCACTGCATGGAGGGAGCCTTCCCTATTCTGACCGCCCCCTAGCACGACCCGTTTCCCGAACAGCCAGGGCTGTCGGGAGTTGAAGAGCCCCTCACCAACGAGGGGGCAACTTCCGCAGGAAGCTGAGCCGCCTCCAACGGGGGACGGTCACCCACCTGTACATGGACGCACCCTTCAGTTGAAGGTACGTCCGCCACCGGCTCATCATCATCTCTCCCCGATGGGGGCCCATCATCAATCCCCGGGCTTGACCTCACCATACGGTATAGGTTCCGGTCAAGCAGCGTGCCTAGCACGCCTTTACCCTTGACATTGAGGTGGACACCATCCCTCTGATACAGGTCCCACCTACCCGAAAACGCGTCGAACAGGTCAACAAACCTCACGCCCAGTGGGACACACAAGTCTTGCACCCTCTCGTTGATGCCAATGACCTTACTGAGCGCGTGGTCACTGGCATTCATCCACGGTAAAATACCCATCAGCATTCCTCTGTCTGTTTTAAGTTTTAGATCATCCGCAAGAGACATGATCTCGGTGATGATCCCTTCTGTAAGACCTACCCTACCGCCTTTGAGGAACAGGTCGTTGCCACCAGTGTGGACAACGATCGCAGTCCTCCGACTAGCCACGCGCAGCTTCTCTAACTCCTTCCTTAAGTGCGCCGTTCCCCGCCCGGGTAAGCACCTTACCTTCCTCCTGTCTCTGTTTGCAGAAGCAAAGTACTTCTCCTGGCCCCTGATCTGCGAGTCCCCAATCAAAACGGTGTCTTTCTCCTTCGCGCACAGGAGACTAAAGCGGTTGGAGGTCCTGACAGCGGCAACCGGGGTCTCAGGTTTCGACTTCGCAGCCTTCTTGCCCGATACCTTTCGATCTCCGTCGCCACCCATAGACTCATCCGCACTTATACCACCCGACCCACCCCAACCGGCAGCTACATCCTTTGGTTTCTTTGGGCCATCAGTAGGCCCCTTCTTTGTGCCCTCCCTTCCCTCCAATTTACGTCGCGGTTCCGTGCATTCCACGTGGGTCGCTGGCGATTCCTGACACTGATTTTGCATCCCGGCCCCCGGTTGCACCTCTACCCTTTCTCCGCGGCCCCGAGCTTTGTCCAGTCCACCGCTGGACCGCCTTTCCAGGGCGGCTATCCTATTAATAAGCTCCGGGGTGAAGGGCGCAGCTGCGTCAGCGACCGCCACACCTCCAACAGCCGATCTAGACGACTCGAGCCGCCGCACCCTCTCTTCTAGCTTCTCGTAAAACTGCATGAGTTCGCAAAAGCGGCACATGCTGGAGTGGTTGATCTTTTCGAAGCAAGCTTCTTTGAAGTTCGTCACCCACTGATTTACTCCACACCTCGCGCATTCAGCCTTCAGTTTCTGCGGTCCAGTCACTGTAACTTATTTTTATTTTTTTCGAACTCTGAATACAATGAATAAGATAAAGCGTTCTAGCAATGAAAACTATCAAAAACGTTCTGACTAGTATATAAAAAAGGAGGGGGGGGGTGAATTCTTCCCGCGCAAGCTGCATCCGCCTATTTGCAAGTGACGTTCATCCCATCCAGAAGACAACACCTCTCGCTGCCGATCAAAGGTCTCCCCAGGGCCGGACAGTCCCAAACATGTCGCAACTACCAACTGACAAACACTCGCGACGCAGGCGTCACAGATTTCCCGCCAGGAGCGACAGCGAGATGCAGCTCCTTACTAAGTCTTACTAGTCACTCACAAGCGGCCAGACTCTTAGAATCCAGTATTCAAGGGATATCCCACCAGACCCAGAGGCTACGCCCGAGAGTTTACGCTGGCCTGGCAGCCAGCTGGGCAGTAAAGCTCTCTTATCTAAGAGCAGTACAGTCAAGCACCATCAACTGGTCACCAAAGAACGGTCGCAGGGGGCTGGTCAGGCCATTACGCGTTAGGAATGGGCTTAACGGAGCACTAGCCACACTCCATTCATCGCGCCCCTACGCCTGGGACCCCTCCATCCCAGTCTCTCACGACCTACGAGCGTTAAATGGTGTTATTTATAGAGGTTCCAAAGCCTCTCTTCCCACGCATGAGGTAGCAGTAGGGTCTTAATAGTAAAAGAAGAGAAAAAGACAATACTAATTTTTTTTTTTTTTTTTTGCAGTCGAGAGAGAGAGAGAGAGAGAGAGAGAGAGCGAGCTTTATTACTGGTACATTTACGTTATAAAGTTTATTACATTTACAGCCAATTTCTATATGTGATGCAATTATATTGAGTTTGAGTGAATCATGTATAAAATGTGTTATCGTATTTACCGTTGTTTTCAATATCTGAATTACATAATAGTGATTATGATACCCTGTGAAATGTACGTAGCAAAATAACGAGTTAGTGAGAGATATTAATCATAATTGAGCAGTTATATATTATTTTGTAATTGGGTAGTACCTATAATGGCCTGTTAGGCTGCGGGTGGCTTTGCATTAATTATTTCCATTCGTACTAAATTTAAAAAATCTTGTTTACATACGTCAGTAGTACTTTTCTCAAACGTTGAATGGTTGGATGAGTTTTGCAGAATATGCCAGAAACGAGAAACTTACTTCTTCAGAAATTAATTATTAAGTATTGTTATACAAGTAAATAAATAATCGTATTATATCTACAATAAATATCGCATAGTTGTATAACTGAATATTGCTTAGCTGTGTAACGTTTTGGAAGGATACGACCCATTCGACATCGATAATTTCATACCGAAATCGTCATACATCGGATGATAACACCAGTCAGGTTTCGCCTAAGTCTCCAGATATTAAAATCTTCCATCGTTAACTTCTCGTTGTTTTTAAGAAGATTATTTTTTATGACGTCAAGAGACATCTCCATTTTCCTTCGGTCTTCGATGGGGGAGGTCCAAATCCCGATTATGGTCTTTTGTAAATCTGTTTTCGGGGTCGCTCGGTAGTAGTCCACGAGGGAGATTTCCGTTCCGTCGTCGTTTGAGAGAGCGAACACTATCTGTATGAACAAACAGAGGAGATATATATTCCAGACATTATCAGTGAAGTGGAATTCATTCCATTGTCAAGCATGGCCTACAGAGAATGTAAAAACAGTCAATTTTTATTAATTATAGGGAAACTATTTCAAAAGGGGATATGAATAAGTTTTTAATTCCCCTTCTTTAAAAACATGAATAATAATAATTTTTTTGTTTTTACATTTTAATTTAGCTATATATATATATATATATATATATACACAATCTGAAGTTGCATTTGAGGTGGGCAGTTTTGGGCACCATCATTCTTAAGTGTTCGAAATTTTTATGAACATTTCAGCGATTTTGTTTTTATGCTAAACGCTTTTGAAAACCCAGTTGGCATTGATTTGTGTGATCTTCTGGGAAAATATATGAAAAATAGAACATTTCTGCGTATGTGTATACATAAATGTCACTCCATTTGGAGACTTTGAAGAGAAACTACAAAGCTGATTTGATTGAAACTTGCAGCATAATTTTTTATACATTATCCTTGGTGAACGATGAGCAAGGAAGGTTCCAAGGTGGAAGAGGCTGTGTGGATGAAATGTATGCAGTGATACAAGTGATTGAGAAAGTATGTGAAAGGGATTGCAAAGTATACATGGCATTTTATAGACCTTGAAAAAGTGTATGATGGAGTGAATAGAGAAGCATCGTGGCAAGTCTTGAGTATTTTTTGGGATTAGTGGTAGACTTATGAATGCGGTGAAGAGTTTATATGATGGAAGTAGGGCATGTGTGAGAGTAAATAAAGAAATGAGCCAATAGTTTGATATAAGTGTTGGTGTGCATCAAGGATGTGTGATGTCACCGTGGCTGTTCAGCCTGTTTATGGATGGAGTCATGAGGGAGGTGAAAATGCAACTACTAGAAAGAATTTGGTGTGATGGGAGTAGGTGGGCCCTCTCGAATCTGTTGTATACGGATGATGATGTGCTATTTCCCCAGAGTGGGTGTGATATGCAGGAGGTTGTTGAGTTTTGTGACGGTATTTGAGAGAAGATTGTTGAAAGTGAATGTGGATACGAACACGTTATGATTGAAGAGGGAGGGAAATTTGGATTATCATGTGATGGTGATTGGTGAAACGCTAGAGATGGTAGTCTTCTAAGTACTTGGGATGTGTATTGAATAAAAGACGTATAACTTATGATGAAGTTAACAGTAAAGTGAATCAAAGGGAGGATGTCAGATACGTTGAAAGCAGTTGTGAAAAACAAGAACTGGGCAGAAATGCTTCGAAATGTTTACATGAAGGTGTGTTAGTGCCGACACTTTTGTATCGGTGTGAAACATTAGCATGGCATTAAAAGAAGGCAAGTAGTTAAGATGGATAATAGGAGTATGTGTGTCGTGCGTCCGACTGACAAGAGTAAGAAATAAGTGTGGTTCTGGAAAGATATGGTGTTCAGAAGTCAGTGGAAATGTCATCTAAAATTAACCTTCAAACCTTGATCAGGAGAAATTGGTCACGGACTCTTTTGAAGGGTTCTCTACTAATAACAGAGTTCTGAAAAGAGTGTATAAGAGCGTGTCTGCGAAGGGGGAAGGAGAAGACTGATAAGATAAACAGACACTGTAAATGATTACGTGAGTAAGCGTGGACTTCATCTGAATGATGCAAGAGAGGTGGTTGCAAGTAGGTTGGAATGGAAGAGGTTTGTTAGAAGTAGGGAATGTTTTTATTCATGATAAATCCTGGAAACGGCACCACGCATTACATATGAAGGGCCGTTTAGGTCTGAAATTTAGCCATGTAGGAGGGGTTGGAGTCCGCTGTCACACCAGGATGTGTGTGTGAATGGATGTGTGCGCTTTCGTCCCTACCTTTTTTCTTCTTCACTACTTCTGTCTTTCACATCCGAACTATTTATACCTTTTCACCCCAACCCACTGGGAAACGATGTTTTGTCAATGTACTCGTATGTATGTATGTAATGGCTTCCTATCAAGTTTGAACACAATTAGTTTCATAGAAAATTGTTTGCGAGTTTTGAATTTTTGTGGAAAAGTCTAAGGCTGGTTGCACACAGGATCGTCTTGCGACTCACGACTGACGACTCAAGTCGCGTGTGATTTTGCATTGACAGAACGGGAGCACCGCACACTGCAGCGACCGCGATGCGATTCCCCAGAATGCGCCTCGGTGGTGTAGCAGTTAACGTCGCTCTCTACGAACCCATCGGCCCCGGGATCGAGACCCGGTGACGAAACCCAGCTGTTCACCATTCCACACAATAAAAATTGGTTGGTAGATAAATGGGTAACCTGGGTAGCCTAGTGGTTAAGACGCTGGGCTGCTGCTGGTGGGGTGTAGTTGGGACTCCACGTTAAACTTAGGTCTAAGGTGGAGTGACAAACTTGACCGTCAGAATGAACAATTCGGGCGGAAGCAAAACCAAGGTTGCATTCCTTTCAGATTGGGAAAGGAGAGTCAGATTTAGCGGAAAACGTAAAAAACCGTAACAACAAATATTTCACTCAAATGGAGTTCAATTTGGACCGAAGTATTCAACGTAAAGAGGCGGAAAACGCTGAAAGTTTCATCCAAATCGGCTTCTGAATATAGAAGTTAGCATAAACATGTGTCCTTTTTACTACATTTAGAAGTATTAAGAATCAAAGAAAAACTGTTTGAATTCATACCTTATTATTAAGATTTAAGGATAAATGGTGAAAATGTTTTGACGAAGATTCAGAAGCAAATATCAACCAGTAAAGGTTCAGGTCTTCATATATTTGAAATACCTGAAAAATATGACACGTATTTGAATCAGAAATGATACTACAGTTTAGCAGGTACTGAACATTTATGAATTGTGATTTCCTGCTTACATCCGTAATTTCATAAAAGTTGTCCAATTCAGATTGAGAAATATTTACAGTGAAGCGAAAACTTAATACGAGTATAATTAATCCTACTGTATGTGTATTTGGGAAGAATGAATAGGAAATTAGTAAATAAGGTCACAATATTTAATGTTTTTTACATAAAACCAAAAGTTGAAATACTTTTTTTAAATACTTGACGTCTTCTTGGTTACGAATGGCCGTTATATGTAAAGCGGTGTCATCGGTTCTCATGAGATATTCTGTGACATTCAAACGGGAACATTTTTCATCCGTTAAGTGTTTACTACTATTCCAGTTCATCAAAGAGACTTGAATGTAACATTCGGAACTTTTCGCAAATCTCCGCAGCATTTTGGGAATGAACTCATTCTCTTCGTTGCTTGGTTGTAAATCTGTGAGGGAAAAAATGTTTTTGAGAAATTTGCTACTTCCTCAATTCAAATTCAGAAAATTAGCATAGGCTGTACTTTGTTACCTTCCCCATTTCTTTCTTAAAACCAAATCTCTTTTAAGAATTAGCTTAAGTTTACTGTTAGTTTAGTTTATCTTCGCGTGAGAACTAGTAGTAAGATGGTATCCATTAAGGCGGAAAAGTTTGACGAGACGGAGGAAGGAGGGCGGGGTAAAGGAATAAGGGGGAGGGGTTTACAGGGTGAAGGTTGATATATGTATTTTGTTGAAGCAGGAAAATTAAAATGCATCACATAATTACATACATTATAACGTTAGAACGGCTATATTTATTTATTTTGTGCTTAATGCGATTATATACTCGTGTGTGTATATATATATATATATATATATATATATATATATATATATATATATATATATATATATATACACAGACCGTGCATGGAACAAGGAACTCTTCTGGGATAATTAAATCCACTATAGTCCGAATAAGTAATGGTAAATGACAAATACCATAGTTTTTCTTTTTCATGATGCTAGCCCGACGTGGGCAACGGGTCACTCGCAAAGAGGTCCCATAAATATAGCTTCCCTCACCAGCTATCTGCAAAGCAGACAGGATCCAGCTTTGGGACATGGATCTAAGGTTTAAAGCACCTAGCCATGCTACATTTAGAACCTCAATATAAGCAAAAGACTCGCTGCCTTCACGTCAGATTGAATGCATCAAAGAAAAAGAAAAAGGGGTAACTATTATCTTGAAACGGACATGTTATGTGCCTTGAAAAGTGGACGCTCAATTCTGCCAGTTGAGGTTTAAGTTTTGGTTTTTGGCTAAAAATATAATAGTTACCCCTTTTTCTTTTTCTTTGATGCATTCAATCTGACGTGAAGGCAGCGAGTCTTTTGCTTATATTGAGGTTCTAAATGTAGCATGGCTAGGTGCTTTAAACCTTAGATCCATGTCCCAAAGCTGGATCCTGTCTGCTTTGCAGATAGCTGGTGAGGGAAGCTATATTTATGGGACCTCTTTGCGAGTGACCCGTTGCCCACGTCGGGCTAGCATCATGAAAAAGAAAAACTATGGTATTTGTCATTTACCATTACTTATTCGGACTATAGTGGATTTAATTATCCCAGAAGAGTTCCTTGTTCCATGCACTGTCTGTGTGTATCATAAAAAACTCAGGGGACCATTCTGAGTTCATTCCCATATATATATATATATATATATATATATATATATATATAACAGGCCGTGCATGGAACAAGGAACTCTTCTGGGAAAATTAAATCCACTATAGTCCGAATAAATAATGGTAAATGACAAACACAATTGTTTTTTCTTTTCATGATGTTAGCCGGACGTGGGCAACGGGTCGCTCGCAAAGAGGCCCCAAAAATATAGTTTCCCTCACCAGCTATCCTGTCCCAAAGCTGGATCCTATCTGCTTTGCAGATAGCTGGTGAGGGAAGCTATATTTTTGGGGCCTCTTTGCGAGTAACCCGTTGCCCACGTCGGCCTAAAATCGTGAAAAAGAAAAAACTAGTGTGTTTGTCATTTACCATTATTTATTCGGACTATAGTGGATTTAATTTTCCAAGAAGAGTTCCTTGTTCCATGCACTGTATGTGTGTATCATATATATATATATATATATATATATATATATATATATATATATATATATATATATATATGATATATTTACATTAGGGTTTCCACCCAATTTTGACGCCAAAATACATTTTCCTAGTAGTGTATGATGTGCTTTGTTCAAATCTGGCCTTCATTTTATGCGAAAATGAACCAATCAAAAGTTATGAGACTTCAAAGTTTTAACATATTTTGGTTCACTTCCCCATAAAATGAAGGCCAGATTTTAACATTGCACATCAAATACTACTATAAAAATGCATTCGAGTGTCCAAATTGCTGGAGAACCTAACCTAACCTAACTTACGTAACCTTAATATCAATGGAATCGGTAAATATTTATTAATAAAACGCAAGTTAAGAGATGGAGATATCCGAGCCTCACTTAACCATGTATCTCTAAATTGAGATGTCGTAAATGAACATCGTCGCCGGCGTTTCTTATTTTTCTTATCAGTTACTCGTTTCTGGCATCGAAATCTAAACCTTGATTCATCGTAGGAACACTCAGATCCACACTCTCTACATTTAAAAGACGACTGTAACACACCATGTTTGACAAAAATCTCTACAGCAGAATTATCAATATTGTTAATATCGAGAATCACATCTTCGAAATACATTTCACATCCTTCACACGCCATATTGGAAAACCAACTAATGAAGAAAACGGAAAACATTGTAGCCGCATACCTCATTTTTTGTAGCCAAATGTGATTTTTCCACCCAAGTAGATACACTTATCATGACGTCATTAAAAAAATTATGACCAAAATGGAGTTAAGAAAATAATTTCTTTAAAAGCCTATAACATTATAAATACGCAATTGCGCAAATAATAACATATACCATTAGACCCCTAAAGTTATGCTGAAACGTTTGATAACAGCCAGTATTGTCAACTTGGTGGAAACCTTAATATAAATAATTTCCAAAAAGGTAAGTGGATCGTGAACTGAAAGTAAATGTTAAGTTCCCACTGGCTTAAAAACTTCTGCTCAAAAGTAGGATAAGCAGGGGCAGATTAAGGCAAGGGACAGGTAGGCCATGGCCCAGGCCCCACGCTTTAAACGATGAAATTAAAAACCTATTAATTTCTTGACAAACGGATAAAACGAAGCTAATAGTTGAGAAAAATTTCTCGATGCACTGCACACCGAATTAGGCTGCGGTTACAGTGCATGCGTTTTCGCATGATCAAATCTTCTAACGAATTTGGGCGTATTGATTCGCACGAACGTATGGTTACACCGCACGCGATAAACCACAAGAACTAAATCACTTTGATCTAATCGTCCAAACATTGAACGTGTGTGATTTGGGTGCTGTCGAAGAGTTTTATTTAATGGAAAACAATGTGTTACGATTGCGATTCAATGACATGCCGGAGATCTAGCCTTTTCAATGGCACCTGATGTCTTCAACCTCTGTGCTGTGCTTTAATTGTTTGATATCGTATTTTCCAGAATTTATATGTTGTCTGTTTTGTGTGGTCTATGTTTTCCTTCCAAAAGATAATCCTCCCAATAATCTCCTTTTTGTTCTCCATAAAAAGCTGCTGCAGTTCAATGACTTTTACTCTCCTCCCTATAGGCACTACAATCCAACAAGAAATGCTCCAATCTTTCTTTTCATATGCACACATGGGACATTTGGTGTCCTCTCCTATAAATCTATTTCTGTCATTAAGTGCTAAATTATTCGTCCTACATTTGTACGATATGGTTGAGGCTGGGGTATTATCATACTATATATCCTCCGTATCTCCGATATTTCCCTTTCATTTCCTGTATATTTTTAAACTCTCCATCCATATCTTTCCTCCAGTTGTCCACATCCCAGCTATGTAATTTATCCACCATTTCCTCTTTTTTACAGGCTTCTCAGTATTGTATATTTACTCTCAAGTCACTCGTATATCCCTCATTGAGGGATATATGAGTGAAGAAGAGGGAAGTGGATGGAGGAGGTTGAGTCAACCTCCTCCATCCACTTCCCTCTTGTTTCTTCTTTAACTTTCCTGAATATTTCACATACCAACTTGGCTGTGTCATTTTTCGAAATACTTTTTATATGATTGAGCTTTCTTTCATTATTCTTGTTCTCGCCATTGATGCCCCTATTTCTCCCCTCAAACCACTCACAGCCGCACTTCTTCCTGCTGATAATATTGTTATATATAGTGACGTATATACCCCATTCTCATATCTTTGTAGCTGTTGAATTTCTGTTTTGTTCAGTTCCATAATAGTTGTTCCATATAATATTGATGGCAGCGCCAAACCTTTCCAGAATGCCTTTCCCACAACCAGTTTATTACAACACTTTTCTATAATTGAGTAGGTCACATTTGCCATTTTCTGTGTTTTTTGTAGCATCAGTTCTTTCTGCTTTTTAAAACAAGTCCGTGTCTTATTAACAGTTATACTCAAACATTTTATTGAATCTACCACTTTAATTCCCTCTATCTGCTCTGGTACGTCTTTTTTGTTAAATATCATAAAACTTCTCTTATTTTTGTTAATCTCTAGGCCATACGTTCTTCCTATTCGTATTACTTTCTTAATATTATCACTTGCCTCATCTATTGACGTTGACAGCTGCAATCCATCATTACTGATTCTAGAAAAGCATAAAAGGAAGTGGGCAAACCAGTTGAATTTAGAAAGAAACAATCATGGAAAATATACACTTTTTGATGAATTATCGCACCAACCTAGCAAATTCTTTCAGTATTTCAGAATGAGTTATTCAGAAAACATATTTCAATAGTATGTTAGGAGATATCCAAAAATAGGAAAAAATGTCTAAAAATCTCTCATGCCATAGAAAATTGAACTGGTTGTGTTATTCTGAATATCATATGTTATAGAGTTTATATAATGTATACCAATAAAGTACACTAATGTTTTTGTATTATATAATAACATATTTTATTATAATTGACAACTTACTCGTACTATTCTTTTCCTCAGCTATTTCTCTCCACAGTCTCTTAATAATATCTCGATTAGAGTATGATTTGTGCTTTTGATCCCACAATTCACGTCTTTCTTAAACATGTGTAATTAATTTCTCACAGTCCATCTTGACCTTCATGATGTCAACATGACACTGAAACAAAGTTTTGACGAACAAAATCAAAATCAGAAAACGCGAACGGAAGTGTTCGGACGAAATCTGACGGTAGCATATCATGTACTGTAACCACTTTTATTCGATTGTACACGCTTGATCAGTTCGTACGAATTCTGATGAATACGCTCGAATTCGTCAGAAGATTTGACCATACGAAAACGTATGCAGGGTAACCGCAGCCTTACGCTGTCGAAAAGAATCATACAACAGCCTACAGGAAAGGTTTGGTGTGCTATTCGCATTTCAAAAGATGCCAGATTCTTGGATTCGCAAGTGGGTAGATAAACTACAGAGACATTATCCTTTAGACATCGATGAGACGCTCAATGAGGAATTTGTTAATTTTGCAGTATGCATGAGAAATGCATCCGAATTGTACAAACCCCTCAATTGTCTGAAACGTACCAGAGAATATGGAATAGCACAAGCATTCGAAAACATTGAGACCACATTACGAATCTATCTGACTCTTTCAGTCGCCAACACAGAAGGAGAACGGTCTTTTTCTGTTTTGAAGAGAGTAAAAAAATCAGATGGGATCAACAGTGACGCAGGAGAGATTGTGTGATTTGTTACTGACAACAGTAGAAAATGATTTGACAAGCGCAATAGACTTTCTGGAAATTATAGATGATTTTGCTAGCGCAAAAGCGAGGAAGAATCCAGTGCGAGTTTGTGACTACAACTGTTGTTGTCTGTTGTCTTTTGATGTGTAGCCGAACTTCGCTAATTATCTGGTCAATCCCAGGCTCCCAGCTGTCTGTACATTCTATGTAGCAGGCAAGTGCGTATAACATTGTTTTAAATCTTTATATATGACTAGAATTTATGAAATGTTTAAATTCAGGTTTTGTCCTAATGTGACAATTTGTATATTGATTTGTTCTCACCTTGTATTGAATTGTGTTTATTTTGTTATGTTCTGTTCTGTTATTACCATCGAAGATTTTATAAGACTAACTCGTTTTAAATTCGATTTGTGATTTAGTTGTGATTATGGTCAGATCATCGATAATCTTTAATGTCATGGGGCCCGCGGGGAACAATGGCCAAGGGCCTCGCGATACCTTGATCCGCCCTTGAGGATAAGCGCTAATTTTGTGCAAAATCTGTGTTTAAAACAAAAAGGCGCTGCTTACAAAAATCAAGAGTCCTGAAGAAAGGCAAATCGGATTGCCTGAAGACCAAAGCCCCCAATACACTAGGCAACAAAGATTTTGTTACAGAAAACCAAATAGGTGCTCCTAGCTAATTTCAGTATGCTGATTTCAAATCTATAATTAGATTTTTTCTATCACGTCTAGATTTTGTGTAAAATGCAAATCACTTTTAGTAAAATTTTCTACCACGTCCAGATTTTGGTTTTAATCGGCTTAATGCCAGTAATATGAAACTTGCTTTTCAAGGTTAAAGCAATTTTTTTTGCCAACTATATACAAATTCTAACAATTTTGATAAATAAAATTTATCCCGAGTTGTTTTTATAGCATTTGTTTTGTACTACGGTGTGTATTTCTTTTTATTTTGCACATCGTAATAATTACTTTCTACGTTTTTTCAGATATTGTATGGTAATTCAAAATGGCATCAAATAGACGTGCTTGTGTAAATCACCCAGACAACTTCTGCTTTGTCTGTGGACAATATACACCTAAGCCACAACGTAGAAATATAACAACAAAGATTAAACTTGCCTACAAGTGTTATTTTGACTGTAAGTTAGGAGACCAACAGAGGGACTGGGCACCACATATTTGCTGTGCACAGTGCAATGCAATGTTAATAGCTTGGATGAATGGTAAAAGAAAAGCTATGCCGTTCTCAGTCCCCATGTTTGGCGTGAGCCGAAAATCACTTCAATGATTGTTATTTTTGTTTGACAAAGATTGCTGGTTTCACAAAGAAAAACAAATCAAAGATCACGTACCCAAACTGCGAATCAGCAATGAAACCAGTACCACATGATGAAACAAATCCACCACCAGTTCCACCAGCAACGATAACAGACAGCAGTTCATCTGAAGATTCTGCTAGTGATATAGAAACAGGGAAAGATGGCATATATGTTCCAGATGCAAATATTTCCCCACATTTGTTAAGTCAAGCGGAGTTAAATGACTTAGTGCGCGATTTGGAATTACCAAAAGAAAAGGCAGAGTTGCTTGGTTCAAGACTTCAAGAATTTAATCTTCTCCAACCAAACACCAAAGTTTCCCATTTCCGCCATCGCCATTTGCAGTTTTCATCATTTTACTTACAGGAAGAAACGTTTGTTTCTGCCACGATATCAGTGGTCTGATGCAAGGGATTGGCTGTCGCTATGATCCAAAAGAATGGAGACTGTTCATTGACTCTAGTAAAGCTAGCCTTAAAGCTGTATTACTGCACAACAGCAATGAAAAACCTTCAATACCTGTAGCACATGCCACTGGCCTTAATGAGACTTATGAATCGATGAAACTGCTGCTAAGACTCATCAAATATAAGGACCACAAATGGAATATTTGTGGCGACCTTAAAGTTGTATCATTACTTCTTGGGTTACAGTTGGGCTACACAAAGCATATGTGCTTTTTGTGTCTATGGAACAGCAGAGATGACAAGAACCACTACAAAAAACATGATTGGCCATCTAGAACTGAACATGTTGTTGGTAAATACAATGTGAAACACCCAGCACTTATTGACCCTCAGAAAGTACATCTTCCACCACTCACATTAAACTTGGCCTTATGAAAAATTTCGTGAAGGGTATGGATCATCAAGGTAGTGGTTTCCAATATTTAAAGGATAAATTCAAAGGAATATTGACAGATGCTAAGCTAGAAGCTGGAGTTTTCACTGGACCACAGATCCGCAGTGTCATCCACGACTCATCGTTTCCATCTAACCTAAATGAGAATGAACTAGGAGCATGGACATCTTTCGTTGAAGTTGTCAAAAATTTTCTTGGAAACCACAAAGCTGAAAACCACCGTAAACTCGTAGAAAACATACTTAAATCTTATGAAATAATGGGATGCAGAATGTCTTTGAAAATTCATTTTTTACATTCTCATCTTGACTTCTTCCCGGCCAACCTTGGGGCTGTAAGTGACGAGCATGGTGAGCGCTTCCACCAACAGATCTCAGTTATGGAAAACAGATACCAAGGTAATTTCAACCCAAATATGATGGAGATTATTGTTGGTTCCTGCAGAAGGAGAGCTCGTCATCCTACAAGCGACAAAGGAAGAGGACACACCAAAGTTTCACTTAAGAACAGGAATTTGCCTTTCAGTAGTAACAACAAAATACTAACGCGCTTTGGGTGGATGGTTGGGCGCAGGGGTGGTAACTCCGCCAGCGGAATTCCGCTGTCTGTCTTAAGCCAGAATAAAGGAGGAAAGACATCCCTGTTCACTAATTATTTAAGTATGCTTAACATAAAACGTGGCACGGAAAAGTAGCTTAGACGGCTTTCGTAATAGAAGCGGGTGAGAAAAAAAATGAAAAATAGGGGTTTTCGGTTACACAAAATCTGGACGTGATAGAGAAATTTTGATATCAGATCTGAAATCAGCATCAGCGCTTTAGTAGGAATCAGTAGTTCACGTGTCTGTAACAAAAAAAAAAGTTGAAATTTGTTGCCTAGTGTAATCATATAGCAACACTGCAGAAGGTAAATATGATTCATGCCACATACAAAGAAAAGGGGGGTCGTTTTGACCCAGACTGACCTTATATTACAGAATGTAAAGAGGCAACGGATGAAACACACCCACCCTCAAGCACGTTCAGTAGGCCACTGAAGGTACCTGGAGTTTGGAGTCTCAAGCCGTTCACTACGCTGCGCATTTTAATTTTTTTACTTTTTGCTTGGGTCATTTTGACCCGCCTTTGCTGAAACGGCACTAGATGGGAAGGACTATTTCCTAATTTATTTTAACCAACCATCACCTAACTTTTCATATCCTAACCCAACCCGGACCAAAATTGGAGAGGCCGTGGATGGGAATAAAAATGACATGAAGTTGGAATGGTAAAGAATGGGAATGGCCTAGAATGGAGTGAGACTCGCGTTACGTACTCGGCCATGAGATTAAGATACTGTATACTGAGAGAGATTTGTGTATATATATGCTCTTTCACAGTGGTGTTAGGATATCTTAATATTTACACTATTTGTTTATATATCATATATATTCTTTCTTTCTAAGAGCTACCACTAAATATTTTTTGTTTCTTTGAATTTTTAACGCCAAATGTTTTATTCTTTTAAGGTGTGTTGTTCATTTTTAGGTTTATTATTATATGCACATATAAGATTTTTCATATCACCTGAATACTAAAGCCCCCAATGTCAATCGCCCTTGACGATTGGTTAAGTCGTGATATTTTCGTTAGTTTTAACGAAAATATCATGACTAAACCTAACCAATCGTTAAGGGCGATTGATATAATTTATCAATATTATTACAGTATTGGCGTATGATTATCATACATTATAATATATAGTAATAAAAAGCCATATAAAATAAAGGGTGTTCGGAAAGTCACTGTGCACTTATATTTATTTAATAGCATACAATAGTATAACATTGCATATATGATAGAGGTTATGGATGGGACCATCAGAACTTATAAAAGGTGTTGAAAACTAAAAAAAAAATAATAATAAAAAAATAATATAAAAATATAAATATAAAAATATAAAAATATAAAAAAAACATTAATTATATAAGTGCACAGTGACTTTCCGAACACCCTGTATAAGAATAATATATAATAGTAATGGTTTTTCTGTATTTTATGCTTTTCTGTATCCCATATTCTTTTTTTGTGTATTCTGTTCTGTATTCTGTATTCTTTGCATTTGCTTTCCTGACATCTCGTCTTTCCTTTTCAGATAATAATGGCGGGTGCACAAATAGACGATGATGAAATTGAGGCTCAACTCTGTAGACTTGAGGATATGGATGTAGATGATGATGACCTCATTGTTGAGCCTTTTTATGACAGTGACGGAGAAGAATACATCCCAAGTATTGGTAGTAATACCGATACTGAAACAGATGAAGATCCCGACCCTGTGCCTCGACCTAAGCGGCAGCGTACTGCTTCCCCTACTGTGTCTACTGCTTCTCCTACTGTGTCTACTGCTTCTCCTACTGTGTCTACTGCTTCCCCTACTGTATCTACCACACCTGCACGGCTGCACCTCGCACCGCTCATGCCTCGAGCACTTTGCAAGTAGTGCTTAGCAAGAATAGGCTAGTTAGGCGTAATGGACACATCTGGAGTACCAAACAAGTTACAAGGACGAATTCTAGAACACCTTCCAGAAATATTGTTATTGGGCCAAAACGTGGGCCACTGGGGGTTGCTGCTGCTACAGAGAGTGCAGAATCCAGTTTCGATCTGTTCTCCGATATGATAAACAAGATTGTGACACACACAAATGATTTTATCAGAGGTATATCCAGAGGTTACAAGACCAAATCTGCCACGATTGATATGACCACCGTAGAAGAAATTAGGGCATTGATTGGAGTACTTATATTCTCAGGCTACCGGCGTGACAACCACCTGACGACTGTAGAAATGTGAAGCTCAGAAGCTGGTGCGAATATGTATCGTGCTGCAATGAGTGAAAGACGTTTTGCCTTTCTTCTACGCTGTCTACGCTTTGACGACGCGGGTACTAGACAAACTAGAGTACAGAATGATAAGCTGGCACCCATTCGGGAAGTCTGGGATATGTTTATAAGTAAATGTCGAGTGCATTATTCTCCTGGCGAAGCAATTACTGTGGATGAACAGTTGCTTGCGTTCCGAGGCCGTTGTGGCTTCAGAATGTATATTCCAAATAAGCCGGCCAAATACGGCCTCAAATTGGTCACTGCTTGTGATGTAGATAGTGAGTATATGCTGAATAGTTTAGTGTATCTGGGCAAGCACACCAAAGCTCCACAAGGTGTTCAATTGGGACAATACTTTGCAACAGAACTCACAAAGCCATACCACAACACTGGGAGAAACGTTACCACCGACAACTGGTTTACATCTACCCAGTTGTCATTGGAGCTCCTGAACTGTGGCCTGACAACTGTTGGAACCCTTCGGGCAAATAAACCGCAGGTTTCCCAGGAAGTGACTGAGATGAAAGGTCGGAAAAGTGGGTCCACAGCTTTCTGCTTTGACAATGAAATTACGATGGTGTCTTTCATATTGAGGACAACGGCAAACCAGAGGTCATCAATTATTATAATGTGACAGAAGGAGCAGTCGACACATTTGACCAGATGTGCAGTTCCTATTCGTGCAGCCGAAAAACACGAAGGTGGCCACTGTTTGTTTTTCGGAATGATAAATGCAGCCACAATAAATTCGTGGGTAATATTGAACCACAATAGGGAAACACGAAAAGAAAAGAAGCAAAGCCGCCGCCTCTTCATGCATGACCTGGCGCTACAATTGATTACACCTTGGGCCAGACATCGCTTGACCGTGTCAGGCATTCAACGTAGTGCTTCGTTGGCCATTAGATCAGTGCTAAACGTCAACCCCACCTCAGGTCATCAAGGCACCAGCCTTAGGGAAACTCAAAAGGTGCACAATATGCCCCAAAACCCAAGATAGAAAGACATCCACTGTGTGTAACTCGTGTGGAGAACCAGTGTGTGGAAGCCACTCCTATTCCATATGTGTAAACTGCAACTAGCGACAAAAAATTAGGAAAAAGTGCGGTTCTGTTTTAGGAAAAAGTGTGATTTTGTTTTCTAAGATGATTTCTGATTTATGCATTTTTTATTTTTTCCGAGTTTTTTTTCTAAAAAATGTTAAAAAGGAAAATGTTTTATAAAAAATTGAATAAAAAGTGCGTTTCTAAAAAGGATTTTGTTTTCTAAATAGTTTCTTCTAAAAATATTTCTGTTTTTGCATTTTTTATTTTTCCGAGTTTTTTTTTTCTAAAAAATGTTAAAAGGGATAAATTTTTTTCTAAAAGGGTACAATTCATATAATAAGTATTATTATAATATTTAAAATAAATATTAATACATTTTAAAGCAGTTTTTTCTAAGGTGGGTCAATTTGACCCCCCTTTACCTTTAATTGGAATGGCGTAGAATGGAAAGTAATCAGTAACGTGGCGGCTCGCAAAATTCGAATCTCCAGTGGCATTGGTTCGAATCTCACCGAAATAAAGTAAATTTATTTCTAATGTATTTAATTTTAAAACTTGAGTTGCTGTTAGTATGTTGTTCCTGATTATCATACAATTGATATGCATGAAATTACACTGGATTAGTGAAAATAAACTTAAATGAACTTTAATAAACTTAATTGCCATTTCTTCCAATAGATGGTGCCACCCACTTCGATTAAATTATTTGCAAGGAATCAGTTCCCCGAAACCTTTTCATTTTCATTTTCATATATATTCCCCTTTTCCCAGTGAAGGGGAGGTAACGCGCTATATTGATAAAATGAAAACGCGTAAATCACCGGGGCCGGATTCCATATATCCCATACAACTAAAAGAATTAAAAGATAGCATTGTTGTGCCGCTAACAAAGATTTTTAATGCGTCTATTTCTGAGGGGTGCGTACCAGATAATTTCAAGTTAGCAAACGTAACACCTATCTTTAAGAAAGGCGATAAAGGTGCGGCGGGAAATTATAGGCCAATCAGTTTAACGTCTGTTGTAGGTAAGCTTTTGGAATCAATAATTAGGGATCGTATAGTCGAACACTTAGAATACCATAAACTTGTTAGAAATACGCAGCACGGATTTAGGCGAAACAAATCTTGCTTAACTAATCTTTTAGAATTTTTTCAAAGCGTGGTTGACGATTACGATAGACATCGGGCGGTTGATGTAGTGTATTTAGATTTTCAAAAAGCGTTTGACACCGTGCCGCACAAAAGACTCATTGAAAAAACTAAGGCTCATGGAATCAGGGGTGTAGTAATAAATTGGCTAGAAGAGTGGTTGCGAGGCAGGAAACAGAGGGTGGTCGTTGATGGAGCGGAGTCGTGCTGGGCTAATGTAGCGAGTGGCGTTCCTCAGGGTTCTGTATTGGGCCCCTTGCTTTTTCTTATATATATTAACGATTTAGATGTCGGCCTAGTCAGTACAGTTTCAAAGTTTGCGGATGACACGAAGCTGGGTGGTAGGGCGATTAATGACGAAGATAGAGGTAAAATTCAGGAAGATCTGAATAAAATCGTTGATTTGTCAGTCACATGGCAAATGAGATTTAACGTTGATAAGTGCAAAATTTTGCATATAGGTTCGCGTAACGGTAATTTTGCGTATAGTATGTCAGGGACAGATTTAACAAGCGTAGAGCAGGAAAAAGATTTAGGAGTTATAGTCACGGGTGATTTAAAAGTAGCGAAACAAAGTACAGCAGCGGTCAATAAGGCGAACAAAGTGTTAGGTTTTATAGCTCGAAATTTGAGTACAAATCGCGCGATATTATAGTTCCACTTTATAAATCATTAGTTAGACCCCATTTGGAGTACGCGGTCCAATTTTGGAATCCGCATATGCGCAAAGATATAGACAAAATCGAAAGAGTTCAAAGACGAGCAACTAAGATGATTCCGTCGCTTAGGTCAAAGTCGTACGAGGATAGGCTTAAGGAGTTAAAATTGACAACACTCGAGACTAGGAGGTTAAGGGGTGATCTAATCCAGGTTTTCAAAATTATGAATGGGTTCGATAACGTAGATAGAGATAGCTTTTTCGAAATATCTCAATATAATAGGACTAGAAATAGCGGGTGTAAGTTGACAAGTAGAAGGTTCGAGACAGCAGTTGCGAAAAACTTTTTTACGCATAGAATAGTAAATAGCTGGAATAGTTTGCCGGTAGAAGTAATTAGTAGCACGTCTATAAACATGTTTAAAAATCGATTAGACGCATATGTTGGTAGAAAGGGTATAGTTTAAGGTAGTAAAATTAAGGCTTTGTGGGGATAGATCCCACAGCTCAACACAAGTGTTGTGGGATATAGGGAGGCAGCGTCTTGGGTTAGGGGATACTCTCTGTCCTTACACACCCCATTTAAAGAGATTCCTCTGCCGAGCGGTGCCCCCCATGGTACTGTGAGGTATTGAAAAACTCATGATCTTCAATTGCCCCACAAACACCTTTAAATGGGAGACCCAAAATGGGTGCACACACATTTCTACATTACTGTACAGTCTTTACAGCCACACCTACACTTTTTCTCGTAAGTGTATATATTGTAATGTATATGATTGTAAATTTTGACTTGGTCCGCAATCGATATGGACCGTGACTTGATGGATACCGTAATGAAATTGACTGGATTCTTTGGATCTGATATATTTGCATGTCCGTTATAAATAGATATAGAGTGTAACATATTTGTGGAATGTGGATAGTAGTCTATTATGACTAGATCCTCTGGATCCAGAGATTCTATCTTTAGTTTTAAATCGATAATTAATTGGTTTTAAATTGATAATTATTTAGTTTCGTAAAAATTGGTCGTTGCCAATTTACCGGCGGTTTTTACATAAATTTCTTATGTTCTTGTGGTTCGGAACCCACGTAAAATTGTAGGTCCCCTCCGCCACCACGGAGGACATACACAATACACGATTACGAACACAGTTAGGTAGACCAGCCATGAGTGGATCCTAGGGTCTTTGTTGGTCTGAAACATTATAACATTATAACATTATAACCAAAAGAATTAAATAAAACACCATTACATCATTCTGTTTATTTAGACGAGTTAAGGGAAAATAATTCATGAAATATATAGGAAATAAATATACATTCAAAAATAATATAAAGCAAAAATGCACACATTAAGCAAAGGATATATATACAGCCTTAAATAACAATATTAGTGCAGGATAAAACTACATAACCATTTAACATATGTACGAGCAAATACGCCCTTATTATATATATATATATATATATATATATATATATATATATATATATATATATATAAACACCAAAACTTATATAAAAAATAATAATAGTAGAGGTTAAAACTATATGCCCATTAATATATATATATATATATATATATATATATATATATAATACAGCAAAAACTTATAGAAAATCAAAATACATACACTTCATGTTCTACCGCGCTTAACTAAAATACTAAACTCGCACGTGATCGAGTCTACAGTTACATCATTGTTGCTTTGTACTATACAATAAATACGATTTAGCATTATTTCACCACTCAAGGTGTGCGGGTGCCTATACTCGATGTAAAGGGCCCTCATATCGTTCAATACTATTTTTGTTCCCACCTTACAATTGATTGGAAAATTATCTTTAAGTACGGATAGAATACAATCAAAAGCACGCTCAAAGAGGGCGTCGTTAGCCACAACATCATTATTAAATTCAAGTTTATAAACACTCCTTTCCAATCGAGGGTTTTTCTTACCGATCCGAACTTTTCAATCGTGAACTCTTCTTCACAACGTATAGCGGCAGTTGAAATAATCTTCTAAGTCGTCACGACATATAATCAATGTTCCCTCTAATTTTTTTTAGTCGGTGTGCGCCAGAAATTTTCGTCGTGCGTACATTTAGATTCATGGTGAAAAATTGTGCAAACTTTTCTCAGCGCTATTATCTTCAAAATGAAATATATATATAAATATTAAATACTTAATAAATATTATTTCCATAAGGCAGAGCTTTCCAAACTGTGTCGCGACACATTAGTGTTTTTTGTATTTTGAAAATTTTGATTTTTCTCTCAACAAAATCGGCTACAAGATAAACCACCTACTGAAAAATTATCTGATATTTGATATTTGATAACAAAAATTAATTAATGTGTCGTGAAAATTTTTATGCTTAAATAGTGTGTCGCCAACGTGAAAAGTTTGGAAAGCTCTGCCGTAAGGTGATAGCTTGATCATTACGGTACTATTAAATGGATATTAAAAAACTGTTTACGATATTATATATTCTTAAAAAAGAAAACATTTTATCCATTCTAAAAATATGAATAAAATAAAAAATAGTAAAATAAAATTCAACAAAATAAAGAAATAAAATAAAAATAACATTAATTGAAAATTACTATTTTAGTTATCATTTCTCGAAACAATTTTTAGCATTTGGCAATTTAAAATAGACTATCAAGATTAATACATGATTTTATCCATTCACAAAATAGGAATAAAATAATAAAATTCAATAAAATAAAATATAATCAAAATAACATTAAATGAGTGCCTTTCATTTAAGTATGATTATGATTTCTCTCTACGATCTTTAGCATTTGCCCATTCCAAATAAACTCTATGAAGATTAATACATCCGTCATCATTCAGGTAACTTTTAATTCGCATGAGCATGTCCAAATGATTTTCTTTCAAGCGGTTTCTTAATTTGTTCTTTATAGAATTCATTAAACTGAAATTTTTTAAATTACTTCATTTACTGTCGTGACTCATGATACGCTTGAGCCTGCGCGCATTTTATTATGCTGTGTGCGCGGGTTTCACAACGCGTGTGCGCGCGCACACGCGCACACCTTAAAGGGAACATTGCATATAATGCCAAAATAATTCAAAAATCGACATAAAATTTCACTGAAATGTCGATCTTAGTAAAGCAAAAAATTGATGGAAAAAGTCGATTGTTTCCATGTTTTAAGATCGAATTTTTATACAAGCTTTAATGTAGCCCTAAAATATTGTAAAAGTGAATGAAATTCATGAAATTATATATACCAACATTAAATACTATGCAAATTTTAGTTTCAAAATCGCATCATTTAGCCTATTTTTACATTTAGAAATGAAAATGGGATTGTAAATTAGGATCTAGACGGTTGAATTTTTTTCAAAAAAAAATATCATTATATAAAGATACAACTCTTCAGGGTGAACAGTGTAGGTGAGCTCTGCCCTGTACCGCTCAAGTCCTTTGTACCAAAGTTAATGATATTTCGAAGAGTCTAAAACTTTTAAATAAGTATCCAGCTCTAGACCATTCTCGCCATGTTCATTCCTACATTCGATAAACCCGTCGAGCAGAGCGGTGTATGCGTATTCAAGAACCGTATCAAAATAAATCATATCCGTAACACGTGCGTCTAATATAGGTTTTAGTTTGCGGAAACCAACGATTTCAAACATTCTGTCGAGGATGAATCGGTTTCGCGTGGACACAAGAACGTTATTATCAGAAGCATTCTTCCACATCAGTCGTATATCAGTGCATGGCTGATCGTTATTTATACACAACGTACAAACAGTGGCATATGAAGGGGTATCACTAATCTGTTCTCTTCTTGTATCTACACCTGCAGGTATTTTATAACGATTCTCACCCCACTTCTCAACTATCACGAAGATTCTATTCATCTCCTCAACACTTAAATAAATAGCATTATGTTTACCAGAGTTTGCTTGTCAACAAGTAGTTTCAAGTACATAGTTAATGGCACCGGTTTTACGTCTGAACACACGCAGTGACTTCGTCACGGACACCTCGTATACGGCACTGAGAATGCTGCTCAAAGGAAGCTCCATCGTTTTCTATTGAGAGTGTGCACAACCAGTCGGGTCAAGCTCTGAGATGACTATGAGCAACCGGTGCGCGGTTTGGCTCGGAGACAGGTGTGGAGGAGTTATTGTTTCGTGTACGGGTTTGTTCCAGCATGAAAGAATCATGCGAGTACTTGTACCCATTATAACGGGCAATTTCCGATACATGGGGCAATATCGGTTTTAATGTTTTATCGGAATGCGCACTAGACGTTCATTTCCACAAACTAAATACATTAACAATCCGGTGCACTATTTGAAACATGTGCCTGTATTTATCCTTTTTGTTTAACAGTCGATACTCGTCTCTAAATTCTATTAAAAACTCACACAAGCCCTTAGCCACAACCTCACTGCGAACCTCGTCATGATATACAGGGTGTCCCAAAAAAACTATATACTCTTTATAGCATTATATATTTTATAATTTAAAAAAAAACCAAACAATATATTGTTATAGCAATTGCCAATGAAAGGCAAATTAGTAATCTAAGTGATCAAAATGTTATAGCGAGTTGTTTGCATATAAAATTTAATTAACTATGCCAAGTGCTCAAAATGTTCTCCGGCGGCATGAATGCACTTTCAATACAACAAAATCGTATGGTCTGATGAAGCTACCTTCAAGCTGAATGGCACAGTAAATCGACACAACTGCAGGTACTGGTCACTTGATAATCCACACGTTTATGTGGATAAACATGTTAATTTACCAGGATTAACAGCATGGTGTGGTTTATCATCCAGGGGTTTGGTTGGACCATTTTTCTTTAATGGGACAGTTACCGGTGCCGCATATCTCGACATGCTGCGGACAGAAATTATACCTGCAGTTCGGAAGTTGTTTGGAAACGACGACTTTTACTTTCAACAAGATGGAGCCCCTCTCATTATTATTGTGATGTCAGAAGGTACCTCGATGAAACGTTGCCTAACCGTTGGATAGGACGAAGAGGAAGCGTTGAGTATCCTCCACGTTCACCGGACTTGACTCCACTTGATTTTTACTTGTGGGGCTACCTGAAGGATGCAGTTTATGGTACAAGGCCTGCAACACTCGAACACCTTAAGGATGCAATTAGGGAAAAGTGCGGGACCATCACAGCATCCACATTAGTCCATGTCTGCGAATCAGTTAGTCGACATTCAAAAGTGCATTCATGCCGCCGGAGAACATTTTGAGCACTTGGCGTAGTTAATTAAATTTTATATGCAAACAACTCGCTATAACATTTTGATCACTTAGATTACTAATTTACCTTTCATTGGCAATTGCTATAACAATATATTGTTTGGGTTTTTTTAAATTATAAAATATATGATGCTATAAAGAGTATATAGTTTTTTTTGGGACACCCTGTATATGAATGTAGTGGTAAAAGTATTTTAGATTATCCATTATGACGAGAGTTACATTCTCAGCCGCAGGGTACGCGTACTCGGTATGATGCAGCATGACATAATACAACCCATCACACCACTCAACAAGATTCACTACCCATACCCGTTGCTTCTCTTCTGCATGCGTTGTTTTTCACCTTACGGTATATGTACGCTTTTATACAGTTTAGCCATACAACGTAGTCCATTACATTGTTTGTGCCGCGAAATCCGGCAATGCTCTCGCCAGAATATCCATAGAATATTTGAACATCTTGTTCCTCAAGCTTCGCACGGTTCAATGTAGCTTTAAAAGTCTCAAAGGAGGGAGGGCTAGGCCGTCTTTCAGTATTCACCACATCTTCCGACTTTGCCGAATACCACTTCATAAACGTCGAACACGCAATATCAAAAGTCGCCATCACTATTTTTCGTCTACGTGAAAATTCTTCAAATATACGTCTGAGATCGAGGGCTTGCAGCGGCCAACTGAGCACGCAGGGGTAGAGATATGCCCAGGTAGTAGCAGGCGTCACGTGACCCTTTGATCTTACAGTGGACGGAGCTTAGGACTTTTTCCTGTACATACGCACACACACACACACAAAGGAGAAAATGAAACCCTAATTGAAACATTTACATATTCAAATATACATAATAAATAAACATATCGTTAACAATAGACATATATATATATAATATTCAGTTACTATGGTACCCAAACGGTACGGTATCATGGGTGCCAGGCACCTGGTAACGTTTCCTATCTGTGTTACGACACCTTTGTGCACCTAAGTTCCTTCACGCCCCCCAGTTTCTGTGCCCGAAAATTGTGGGTTCCTACAGTCAGTTGGGGAGGTTGGTCACCCTCATCTTCTAAGCACACTAGCTCCTTCAACGAGTCAAAGTTAATGACCCATCGGTTCGCCAGGTTAAGCGTGATGCCCTTCGCCTTCACGATATATTTCAGCTCTTTCCCCACCCTCACCCGTACCCCATACGTTTTTGGCCCTGTTGATACAAAGGAGTCAACGTATGCACCATCACTATACTCATCCTTGATCTCGTCAGTCAACTCTCCGAGGAATTCCCCAATAGACGGCATGTATTCACTCTCCCTCTCTGTGAATATTACGCTGTGTCAGCGTACAGCACCCTCCGCCCAAGAGAGTGCCGTAGTCCCCAAAGCTTGATGCGTGCGTATACCGTTGTGAAGCCGGCTACAGGTATGTTTGTAACACGTGAGGTATCTGTGGCCAGCTCGGTGATGATGTACTTTATTATGTACGTGTTACCAACATTCACGATCGCCATGACCTCTTTATCAGGGGCATTTGCATAATCCCACACCTCGTTATAACTTTGGGCCAAATGAACGTTCCCCTTACCTGTATTCTGTGCAAACTTGCCCCAAAGACTATTTAGGCACAACTTTGCACGAAAGCGCTTGCTCGGGTTCTTAACAATTTGGGTCCGGTCACGTTGTATCCTTTCACGGTAACGCTGAATATACGCCGACTTTTCACTCTCGTTCTCAACCCCTCGCGGGTAGCCTAATGCTTCTACTTTATCCTTCAAAAAAGTATTTATATACGGCGTGAAAAGGTTGGGTAGTTTCTGAAACCTCCACACCTCGTATATCTTCAATATTCTGTAACCATGGCGGACGGCTAGGGACAGCTCAGGACTTGTATATACACCTCTGATCTTCCGCTGGTTGGTTGTGTAATTACAGGACCCATTGTTCTCCTCTGCGCACTTCACGCACAGGGGAAACATGAGCTTCTGATCTATAACGACGGGTAAGATCGGCATCCATAAATCGCGAGGGGGGAGCACGTCTACGAAAGAAAGACCGAAATAGTACTTCTTCAAATTTGTTGAGAACACCTCCATGGTGGGCAGGTTATCCCACCAGTTTTTCAGGTGCACCTACGGGGTACGGATTGTTCTTCATCACGTAGGGATATAAAGAACAGAAGTCGTAGTAATGGAGTTTCACGCCCTCCGTAGGCGGAATGTATAGCTTGAATGGGTTTGTACGCCCTCCAAAGAAGCTATCATCGCATTTGAGAGGATCCAACACCATTGAGCGCTTGATCGTGTTTATTTCTTCACGGTACTATCCATCTGTTTCCATCCGTGCATCATACTCATGCTCCCACAAAATCTTGTGAGTGAACTCGGTGCCTATAAGCTGATCGCGGGTGCGGGTCCATGCAAGACTGTCGGTAGGTGATCTACCGACAGGATATCTACGATTCCACACTCAGTACGTGGGCATCCATACAACCAGCAACCGTTAAAGGAGTACACAGTCTTGTCACCAGTGGTACGGTCTTCGCTTCGACCATCAACCCAAAAAACACGACCATTGACCTTAATGAGTACTTCTCCCGTGTTGCGGGCGTGTTTTATGTATACTCCGGTCTGCTGTTGTATGTGTATGAGGCAGCAAATAGCCATGTCCATAACTGCGAGTGCTTCTGTGAATGACGGCTAAGGTGTCTTTAGGCATGAAATTATTCTTGAACACAGTAAAGCACAATGATGCGATTGTGGTTGCGACTTGCAGCGGATCGCATTTGAAACGGTCTATGTACATCCTCCTAAAGGCCTGGAAACATACTCTAAGCACGCGCCCATCGTTCACGCAATAACGCTCACATTCATCAGCTATGTTGTAAGGATTAGCTTCATTAAAACTGTTGTAGTAGCGGTCAAAATCTTCATGCTCACTATCACTCATGTTGGTGTACTTAAAGTATTGTTTCGGGGGAGGTAGTCCTACGTAATTTAAAGTGTCGCTAGTGAGGAAAGTGTAAAGGAAATACCCTTTTGAAACTTCGGCGACTACACCCATCACCTTGGGTAGCTTGGCTAGTTTATAAGGTGTGAATAATAAAGTATCTTTAAACTGAACATTACCTCTTATTTGCATTTGTATAAGTTTGTTTCCCCTTTTCAAGGGATCGCCTGTAAATATCTCCGATGACTCGTGTTCAAGCAGTTCCTTATAAATGAACTGTGTATCAAATTTTGCCCCGTTATGTGCAAGAATATACAGTCATTTTTTTTTAACTTGTCCGCTAACTTGACAAGATAGGACACAAAGAGTTTCACAAGATTGTCGTGTGCAAGCGTTTTAAAAACGTTTGTCCGTTTACCACATTTGTGACACTCATCACACTCGATTTCCATGCACTCATCGCAGATAGTATGAATTACGAGTAGATGTGGGATAACCTCTTTTGTTTCAGGGTTTGTGTAAGTTTCTATATCGTAGTACATGGTTATACATGGTTTATTTTTAGGCTTAGCATCTTTCATATAACATACATATTTTACTCCGTCCGCCTTATATTTTTCATGACATGTACAACAGTGAATTTCATCGCATTTATGCTCAAACGTACCCCAATTATCCATCATATGAAACATACCACATTCACAGATTCTCATTTTCCTGCAAGTGCCAATTGACTTATGTAGCTCAAAGCAATTATTATTGAAAAATGTACGTTTACGCACATTACATTTCCTCTTCTCAGCTTCAACTACACGACTTTCACATTTGGAGCTTTTACACTGCTCACAAACCATGTGACATTCCTTATAATGTTTCACTGTATCATCCGCAAACTCGAGACATCCCTCACACGAATCATGATGCTGTCCATATTTTCGACTTTTATCATAACGCGTAAAGGTCCCTTATATTGCGGATGGAGAGATACGTTGTTCCTGACAATCCTAAAATAAGTAGAGGTCTTGTACGATCACACACACAGCTTTTAAAGACATACACAGTCCTACGATGATCATTCATTCTAAATACAACTATACGAACATTCATTTCCTGCTCTACCCTTCTCAGCTCTTCAGGACCCATATTACACTCAAACTCAAGCTTGCAATCTGAAGCCAGTTTACGAGCACGCTGCACAAGCGTAGGTAATCAATTTTTGGGCCCGTGTATTTAGGACAGTAAACATACGGGCCAAGACTATTGCTATAAAGCCGCAACCACGGTCGAAGTTTATATGCCGTCTGTACATAGCCTGAGAATTGAAGTTAAGAGTATAAGGTGTGGCATCAATATCTACCGTGAAGTTGTCCATATTGAAGGCTGTACTACTTTGAGAGCCCTGCATTATACGCACCAAGATATATTCTACATCTACATCGGCCAAGCGTCTGAATGGTATTATTACCCAAAAACCATCTACATCCCCGTCAACTGACCCGAACCCGAAGGATAACCTCGTCCTGACTTCATGTTCGTCGCTGTTTTGAAGGGCAAACTCCACAATACGTTCAACTACGCGCCGCAGTCCGTGTTCAACACCGTTGCTATACAGGGTTCCAGGGTCAACCCTGACTATATACCGATTTCTAGTCAGGGCCGGGGTGGGGTTAGTGGTGCGCACTAGTTCGAATGTTATACCTTCCTCTACAGCACGAGAAGGTGCTGGTGTGGAGGATGTACCCTGAATTGAACAGGAATAAGGGGGTACAAATTTAATTGAGGGTGCTAGTGTGGAGGTTGTGTCATAAGACGTAGAGGGCTGGGGCTCTATTGCTGGGGGTCTAGCAGCCGGTGCACTCCTGGCACGTTTTATACCTGACGTGGAAGGTTCTTCATCATCGTGCCTCCGCTTTGAACTGCCATGTGGTGGAGGTGTCGCTGGTGAGGGTTCGTCAGCGAGGTTGGAGTCTGTAACCACAACTACACTGTCATCGGGGTCGTCTGTAATATCGCTGATGGGGTGCTGTACCTCATCGTCATTCACGGTTCTGTGGAAGAAGAAAAACAAGAATATAAGGAACAACACTTAAATTTTGTTATATTTTGTAAATGTTCCACTAAGGGGTGTGACGTGTTAGAGATGGAATCTGTAGAAAAGTTCAGGTTCACAAGCCCGTCCATTTGTATTATATCTGGCCCTACAAGATGTGGTAAAACTGTTTACGCTTAAAATCATTAAAGATAAGGGGGAGATGTTCTCAAAATTTGTGTATAAAGTAATATGGTGCTATTCAACGTACCAGTGTTCAACGAGTAACAAGAAGATATTTTGCTTCACAAAGGCGTATATGACGTTAATTCGTTAAAGGGAAATGAGCATACAGTCATTGTAATTGACGATCTCATGTTGGAAATGGATAAAACGTTTGCCGAGACATTTACAGTGTTCTCCCACCATCTTAACATAAGCATATTCTTCATGAATCAGAATCTATTTTTCAAAAATATATACATGCCTGATGTGTCGTTAAATACACAATATCTAGTCTTCGCGCAACGTAGAGATGTGTCACAAATTGGGGTATTAGCCAATCAAATGTTCCCGAATCAGCGTAAGGAGTTTTTGCAAGTTTATAAAGAAGCTACAAGTCAACGTTACGGGTATTTGCTTTGTGACCTTCACCCGCGAAATACGTTTAGGGTGCTTCTAAGAACGAATATATTCCCAAACGATCCTGAAAAGGTGTATATTTCAGAATGACAAATAGGCTAAAGAAACACCGTGAATTAATAAAACTCTATCATCGATTGCCCCGAGCATTGCAGCAGATGTTTGTTAAAAATATCGACTCGGACTATTGAAAATGCATCTGTGAAATCTGCCTTAATGGTATAAAATGTAATGTGCCAATGAAATCCACTCAGAAGTCTCGCCTACGTCGTTACAAGGACATAATACGTACGCTCGCTCGTAAAAGTCAAACTGTGGGGAAGAAAAAGCGAATTATTGTACAAAGAGGGGGATCATTCCTCCCCATCTTATTTTCAGTTTTGGGACCTTTACTGACTAGATTAATATAATGAAGAAAGTGGTAGTGATTCCGCACGAGGTGTATGCTTCACTGCAAAGTTCAAAGAGTCCAGACACGGTTCTAGAACCCCGTAAAAGCAGGCTTAAAAGAATGGAAAGCGAATTGATAGACCTATTAAACAGTGAAAAGTCACCTGATGAGAAAAGGATCTTTACCAAGAGGCTCTGCAGAAATTTCTTCATGAGTACGAAGATTATAAGAATCCGACAGATCCCCGTGGTTATTAGGCACAGCGCGAGCAACGATGAGCATGGCGACATAGGACCTGAGGCCGACGTTAGAGATGACCAACCAAAGAATAACGGAAAGCAACACATCGAGCATGTATTAAAAAGCAGTCTCCCACATACATTGAGGAATAAAGGCTTAAGTCTTTATAATCTATTGAGTGAGGACCCCATCATACAGTGGACCGATACAGGCGAGGTCATTGTTGAAGGAACAAGGGTACAGGGATCGAATATCGTCGACATTGTCCATGATCTGGTGAGAAAGTGGGACAGGCCCTCACCATCAGGATGGAAGCATATTAAAGCAAGACTACAACAAATAAATGTCCCCAAAACATTGATAGGAAATCTGAATAGGTTAAAAGACTTGGAGCAAGTCTCGCATGTGCCACAACTGAGTACGCCATCACCCCCAACAGTAGCATCTCTGAAGAGGAGAAAGAAGAGACCAAACAACAACGGCCAACCCTATCCACGTGTCTCTAAAATACGCAAATGGCTAACATATTAAGAAAACGCTATTATGACATTTCTACCCAGCCTCCTATGGCGGTGTTGATAGACTGTACAGAGGTGTTTACAATGATGGAGTAGGGAAAAAAGATGTTGAGAGGTTTTTGCGGGAGCAGGATGCTTATACACTTCATAAGCCGGTGAGAAAAAGGTTTAAAACAGCCAGGACAACAGCGGCTTCGATTGACTCTATTTGGCAAGCGGATTTAACAGACATGCAAAGATATTCAGTATATAATGATGGCTATCGCTACATCCTATTCATAATAGATGTATTCTCTAGATATCTGTGGCTAATTCCTCTGAAAAATAAATCGCCTGAAACAGTTGCTAAAGCTACCAAAACGCTGATCTTGAATGAAAACAGGGTCCCAGGCTATTTTTGTACGGATATGGGGAAATAATTTATAGGCCGAGCTTTTCAGAACATGTTGGCAGAGTTTAATATCAGTTACTACACTAGCAATTCTATACATAAGGCCTCTTTAGCTGAAAGAGTTCAACGTACCATAAAGGAACGCATGCATCGCTATTTTACACATGAAAACACATACAGATATATAAACATTCTGGGATCATTGGCCACGTCATACAACCGTTCACACCATCGCACGATTGGGACAACACCTAACGAGGTTTTAGAAAGAGGTACGCACAAGAGTGTGAGGTGAGAAGAGATATTCGTAGAGCACCGCCACACTCTACACGTTTCAAAATCAATGATTATGTAACGCTATCGCGTTCGGGAAATAAATTCGCGAAGGGATTTGAGCAAGGATGGACACGTGAGATATTTAAAGTTAGTTCTATGAGACCTAAAGGCGAGATAATGATGTATTACGTTCAAGATTTGAATGGGGAAGAAATCGCTGGAGGCTTTTACCGCGAGGAGTTGCAGAAAGTGACATTTAATTTAGGAAAAAATGTGTTTAAAATTGAAAAAATTTTAGGCAGCAAAGGTTCAGGAAAGAGAAAAATGTACCTGGTGAAATGGCTAGGATACCCAGAGAGCTTCAACATATATAAAAGCTGATGCAATAATGAAGCTTAAATAGCATGCAACATGGCGCCTAACCACTTCTATGTCACACTCCCGTCCTCTTCTTCTCTGTATGTACATCCTAACAACACACTAGCCAACTTTGTAACAGAACTCCATGGGCCCATTGAAATGAAACGTGATTTGTATGAGGTGAGGCTATGCGAAATTCAGCTATCCACCAGCTTCTTAAATATTGATTATAAAGAACCCGTTTTTACGGTTCTTAGAGATCGTGATGAGTGTGAAAGGCAGGGGTAATTAGGGATGAAACCATGCGTGCTGCCCGGAGTGGGTAGGCCCTGTATTACATTACTAGGCACGGGTCGTTATGTTGCGGCCGAGGATGTTGTGAGAGACTTAAACGGAAGTTTAAAAAGCTCAAAACTTACGGCTGATTTAGTATACGAAATCGTAAACAAAGAAACCCCTGCACATACTCTGACCCTAAAATCACAGGATAATAGAAATATTAACGACAAAGGATTGTTCCAAATTATAACCGAGGGCCGATATGGAGCAGCGTTCGAAATAGATGCCTTTCACGAGGCACAACATGATTTGTCCACCTTAATGTCTCAGATGAAATTGGAGAAATTGGATGCTGGCTATCCATCCCCAGACATGTGCTATATTTACAGCAATATCGTGGAGCATCAATTTGTTGGGGATACCCAGGCGCGTCTGCTGCACATTGCACACATTCCCAACCATAGAGGGAAGAGCTTGAGCATTACATATGACACGCTCTATTATGTGAATGTTGCGACTAATCTATTAACCAATATCTCAATATATATAAGAACGATTGAGTGAAAAAATTTCCCATTCCGTGATGGGAGCTTAACAGTGAAGCTGCACTTTCGTCGCATTCAGTTATAATGACCCGAAAGCCTTTCACAGTATATCGAGGGGTGAGATATCAGCGTGGGAGGGCGTGGATCCATTTTTTCAACCATACTACGCACGGCTGTCCCATTGTTGAAGAGCGGGGCCAGATACCTCGGGAGGAAAGCGTTACAATCAGGTTTTAACACGGTAGAAGACATAATGAGTGGAGCTAAACCTAAAGAAACTAAAAAAACATTTAAAACGTACACGGGACGAAGTCATCAAAGATGCAAAGAGAAAAATGCGTGGTGGCGGGAAGAAGATGTGGGCTGTCCGGAAGAAGGGGTTACCAACACGTGGCGTTAAACGTAAAAGGACATCAAAAGAGAAGTAGTGTTCTAAGCTAATGAAACCTGTAGTTGATCATTTTTTTAACTGATATAAGCTGAGGACATTGCTCTCACGAATCATAGGCTGATTACTACTTGTCGAGAGAGGTGGAACTATTTCTGACTGGTCATGGCACGCTTCATCCGTCCGTGTAGCTCACAATGTTGTAAATCGGAGCTGTCCCTCTTTGATATGCCCCCAACACAAGTTTCTATTGAGCACAGTGACTTTATTACAATTAACCCATTAAACACAATTAGTTCCCCGAGTGCCCCTATAGAATTCGTGATACCCAGCTCAGGCCCATACTTTTTTGATCCAAGCTGCATGCACATGTACGCTAAACTACGTATAGCCCATTCTGATGGAACGGACTGCGATGATAATTATTCTGCATACCCTGAAACCAACTTTCTGCACTCCATATTCAGTCAGTGTGAGGTGTATTTAAACCAGGTCAACATTTCGGCATGAACGGGTTATTATCACCTACGAGCCTATCTGAAAAATGTCCTCAACTTTTCAAAAGAAGCGAATGATACCTTTTTAACTGCCGAGGGTATTAACTGCCGAGTTAAAGTAATATATTACGAAAGTAATATAAAGGATAAATTTAAAAATTCTTAAAAGAAGATATACGAGTGTTTTGGACGTCTGCATACAGACTTCACATTCCAGGAGAAATTGCTTGTGAATCGGGTGGATATGAAATTAAAGCTCACCCACACGAATCCTGAGATCTGCATAAATCTGAGGCCTGATCAAGAAGAGGGCACAAAACCCGTTGTGATTCACACTATGGAAACATATCTCCGTGTGCGTCGAGTGAAATTAAACCCTGCTAAACAATTAGAAGTTGAAAAAAATTTAATACACGCAACAGTAAAATACCCAATTAACAGAGTAGAGATCAAACTATACACGGTGCCCGCAGGGTTGGCCTCGAAGCAGCTAGAAAACGTGGCCCTGGGAGTTCTACCTAAAAGGTTATTAACTGGAATGCAGGATCACTCTTCGACGAATGGAAAATATAAAAAGAACGCCTTTAAATTCAAGAATTTTGGCCTTAAAAATATAACTATACGTCAATGGCGTTGCGTTGGGTGGGACTATGGATACGGACTACTCATCAGACGCTGTGTTCCCGCTTTGCGCGAGAGCTTATAGTAATCTGGCCCATATTGCAGGTGCTTGCGATGAGCTCGGGATTGGGTAACGCAGAAAGAATTCATCGATCAATTTAACCTTTACCCGTTTGATATCACACCTGACTTATCTGCTAGTGTAAATATACACTTAAGTCCATAACAGAGTGGAAACATCTCAGTCAGATTGGAATTCGCCAACCCGATAGACGCTCCTATTAGTGTACTAGTTTACTCGAGTCACAAGCTCTAAAAAATTGACCACTTCAGGAACATGGTCACTGACTTTTAAAATGGATGCGAATACACTTCAGAGAGTAATGAATAGTGGCCGAATCACACGCTCCAAATTTATCGGTGTGTTTACGAAGAATGAAACATTGAAATTACCAACTACGAGAAAATGTGGGGGAATTGTCAATACGGACATTGTTGGTGGCTGAAGGATTCATTGGTTGGCCATCTTTAAAAAATAAGGAAATTGTGTACTATTTTAATTCACTGGGGACTCATCCCTGGAGTGAGCCTGTTATTGTAAAATTTCTCGAAGAGTTGCATATCCCTGAAATTGAATGGAATCCCCACCGATTACAAGGATATTTTAGTAATGCTCGCGGCATGTACTGCCTTTCATTTCTCTTGCACATGTCACGTGGAAAGGGATTTATAAATTTTTTAAAATTATTCGATTTGAGCGACACAGCTGAATGATGAAATGGTGTGCATGCAGATAAAAAAAAGGTTCCCATTTGTGAGCACTCGATGTATTGTGTAAAGTTTTACGCGTGTATATATATATATATATATATATATATATATATATATATATATATATATATAATTGTAACTATATTGTGTAAAATATAATGGATGCTAATTCTGTAAATAATTTACTGAATTGTACTAATTTATAAAACATGATTTCTATCATTTAATAAAGTGATGAAAATACACTGTCTTGTTCTTAACCGAAAGAAAAAAAAGCTTACATTACTTCCCCGACGACCTGGCAATCGCTGGACCGGATGTGAGCCAATACTTCGACCTCCGTATTCAGGTCACTGGGTTGACTGCGCTGTAAAACCTCCAAATCGCCATCGACTATTTGCTTTTATTCAAAGCTGTCACGAAAAGTAGCTATAACACGATCGAGTTGCGCATCGGACCTATAAGGAGAAAGGATACGGTTGTAGACAGAAAATTATCTTGACAGCGCATACATTTTTCTAATAATGATCATATTGAATGACTAAGCACTGTCACATGGTATCGAGCACCTGGCAGACATTAAACGATTCATCCACATTGAATCTTTTTTAATTAAAATCCATTTGCTCCATATATATATATATATATAATTGAGGATACATACTATTTTAATGAAACATTTCACAAACTAATTTTAAATAAATGTTAACACGTAATTATTTGATAAACAAAATTCACTCCAAATACTTAATAGAATACATTAATTACAGAAAGCCTAGCACAGTAATCTGTAGTAAACAGCCATTTATATGTCAGGACACCGCGATGTATATATTGGAGGAGAGAGTTACAAGGAGTTACAATAAGATAAAATGCCGATGAGGGCGCCCGGATCAAATAATAAATAGCAAGCAGCTGGCCTAACCGCAGGATAGGGTACCCAGATCAAATAATAAACACAAAGCAACTAGCCTAACAGCTCAAAAGGAAAATTAGCTGAATGTGCTAGATATCATGTCAGCACCGGGTCGCGAACCCGGGACTGCAGCAATTCCCTACCTTTAAAGTTTTAGTAATTCTAAAAACCAACCTGTAGAACTTACTATAAATTTCTAAGTTAACACGTACAGGGAAACAAGCGCGTAATAAAATTTCACTTTCAAAGGATACCTTCATCGCATAATCAAATTCACTGTCTAAATGACATTCTCAGGAAGATTAGCTGGGCTACTAAGCACCGTCACAGTCTGAAACCCCTGGGCAGATATCCTTTCACTTCGTTTATTATGGCTTTTTATAAATTAATTAACACTTGCAAGGGTTAATCACTGAATGATACGATGTGTATATATATAGTCTGAGAATGAATCATACACTAAATTATTATGTAATTACTCGCATTTCAAATGAGGGTGTTTCCGCTGGTTCTTTCTCGCAGTCACAAATTTCTGCAATGGATTGCGTTGAAAGTAGGGCGTTCCGGTCGGCCGCTGCGAAAAGATGGAGCGTAACCCCTGCAGAGAGGTCCCCGTCTTCAAACAATTGGGGGAGCAGTAAAGCTGATGTGTCTGACTGGACGTGTCCATGATGAGAGAATGTGTGATTAGACGTTGATAAAATCACTGTTGTGGATCCAGCTGAAAATGTTCCCTTTTATATACGCGACCCGATTGCCCCCCCCCCACCCAATATTGATTCGCGAGTTTCCTGTGTGAGAGCGAGACTCCGCCAACCAGAGATCCTGGATTCGTTCTCATGCTCCACCCATTGGGTTGTAATTGGACGAGCCGCGAATTCTGGGGGCGTGTCTTTTCCAAATATGACTTATTCATTCCACAGATAGAATCTGTTTTGTTTTAAAAATTATATTAATGCTTTTTATGTTATAGTTTAAGGATATAATTGTGTCTTAAAGATAAATTTGTATTGAAACAAAACAGTTGCGTAAAAGAGAAAAAAATTAACAAGTTACCCCGAAATAAAATCTATTTTTATTATAAAGTTATATTAATATTTTTTGTAATAAGGTTTAAAGATATGTTGGTGTCTTAAAGATGTATTGGAACAAAATAATTGAGAAATAAGACGAGAAATGAAATAGTTATCCCGAAATGAATCTATTTTGTTTTAAAAATCATATTAATGCTTTTTATGTTATAGTTTAAGGATAAAATTGTATATTACGGTGAAAATTTGTTTTGGCATTAAACTTAGTTTACCTTATTCGAGTTTTTGTTTAAATGATCGCCTACCAAACGTCAAATTGGCTTCGTGGTGTTCCACCATGAGAAGCTTAATAGAAAAACTATTAGCGTCGCGCTTTTTTTGAGACCTTGTTGGAATACCCCCTGGCCCCATAAACGTATTTGTTTATGCTTAATAGCTTTGTGTATTAATTGGGTCGTATATAGAGGCCTTGTCGGTCTATCAGGAGCTGGTAAGTAAAAGCCGTGAGTAAGGTGGGTTTGGTTAGGTGATGGTAAGCTATACTTAGACGATTGGTGGTTGTGGTGCTGTGGTGGTGGTTGTGTATTCTTTTTGTGTGGTGGCTATACTTGTATATATTTTGCTATTGGGACTTTACATGCACCTGTTTATATATATAATATATATATATGTATATATTATATATAATATATATATATATGTGTGTGTGTGTGTGTATATATATATATATATACATGTGTGTGCGTGTGTAATAATAGGGGATCTATGGGCGTATATATAGTCGGGGAGTGTATGTGCGTTTGTGTGCGCCAACTGGCGGATTTCGAGTTCTAAGCCAAGTGATGCTACCCTGAGCTCCCATTATGCATCTGGATCTTCCAGGTGTAGGATGCTCTGTCTTCCGCTTTCTCTCTCTCTTAGGTTGGGTATACCCCCTTGGGGGGTGAGGCCGTCCCACCTTCTCCCCCACAGAGGTTACGTGGACACCGCCAGCTTGCTGGGGTATTCCTCCCTCTTTTTGGCACTCATTTGATCAACATTTCATTTGCATATGCACTCTACCATTTTGAGGGCATACTACTAAATCCACCACTAGGAATCGCCTTGACACAGATATGAGTGCTGCATGTGTGAGACTAAAGACAGAATATAAACCTCGGATCAAAACACTAGCAGCTAAAAGCCAACAAGTTTCTCACTGAAGAAGCAATTTCATTCAGTCTGGTAGACTTTTTGACGCTACTTAACCATTTTTGATACGTCCAATAAAGAGATTTTTATCAGATGTCAAGTGCAAGGTGAAATAGAATGCGTTGTCATTCATTATTAATTTGATAGTGCTATACGTGATTAATAAGTGACTAATGAATGCGTTAAGCCCAAATAAGAAAATAGCAGAAAATGTATAAATAGGCTAACACTTTAACTAAAGTTGAGAGTAGGCAAAGTGAATAAGTACAGTAAGGAAATTCTTGCTATCAACAGTTTCTAAGTATGGTACAAAGAACATGTCCAAGACAGTTGGAATAAAGTTACCATACTATGGAGTACAATTACAAGTACAAGTTAGAATTATAAGTACAGTATTTAGAATTTTAACTTGTATCTGTAATTGTACTCCATGGTATGGTAACTTTATTCCAACTGTCTTGGAATGCAATAGGGTAGGCCGGGGCAAAGCTCACCCTTTAAGGTTTAGATAATAATGCAAAGTTTCTGACTGCAATCATGTAGTATTTGAGAATTAAAGCTATCTTAGACAATTGTCTTCCATTAACTATACATTGTTTCAAAAGTGCACGTCTTTATATATGCAAAAACTAAGATTTCGAAAAGTTAGGATCATGCCTGCCCTGAAATTGTACGCCATCATGGTAATTTGTACGGGAACCAGGTTCCCGCGTTCCTGGGTAAACGGGCACCTTAAGTGAAGGGATTAAATAACTCATCAAAACAAACACGCGAACACACACACACACACACACACACCTTCCAAACAATTCTTTTATTAGGCCACAGGATCATTCACGCCGGACATACCATGCTTACCACTCACTCCAGGTGTAGATTCAACTCACGCTTATTCATTCAGATTATCCTTTATAATAATTCCTCATGCTTCCCACCACATCACGTAGCACATTCAAGAAATTATATAATACAATACTGATAGACTGCAGCAAAAATGTATGGGACCATGAGCCCACACCGATAACTGGTAACAACAACTTCACTATTTACTATGATCATATAGTCCCAACTGGATTTTTTTTATAGAAAATGCTGCAGTAAGGCCGGACATTGTAATATGAGACAAAAGAGAAAAGGCGGCTTCCCTAATTAAAGTAGATGTCCCAAATGATTATGGCCTCAACAGGGCTGAGAGAGAAAAAGTCACCAAGTACGAGGCATTAATATATAGCATCAGAAGAAACTGGGGGACTCAAAGAGGTGACCATTATACCCATCATAATAGGCGCCACGGGACTCGTGAAAGAGAACCTGACATCTAATCTACAGTAAAGGTAATTCCTGGCCAGCCAAAAGCCATTGAGGTACAAATTGCCCGCTGAAGGGTACGGTAGACATTCTAAGGAGAACCCTTGGATGCAACCTTGTCCGATAGCTGAGAATGTCTGGCATCAGGACGATGCCTCATTTCCAGCTTAGTAACTCCAATAAGAGTATGAACAAAAAAATAAAAGAAGAGATTGACCATCTTTTACATACAGTATCTATCATCACACGGCGAATGTGCTACAATCATGGCTACTCTCACTTTCTTTAATTTAGCATACATACATCTATCACTAACACATTTTCTACTCGCTCATCCCTTTATGCTACTCATAAACGAACATAACGAACCTATTCTAACTATACTTAACATACGATTATATTTACAAAGAATAGAATAGAATTTTACTTTTAATAATGTAGCGATATTTTTTTATTAGAATTTTTACTATATAGGACAGCGATTCCCAACCTGTGGTACATGTACCAGTTGTACCACTGATAGTATGCTGAACTTTTTTAGGTGATATACAAGAAGGTTATGAATATGCAGCTTGCCAACAAATAATTACTTTCATGATCTTATTTTCAAAAGTAATATTAGTTGTCGATGAATAACAGGCAACTTTTCCGACTGCGGGTTTGTATGCTATCCAATTTGCAGTCCAGGTACATTTCAAATTATTTAACGATACCGTGCAAAACCAACTGAAGAGTTTGATTCTGTACAAATGTCGATGAATATCATTAGAATAAATTTAACTTTTTAGATAAAGCTGAAAATTCAAGATTGAACACGACAGTCCTTTTTAAGTGGTACCACTTTCCTTTCTTGTTGGTGGTACTTAGAAAAACATGGTAGCTGAAAGGTTGGGAATACCTTGTCTTGGGAATTTAAACTAACCTAAATAAAATATAATAAGATTAATACCTGTGCAATTTCCGATCTAAATTCAAGGCTGGGTACCAACAATATAAATGATACTGGTTCTGGTACGATAATTTTTAATTAAACTAGTACTGGTATTGGACCTTTTCCAGTTTGTGTACCGTTTTTCATATAATTTATTTTTGATTGGTCATACAACCGCCGTCGATTATAACAACTTTTTAAGAGAGGTAAGTTCTTGATAACCTAACCTAACCTAACCTAACCTAACATAATTTAAATCTAAAAATGTTTACTATGCTGTATGTAATGTACTGTAGAAAACGGTACATAAACTGGAAAACGTCCCGGTATTTATAACTAAGTGGTGTTGATATTATTACCAACTTTACAAAATAGTACTGGTATTGGTTAATACTTATTGGGCCTACAAACACTTTATACATCTGGAATCTACTTTTAATATTAGAAAAGTGAAATACTCTTTTTATATACTCGTATGCATAACTAAAGAAAGTTTTTAACCTTCTGATCACTAGAATCTATCTTTAATATTACTAAAATGAAATACAGTACTAGCTATTTCTTATATATACATACGGTAGCTAAATAAAATTTATCACCCTCTTCATCACTTTCAAAAGCAAAAGTTTAAATCAGTGGTTCTCAAGCTGGGGTACGGCGTACCCCCAGGGGTACGTGAGGGAATCTTAGGGGGTACGCGAAGGGGTCCTGAATATATAACCCTTTTAATTTTATATACGATTAACAAACGGCCACGAGTCACACGGTCGTAAAGAAAGTAAAAATCCTCTATATCTCTCGAAAATCCAGAAAATACCGTGAAAGAAGTCAAGGGGTACAGAAGAAGAAAAGGTTTGAGAACCGCTGGTTTAAATTATTTAACTGAAATTAGAAAAAACAATGTTTGCTTCGATTAAGTACATTAGAATTAAAAAACAAAAGGTTATTTAAAGAGGCTTCTGACAAAGATGACCTCGAATCATTGAGAATGAAATGCATAGATGAAAAGTGCTTCTTCATACTGACTTGAGTTGGAGGAAAGGCAGAAACTATTTGAGCAGCCTCTACTAAAGGATTTGTTCGTTTGGCTTCCAGGTTTTATAAATTCATTAATAAAAATAAAGAGAATAGTTTTTATAGGGCCTAGAGCAGTGGTTCTGAACCTGGGGTACGCGAGGGAATCTTAGGGTTTACGCGACGAGGTCCTGAAAATATAACCCTTTTAATTTTATATACGATTAACAAACGGCCACGAGTCACACGGTCGTAAAGAAAGTAAAAATCCTCTCTGCCTCTTAAAAATCCAGAAAATCCCTTGAAAGAGTTCAAGGGGTACATAAACGAAAAAGGTTCAGAACCGCTGGCTTTGAGCATCAAGGAACTTGAGGAAGATTACTTGAAAAAGGATCAGGACATGGTTGGTGTTTTAAATGAAAATACCAACAAACTACTACCATATTATGTGGTATACCAGCTGCTTTTAAGAGTTACTGGTACTGGTATTTGAAACTTTAAATGAGTGGTACTGGTACCAAAATCTAAGTGGCAGTTACTGGTATCTATTAAGTGATTTTTTTTTAAACTACTACAGCACTAAAGCAAAGACGAAACTATAAAAAATTTATTGACAAAATTTAGAGCAAATGCATTCGCCTCGGTGGTTGTGTGGTTAGCATCGCTGACTACGAATCCATCGGCCACGGAATTGAGACCCGGTGACGGCAGGCGGCGCGCAGCAAAACCCAGCTGTTCATCCTTCCGCACAAAAATTGGTTGGTAGATAAATGGGTACCCTGGGTAGCCTAGTGGTTAATTAAGACGCTGGGCTGCTCATCGGAAGGTCATGAGACCGAGTCCGGGCGAGGACTTTGTAATTTCTGACCGCCCGTGGTGGGGCGTGGTTTGGATTCCACGTTAAACTGTAGGTCTAAGGTGGAGTGACAACCTTGACCTCCGTCAGAATGAACAATTCGGGCGAAAGTAAAACCAAGGTTACATGTATGAATAATTAATCCATTCATTTAAATTAATGTTTAAGTTTCTTTGGGCAAAATATTATTATGTTTTGTATGATGGCTCTTGTAGGAACTGTCATATCACAGGCTTAATTGGTCAGTCCTAAATAAAAAAGGAATCCATTCCAATTCCATTTCCATGGAATGAAATCGACTTAACCTAACCCAGTTTAAACTAAGCTAATCTACTGTAAACGTTCGTATCCATTGTCTGAGGATGATGATGTTTTTTTAACCTCCCATTTCATTCGCACTTACCCGAAAGACATCTGATCAACGAAACCTTCTTGAAATTTCTTACTGCTAAAAAGTTACGAAGAAAATTAAATCGTAAATCTTGTCGAATATTCGAGCAACAAATTCGACAATCTAAACCGAATCCTAAAGCTAAAATTAACAAACCCGTAAGCACAGAATTCATGACCAACTGCGTATTTCACGAGTCAGATCGACAGTGAGTACGAAAGTGCTTGTCCGAAATCAATAATTTTTTATAGTTTTATGATCACGTTATTTGGTATTTCAAAGTAAATCGATCAAAAGAACTTTATTAATTACCAGGCAAAGAGGTTTCAACATGAACCAGCGTAAAATATGCAAGAATGTGTTAATATTTTAAAATCGTAGAATGTAATTTTAGCCTGACCATTCGGGATATGAGTTTACCTCATTAATTTCAAATGAGATTACGCGAATATTGCATCAGTCAGTGCCCAAGCGATTTAATATCTTTGTTTTTAATTTAGTCGTGGCTACATCGCACAGTGGCTACATCTTCCGGAAGATGGTGAAAGACGGTCAGAATTTGGAGAGTACTAAAATTTGTATATACTTAACGGTTAATTCCTGAACTGTGCAATGTATTTTATTGCACGAGCAAAATTAATGTAAGTATTTTGAATTGTTTTTTTAATAAAAATGTAATATATTGTGATGTGTACCATAATTATTCTCTTGTATGGAAAAAAGTAAACGAAAGAATTAATAAAATAAATTAAATTTATGGCGAGTCAATCTCATGATCAGGTATCCCGTCTGATAAATTAACTTAACATTAATAACATAGTTATTTTATTATACGAGCAAACGTAATGTATTTTGGATCGTTTTAATAAACGGTAACATTCGGTGATGTTTATTTGTATTCTCATATATTAAAAAATAAATAAAGGATGAATAAAATAAACATAAATATACTGCAAGTTATCACTCAGGTATCCAATTTGATAAATTAATTTTGATAACAATAATATGCTGTAAGTTACTAACAGACCAACAAACTAAATAAGAAAGCAACAGAGTGGTAAAGAACAATTTTAAAAATATATAAAACTTAAAAAAAAAAAGAAATTGGGGTCCAACAGCCCTCACTTTCGTGTCCCCTCCCCCTCCCGGAAGACGGTCAGTTTTAGGGGCTAGATCCGCCCCTGTCGCAACACGCTTCTCGTTAGATCAGCGGGGATAATCGACGTTGGGTGTTCAGTGGCTGGATAGGAGACTGTCTTCCGCGTTCAAACGATGTAGCGATCTTTAGATGGTTGGAATACCACGTAAAGTTGTAGGTCCCCTTCGTCACGTGTCCTTTGCCGTTACGGAGGAGGTTGAATATCCCAAGACATTATTAGTATCAGAGATTCGGTACAAAATTAGTACAGTTGAGGCGTGGATCGAGCGAGGTCTCCAAAGGGTTGTGGTTAGCCATTTCCACCGAAACTCAACTTCAAAGAAGAAAATAAACAGTATAAATATTCTTCTGTTATCAGTATCTTATCTACTGTCGGATTCAACAGTCATGATACAGTCCCTGTAAGGTAGATGTGGCCTAGTATATCTCGAGTAATGAAACCGATGGTACATGGCAGTTATACCTGTGGGCACAATCAGAAAAAACTAATAATAATTAATCAGTCACGACGGCCAGAAATTAGGTGGCCACCGCACTGTCCACAGTAATGCTATATTATTTTTAGCCAGCACTATCGAGAGTTGAATATCCGACCTCAGTGTCTTCATTTGGTTTTTGTATAGGTGAAAGATCATAATTTATTGTATATTCTGTTTTTATTTTTTATATCTTTTCTTAACTCTATGATTAACACTTTACGCACTCTTAGATCTGTGAATGAAATCATTGAGTCTCAAAATACAATAACTAGCAACTACTGTATGTGACAGTGAATACCTTCTCAAACGAGCGACACAGTAACGGATACGTATCTATTTTGAACTTAAATATCGGAAGCCTTCCAAATCACTTTGATTAGTTGATGGCGAATCTAAAATTATTACAATATAAATTCACATGTATGTAGTGTATTAAGAATTAAATGTTTTGTTTATGAGAATTTAATAATGTTTTGTTTAAAGAAGAAAATAATGTTAAATAAAAAATTTAATTATGGTTTGTGAAATTAAAAATTTAAAAATACAAATTGGCAACATCTCAGATGTGCCCAACAGAATGCCCAAAAAACGGCAGTCAGTTGTCGGGCGGCCGTTGGCCCAATAAGGTGATTTTCGTATTTAGAATGATGTTTATTTAACGTACGTATTTTGCGTCTCTCTCCACCGTTAAATGTTAACGCTAATTCCCCCCTCGCATTACCCGGTTTGTCTAAATTGTTTCGGTATAAATACAAAGTCAGTAAATAGTAAAAATAGAAGTGTATAATTTATCCCCCGTCTCCTCGCATTTTCCGAAAGTGTAATGGCTCAACCGTCGGCCCACGTTCGTATAGAGACACAGAGAAAACGAGTGATAATAGAAAGTAAAGTAAATAATAAAATTGCAAAAGAGTTTTGTAAAATGGGGAATCACTACGTGTATCATATTGACCGAGACCTGGTTAAATAATAACAATAAGTAATTTTTTAATATACCGGGCTACACGAACCACCACATATGTAGAAATAATAACAGAGGCACGGAATAAGCATTTATATAGACACTAATCATAAAAAATAAAAGTATTGAGCAATTGACAGGCATAAATGATCATTTTGAAACCCTAGCAGTTGAGGTGTATATAAATAATATTTCCTATTCAATATTAGGCATCTACCGACCACCAAATGATAAGTTGCCAACTTTTATTGCGAGCATAGATACAACTTTAACTTCCAATCATATCAACAAGAACTGCATCATTGCGGGAGATTAAACATCGATCTCGTTAAAATAAACTCTAATAATAATAATAATGGTAACTACTTCTACAATCTCGTTACCACAAATGGCTTTAATTTAAATATAAGTTATATAACTAGCCAACAAGACTACATACAGTAGTACCATAGAAAACTTCACTTTATTAGACCAAATCTGGGTGCAATCTTCACTTGATTGTATGTTAGGTATATGTACTCCTGTTACATATTTGCCCACATACACAATGCTAATCAGCCATTTACAAATACAAGAGAAAATAACAATTGACTATAGACCCTACATCTATAATAATGATTTTTTTATTTATCAGAGCTATATCAAGTTTTGACTGGTCGAGAATAACTGAAAGTAACTGTGAAATAGAAATAAAATTTCAAACATTCTCAAACACACTGATGGATATATTTAATACTAATTTTCCTATAAAGTCGAAACTCGTGTAAAAAAAAAAACTATAACAACCAGTGGCTCACTCCAGCCCTTGTTGTAAGCATAAACCGTAAACATTCTCTCTATAAACTGTGGAAGAATGATAGAATAAACATACAAATTATTGTAACAAACTAAATTTACTCGTAAAAACCACAAAAGCGGACCATTATTGTTCTGAAATTACCGAACAAAAATCTGATCGTAGAGGATGATGAAATACTCCAAAGGTTAGTTAACGCCAAATAAGAAAAGACAAATCCCGTAAATTCGTTAACACAAGATGGAATTTCTTACAATGATCCCAGAGACATGGCTACTTCATTAAACAATTTCTTTTCGAAAATAGGAAACTACGGCAGCAGCCATTCCAGAATCAGACAGTCACTACTAACAATATATACCACAACCCACACCAAATACTTTCTTCTTTGAACCAATTCTGCCAAACGAAACATCAGCTACATTGAAAAACTTAAAAAATAAAAGCGCTGATGTCACTTCAATTCCAATGAAAATACATAAACTAACATCAGATGATATAGCAACCCCACTCACAAGACTTATGAATGAGTCACTAGTACTGTACAGGTGTATTCCCTGATCACCTGAAGATAGCCAGGGTTTGTCCAGTATTCAAATCAGGCAGCTCTCATTCTTCATCCAATTACCGGCCAATCTCCATCTTACCAACTTTGAGTAAAGTATTTGAAAGAATCGTATACAATAAACTAATCAAATTCTTAGCTACATCACCGCCGGCGAGAGCTGCCACGGGCCCCGGGGAAGGATTGGTATATGGGCCCCCTGTTTATTAGTATTTTATTATGAATGTTTTTTGTGTACATAACAAGCAAACTGACTATATGTCCAAGTCACTATTCAAAACATACAGTACGAATAAACAACTCGGAAGAAAATGACCATTTTATTTTTCGAATCAATTATATTAATTCTATCACCATACAATTTACAAATGCAGTACCAGTCCATGCAGGCAAGACAATTGGGAGCTATTGAAAAATAGGGACCCCAGCCTTCTTTAGTTAGCTTTATAAGGCTAACTAACGAAAATATCATGACCTAATCTAACCAATCGTCAAGGGCGTACAGTTAACCTAACGATTGGTTAGGTTAGGTCGTGATATTTTCGTTAGTTAGCCTTATAAAGCTAACTAAAGAAGGCTGGGGTCCCTATTCTTCAATAGCTCCGACAATTGTTTACTGCAAGATTTTCATAATTAGAAGTGTACTTTCTTTGCCTTCTCTCTAGCAAAGTGATAAATGATTCTGATGAAATTTAAAGTACGGACTAACTGGCTTTCAATTACAATGGTTCACAGATCTGTCTGTCGGTCTTGGGCATTGGTGGACCGCGGATAATATTTTATCTGTTTCAGTTTGACTATGATAATCTCTATAAAATGTATGTTCAATAATTATATTTCCTCTCTGTTATTTAATCAATTGCTTTATTAATATTTTTAGATTTTATCCCCCGTCTTTCCGGGCCCCGGGGATTTAACCCGGCTTCCCCGCCCTCTCGGCGGCCCTGGCTACATACGACATCCTAGCAAAAACACAATTTTGGTTTAGAGAAGGCCACACCACAGAAGACGCCATCAACATGCTATTAGAAAATATCTATAAAAACCTAAACTATAAAAAACACAATCTTAGTTTTCCTTGACCTGTCGAAAGCCTTTGATCTTTGATATGATCTCGTATGATATCTTACTAGATAAATTAAACACTTATGGCATAAGGGGAAATATGTTAAATTGGTTTAAGTCATATCTCTCTAACCATCACCAGTATGTTAAAGTAAATGACATTTCGTAAGAATACTCTATATTGGAAAGTGGAGTTCCACAAGGATTTATCCTTGGACCCTTACTCTTCTTAATACGCGTAAATGATTTTTATCGATCAACAACATTAGACTGTATTCAGTGCGCAGATGGTACAACACTCACTTATATACGATATCCGCTAGAAGTAATCCATAAAAAATGCGTACGAACTCTTTCAACAATGATAACAGATGATCTCATATCTCTCCAATGTTCAGAAATTTAAATATTCTAAAACTAAATTACCTGTATACTCTTACTGTCGGTATCAGTATGCATAACGTTGCTAATAATAGAAACTATCCTTCGCCCATTCACAGGGCGATTACCTCCCCATCAGACCAACCATAATCATAATACAAGCCTTCCCAATGATTTCATACATAACCCAAATTATTCGATGCAAATTGTAGGAAATGCTCTCTCCTACAAAGGGGCAGATATCTGGAACACTATATCTATAAATATCAGACAAGCACCATTGTTAATTTCGTTTCGCAACTCCCAAAACAAACATTATATTAACTCGTATTTCAAATGTGTGTGTGTATATATATATATATATATATATATATATATATATATATATGTGTGTGTGTGTGTGTGTGTGTGTGTGTGTGTGTGTGCATATATACAGGGTGGCACATAAGTCAGGAACCATAGGCACATTTTAATAATTTGTGTTTTAATATGTGTTTTGTTCTTTTCAGATTTGTTGTTGAACCTATGGCACAGAAATTGACAATAGATGAACGGGTGGAGATAGTTTTAATGTGTGCAAGGCGTGGCAAAACACACCGATCAGTTGCTACTGCTTTTAATAGCAAACACCCTGAGAGGCCGCCAGTTGTTTAGGCATCAGTTGGAAAACTTTTCATTCGCTTCAAAGAAACGGGAAGTGTTCATGATCGGCCGCGTAGTAACCGGCCGAAAAGTTCAACCGATGCAGCAACATCACTAACGGTACCGGTACTCAATCACCTCGAAAACAGCCCACGTAAGTTCTTAAGAAAGTTATCCCAGGAAATGGGTGTCTCCAGAAGATCCATTCAACGAATTCTTACAACAAATCGTTTCCACCCCTACAAAGTCCAACTCGTTCAGGCACTGCACGGTTACGACACAGACCGTCGTGTAGAGTTCTGCCAGTGGTTTCTACAACACCGACAGCTTCAACGAAGGATCATGTTCAGCGACGAAGCGATATTACACCTCAGCTGTCGTGTCAATAGGCATAATGCACGCTATTGGGCCAATGAGAACCCCGACTGGATGGAGGAAGGACATGTGCAATTCGATCCACGAATTATGGTGTGGGCTGCGCTCTTGGGGGTTCGGTTAATTGGTCCGTACTTTTTCGACGGCAATGTAACAGGTGAACATATCTGCATATGCTGCAAACATTTCTAATGCCCATACTGGACGACATTCCATTGGCAGAACGGGCGGAGATGTGGTTTCAGTAGGATGGTGCACCACCACATTTCGCAACCATCGTCTGGAGCTCTTTAGATGAAACATTCCCAAGCAGGTCGATCGGACGGCGAGGGCCCTTCGAATGGCCACCTAGGTCTCCAGACCTCATGCTTCTTGACTTTTCCTTGTGGGGCCATCTCAAGTCGGTAGTCTATGCTGATCGAACCTGAACCATACGTTCTCTAAAGGATAGAATCACATCTGAGTGTGCCAAAATCAGTACCAATGTTTTAAGCTCCAATATATAAATCATATGTTAAAAGTTTCCATTATATTACGCCATAGTTATAATATGCCCCATTTACTGTATCTGTATTTTTGTAACTTTAAGACTGTATCATCATTTCTAATTTATAATAATAGAAATTAATGATTATCGGTATTTCAACATGTTCGGTTAACGTATTTTTACCATTTTTCTTTTCTATTATTATTTCTATTATCATACTGTATTGTTTACCTCTTACTTTTCTATTATTTCAAAGATTATTTCAAATTTCGTTTGTAATGACAGTTAACTAAATAGAACCGTAGAACGTTATTTTATTTTTACTAATTCTATTTATATTTCTTATTTTCCTTCGTAAAAATAGAATTGAATCTCAAAGATTTTTGCCTGAAAAGCTGACATGCTTTCCAACGGCATAGTCATATAAGAATACTGTAATTAAACTACAGTACTTGCTTCACCAATGCTCCCTTTAAGGTGTGCGCGTGTGCGCGCGCACACGCGTTGTGAAACCCGCGCACACAGCATAATAAAATGCGCCCAGGCTCAAGCGTATCATGAGTCACGACTAGTGTTGAAAAATAATCGAAACTTTACAAACCGGTTTTTAATCGATCTGTTTTTGAAAACCAGTTTTAACCGGTTATGACCGAAAAGTATAGTAATTTTTAAAAGCCACAATTGAAAGGTACTGACTTTAACTCTTAACAAGCATAGCTTATCGCCTATTTTTTGGTCAAAAGAATGCAAAAATGCAGCATCATATGTATGCATATGAATAAGAAAATGACAACTTTGACATATTTTATTTTAGCCAAAATAATACATTATTCAAACAATTTAGATTTGAAATAATTTTTTAAAATAAAACATCTATACTTAGAAAGAAATAAATTTCTTTTTGTAAAAAAATTATAAAGAATAAAAATAAAATTTATCTCAATTTTGGAAAAACATTGAAATAAAATTTTTTAATAAAAAACTTTACCTAGAAAACAGAAAATTGACTCTTCGTGTAAAAAAAAATATATAAATTAATTTAGATTTTATCCCTATTTTGGAAATGACATCTTAAGAAACAAAGGGCATTAAGGGTCTTATATTGCGAATAGGGCTTTAGTCGACTGACTCTACACTACAGCCTACATGATGAGACAAACTGAAGATCGAGTTGCCAGATAGGCAAAAATTATACTGAAGAGCAGTTGCCAGTTTGTTACAATTTAACTTAATAGGTAATGTATTCGAAGTTATTTTTTGTGCGCTGTAGCGCGTAGCTGCACGTTCGCGCAAGTTTGAGCCAAATAAAAATCAATCGATAAAACCGGGTTTTTTCTTTCGGTTTTCGATTTTTAGGGGAATTTTACAAACCGGTTAAAAACCGGTTTTTACAAACCGGTTTTCAACACTAGTCACGACAGTAAATGAAGTAATTTCAAAAATTTCAGTTTAATGAATTCTATAAAGAACAAATTAAGAAACCGCTTGAAAGAAAATCATTTGGACATGCTCATGCGAATTAAAAGTTACCCGAATGATGACGGATGTATTAATCTTCATAGAGTTTATTTGGAATGGGCAAATGCTAAAGATCGTAGGGAGAAATCATAATCATACTTAAATGAAAGGCACTTTCATTTAATGTTATTTTGATTATATTTTATTTTATTGAATTTTATTATTTTATTCCTATTTTGTGAATGGATAAAATCATGTATTAATCTTGATAGTTTATTTTAAATTGCCAAATGCTAAAAATTGTTTCGAGAAATGATAACTAAAATAGTAATTTTCAATTAATGTTATTTTTATTTTATTTCTTTATTTTGTTGAATTTTATTTTACTATTTTTTATTTTATTCATATTTTTAGAATGGATAAAATGTTTTCTTTTTTAAGAATATATAATATCGTAAACAGTTTTTTAATATCCACTTAATAGTACCGTAATGATCAAGCTATCACCTTATGGCAGAGCTTTCCAAACTTTTCACGTTGGCGACACACTATTTAAGCATAAAAATTTTCACGACACATTAATTAATTTTTGTTATCAAATATCAAATATCAGATAATTTTTCAGTAGGTGGTTTATCTTGTAGCCGATTTTGTTGATAGAAAAATCAAAATTTTCAAAATACAAAAACACTAATGTGTCGCGACACAGTTTTGAAAGCTCTGCCTTATGGAAATAATATTTATTAAGTATTTAATATTTATATATATATTTCATTTTGAAGATAATAGCGCTCAGAAAAGTTTGCACAATTTTTCACCATGAATCTAAATGTACGCACGACGAAAATTTCTCTGGCGCACACCGACTAAAAAAAATTAGAGGGAACATTGGTTGTCACTAAAAAATAAAAATTAAATGTTAATGTAAACATTGTGTAAACTTATATGGATGTATTGCATATCTTATGTAATATGTTCTTTCTGAATAAAAATTATTATTATTATATAGATTTTGTAATGATATATTTAAATTGATGTCTTCAGGGATCACTGCTTTTATGTCATAATAATAATAATTTGGTATTGTTGAGTGTGATTATTTAAATTAATAGTTAATTAATGTTTTATAATTTCGTCTACGAAATCGATGGAATTATGTAAAGGGGTTACGAAACGTCTCGCGAGGAATGCAATCCCATTTATTTAAAAGATTAATGAAATTACAATAAAGTTTTTGTAATTGACAGTGTTGTAGTCAAGGCCACGACCTCCGAGGCCGAGACCAAGGCCGAGGCCGCAGTGTCCGAGGCCGAGACCAAGGCCGAGGCCGCAGTGTTCGAGGCCGGCCCAAGGTCGAGGCCACAGTGTCCGAGGCCGAGGCCAGTTATTACACACACGCATGTAAAACAGAAGCAGGCAGTTGTGCAGCAACTTTTTTGGTTGCGAAATTGACTTGACACAAACACATGACTCTAACATTTATTTTTCAAAGAATATGCTCATTACATTTTAAAAACATAAGAGTCTCCAACATCTGAGGAGACAGCCTCGCCCGATGTGGTCGCATTATTATCCCTCCTCGGCTAAAAATACGCTCCACCGGAGCACTGCTGGCTGGCACACACAAAATATTTTTTGAAAGGGTATACAGTGAAGGGTACTTGAGGTTTCCCTCACTTTTCTCCTTCCAAAATGTCACTGCATCCATCCCATGCCGCTCTTCATCTCTCAGATATTTCTCAAGCTGTACTCGCACACAGTCCTTTTCCCGACTCCTTGACCTTGTGCGACTCCTTATACTTTTATATTTGGCCAACAAACGGGGCACTTTTGCAGGGCTTTCATCATCTTCGCTGCAGGTGTGGTAAAAGAGGGCTCCAGCTTCTTCGCCGTCATTCGATGAGAACCTTTCCGCTTCTGTTATGACGATCTCTGTAATATAAAGCAAAGGAAATCAGTCCAGAAAAATTAAATTTGCAAGTTTATTCAAATTATTGTACATTTGTACAAGTTCTGAACTATTTTTTTGGATCCTGTTCTCAACCCTTGCTCTTTCACTCTTGATCATAAACTCAACATACCTTTTAGAGTATTCTTCAGAATTTCGTGGGCATTCTCCGGACCTTCTTCGCACACCAGTGACACCACGTCTGCATCAACCCAGTGCAACATGTACTGTGGATCCAGGACAGCAGCCACAAGATAAAGTTTTTCAATAAATGGCTCTTGATGGCTTCTACTGCCTGGATCGGTGTCCATGCCACAGTTGATAAACACCCCTCTGAAACGTTTTTTCAAAGAAGTGTGTAGAGCTGTGACCAGGGTTTTACAAAACCTTGCATTATCAGTCCACTTGCGGAGATGGCTGTTTATATCAAGGACAACAGGAACTACTTGACTTATTGTGGCACTCTGATCCCCTGTAAAACAAAAACAAAATTTACATTGATGAACGATTTTGAACTAATTACCACCAATCAAATGACAAAGTTATTTATACATTGTAAATTTGATTGATTGTTCAGGGGATGTTTGCGCCACTAAAACTCTTACCCTGAGTCAAGTTGGTGGCTTCGGCGAATGGCTCCAGAATTTTGCACAGCTCAGTTAACTGCCCCCACTCGTGACGAATCAGAAGAGCATGAGCAAACTCTTGGGTATCGCACACCTCAGCCAATTTCTTGAGGTCCATTCCTTCCATCCCCAGCAGTGACCGAAGCTGGTGGTATACTGAGTTCCAGCGAGTAGCCACTGCTGCAGGTATGGTTCGGCCATCTCCAAATTTTTCTTCAAACCTAGAAATAAGAAAGGCATTTTAATGTCTTCCATTCACACTCACACCAGACAATTGAAAAGGCAGAGCTGCCAACCTTACCAAACAAAATATGGAAAATCCATAGTAGTTGGCAGCTCTGAAACCGTTACTCACCTTTCTTTGAAAACAGAACTCTTGTGTAAGAGAGTGGAGATCTTCGTAACTTTGGCGATCGCTCGGCTGACACACTTCATGTCTGCTAACCCGTCACGAACCACAAGTTGAAGTGTGTGGGCGAAGCAAGATATCCGCTGCCTTGAGCTTGTTCTCAATGCAGCGTCAACATGAGCTTCATCTTCTTCGTCCAGCTCCTCCCAAAGTGTCTCATCTTCCACTTCCTGGTCCTCCTCAATGTCCTCCTCAAAAGCTGTCTCTTCATTACCCTCTACTGGAAATTGAACCTTGAAAGCTTTTTTCATGTTTGCAGCATTGTCCGTGACTATGTACTCTACCTGAAATAGCAAAAAAAATTAATGCTATAGCTGGTGCATTTATCTCTATTTATCATTGACAGTTTAAAACCCTAACAATGACAGCCTTAACCAACCTTTGCTCCTATGTTATAATCTTCCAGAATGCTTTCAAATGCTTGTGCAATTCTTTCCCCTGTGTGCTTCCCATGGAAGCGCTGGCAGGTCAGGAGAACAGACAACAACCCATAATTTCTAGTTCTAGGGTTTGTGCCCATGATGTGCGCTGTTACACCCAAGTAGCTGCGCATGGTCCTATCAGTCCATATGTCAGTCGTCAAGGAGATACTGCTATGGTGGGACAGCAAGTCCATGACCTTCTTGATTCCTTCAGCTCTCAACTTGGGAAGTGTCTGACTTGTCAATGTTGACCTTGCCATGGGCTGATACCTAAAATTTCCAACAAAAAATATTCAAACGTTAACAGTTTTTAAATGAAATAAATGCACCAAGCCTATGCTGCTCTGTAAGATGGAGTTCAGCAAGGCATAATCATGCCCCTTGAGGATAGAGGGGAGCAAAAAAACATTTCATTTACCTTGGATCCAAAACTTGCAGAAGGTTCCGGAAGTGCTTGTCCTCAACAATGGAAAGTGGTAGGCTGCATCCTACCATGAACCTCACTACTTCCTCAGAGATCAGCCTCTGCCGTTGATTATTTTGCTTGTATTTCATTGGTTCTCCATCACTAGACATAGAAAAAAACGCATTGAGATTCTGTTGCGAGTTGTCGTTGATGGTTGTTTTTCCCTTAGCATATTCTTGCCACCTGCAGAATGAACATAAATGTAAGTTCAAGTTCAAAACAAGCAAATATCAACAACAAGCAAAATAAGCAAAAATCTCAACCTCTACTTTGTTAAGGCATTGCAGACCCAATGATTTCAAAACTGATAGCAATTTGTACATGCACTTACTCTGCTTTGTGCACACGTTTCAGGTGCCTTGTAAAATTGGAAGTGGTACCGTAGAACTCACTAAGTTTTGGAGACTTTGCCTTACAAAACTTGCACCTTGCTCTATGTTTTTTCTTTCCATTTTCTTCAAATATCTCATGCTCGAAGTATCCAAATTGGATGATTCGAGAATTTGCAGACATTATTAAGTTAGAAGCGCAGATGAGATGAGAATCGGCACAGTACTGTAAATGACAATAGTAAAACTGTAAAAGACAGTAAATGACATTATGCACGCATCAATGTTGTCAGTTATTACTGTACGATTAATTTTTAAAATTCTAGTATATAAACAATCACATGGTGATTCCTTACGGTACTTATACAGTATGCCAAAGGAAGCCATAAATTTGTATTAAAAAAATATTTTAATAAAATATAAAAATAATTGTTGAATAAATTACTCACGTTATGATTATAATTATAACACTCCAAATAACAAGACTATTTGTCAGTATTTGATTATAAAAATAATGTACCACTGTACGACAATACGGACTCACAATAGGCTAGAGCGAATTCAACTGTCGCTCCCAAGACTGACAAGAGTACGTGTATTAACAACATATGCGGCTCTGCCAGACGTACAATTCTAGTTAATTACAAATAAGTAATAATTTCAATAAAATACATATAAATGGCTTATATCATTATTACTGAAGTAACTATTAGCAAAAATAAACTTATTATAAAAAAAATTCGCGATTGTTCCACTTATATTTTCATTACAGCAGTAACATATAATTTATATTTACTTGAGCAAAAAATTTATCGCTCCATCCGGCTGCAATATTATTTTGTATTCAAACAGTGGTACGCTGTTTGAAGCTATGCTATAAGTTTCATGTCACATGAATTTTTAAAATATATTTTAAGAATATTTATTTTAATATCTTAAAATTAATATTTTTTTCTGTTAAATTAATATTTATCGTTTCATGCAAGGGGGAGCGATCGCTCCATCGCTCCTATACGCCATTCCCCACTGATTAATTATTTGTATTATAAATTAATTTATTAAATTTGTATTCTAACATAAACGACATTGTGTTACTTATTACTTAGTTATAGCTACCTGTCTGATCGCGAGAGAAAGATGGTGTTCTCACCACTCTTATTGAAATAAAAATATCCAATATAAAAATTAATTCAAAACGGGCGGCCTCGACCGGCCTCGGCGTATTTTTCGAGGCCAGAAGGTGTCGAGACCAAGGCCGAGGCCGAGGACAAGGCCGAGGCATTAAATAGCGAGGCCAAGGCCGTGGAAAATCGGCATCGAGGCTGGCCTCGAGGACTCCAACACTGGTAATTGAGGTACGACAAGTTTTATCATCAAGTTATCTTATATTTATTATGATTATTATTATTTTGACTTCTTGTAATACCGTTTAGTGGTTTAGTGGGAATATAAAAACGTGATGATATTAAGATGATTTGGAAAAGGCTTCAAACCACTCATCACTCACTGTGTGTGTGGTGTGTGTGTTGTGTGTGTGTGTGTTGTGTGTGTGATGATTTAATAACCATATTCAAACAATCATTCGAGTTAGGGAAAGTGCCAACCGACTGGAAGTTAGCAAATGTGATACCAATTTTTAAAAAAGGGTGAGGGGAAAAAGCCTTGTAATTACCGACCGATCAGTTTAACATCAATTGTCGGCAAACTGTTGGAATCCATTATTACAGAACGTATCGTGTATCACCTTGAATCAAACAGTTTAATTTTTTATTCCCAACATGGATTGAGGCGATATAGATCTTGTCTGACAAACCTTTTAGAATTTGTTCATAATATGCGTACTTTATGCGATGTAACTTGGGCATTAGATGTAGTGTATGTCGACTTTCAAAAATCTTTTGATCAAAGTCCCTCACGAGAGATCGATAGCTAAAGTTAGAGGACTAGGAATCACCGGACTTGTTTCCAACTGGATTGAAGATTGATTAAAAGATAAAAAGCAGAGAATGGTAATAAATGGAGTGGCTTCGGAGTGGACACCCATCACCAGTGGTGCTCCACAGGGTTTCGTTCCGGGTCCTTTACTTTTTATCATCTATATTAACGATATAGACGTCGGGCTCCTAAGTACAATTTTCCAAATTTTCACACGATACAAAATTAGGAAGTAGTGTAGGTAATGAGGAGGGCGTAAGAACGCTTCAAAATTATTTTGACAGTTTGGGCGATTGGTCTGCTACTTGGCAGATGCCATTTAACTTAGACAATTTTTTTTCCTTTGGGACTGACCGCCGTTTCAAACCTATAAAGGTTCATATCACGGCGAGACAAAGTTAGAGGCGGGACAAGAGCCGCGACAGTCAGAGGAAATCAAATATAGAGCCAACAGGGAAAGAAGCACTCTCTGCAAGAATGGACTGAAGACACGTCGAGGCCGGATGAGAATGTAACTCCGGGAAGCACTGCGAACGAAAGGTTGAGTAAAGAGGGCAAAAAATAAACACGTGCTCAACAGTGAGAGGAACATGACAATGAGGAAAAGGCTCAGGGGGATTTCCAGACATAAGATGGCCATGGGTCAAACGGGTATGACCAATTCTCAGACGAGTCAATAGAGCTTCCTTATGCCGGGATTTGTGATACGAAGACCAATAACGAAGAACAGGCTTGAGACAGTGGAGTTTGTTCACACCGACGCCATCCCCGTCGCGCTGCCACAACGATCTGAAATGACAGCGGAGGGAAGGAACGAAATCTGAAAAGGGCAAAGACTTAAGGGTAATAGGAAGGGAGCAAGCTCGTCTGGCCAAAAGGTCTACCTCCTCGTTACTGGCAATACCCTCATGAGAGGGGATCCAACAGAAAGAAATATGCCGCGCCGAATAAGCAGTGAGAAAATAAACAAATTGCTGTATCCTTCGGACTAGAGGGTGTTTAGGGTCATAAGATTCTAAGGACATCAGAGCACTACGGGAATACGAAAAAATAACAAAGGAACTCGGGGGTAAGAGTACAAATAAAGGTTAGAGCTTCCATAATAGCAAAGAGCTCTGCTAAATAAGTGGAAGTGTCGTGAGGGAGATGAATACTCCGAACAGTCTTAAAAGGGAGATGGGAAACCGCCGAAGCTGCCATGCCTAACGGAGAATGGGAGTCACCTTTGTAGATATGAATGGAAGAAGAGTGATAAATAAGGTGTTCACGGAACAAGGACAAGAAGACAGTACGAGGGGTGGACTTTTTATCAAAGGGACACAAATCCTTGCAATAGGAAATCGGACGTAGAGTCCACGGAGGAAGGACCTGAAACGAGACTGGGAGGATCAGAGGTGGAGGAAGAGCATGATGAGAGAGGAAGGCATGGACAGTTGAAGTAAGCAAAGCTGGGCACTTGCGTTTTTTTTTGTGCGGTACTGCGGTACTGCGGTACTACCGCACTACCAAACCGGTACCGCATTAACGCAGTACCGCAAAGGATCGCTGAAAGTACAGGCTGTACTTTCAGCGATCCTTTGCGGTACTGCGTTATGCGGTACCGGTTTGGTAGTGCGGTAGTACCGCAGTACCGCAGTACCGCAAAAAAAAACGCAAGTGCCCAGCTTTGGAAGTAAGGTGTCAAGAATCATCTACTGTAGAGGAAGAGTTGTATCAAGGGCAGTACAGAGAAGGAAGGAATCTTATGAGCGCGGTAATAGCTTTTTATCTGAAGGTATGCACGACGGTACCGAAGGGAAGGGGAATCGCACTCCGCCTGAAGGCTAGACACTGGTGAAGAACGAAAGGCTCCGGCACGAGGGTGGTGCCTAAATATTTAAATGTGTCCCTTACCGGAATGGAATTACCGGCTGAAAACAGCGAGAGAGGTGGGACAGAAGTAGTCCTACGTATATTAAAAGACAGTCTTGGCTGGGGAAAGACGGAAGCCCACAGACGTTGCCCATCTTTCGATGGCATTAACTGCAAGCTGCACCTGTCTTGCAGCTACTCGTAGAGAACTACCTGAATCGTAAATGGCGAGATCATTTGCGTAGAGAGAACACTTTATGGAAGATGGTAAAAAATGGATGACCGAATTCATAACTAGAGAGAAACAGAGAACGCTGAGGACAGATCCCTGCGGTACTCCTTCCTCTTGTGTGGTTAAATCGGAGAGAGAGCTACCAACTCGAATTCGAAAAGTTGGTTTCTCAAAAAATTAGTAATAAAAAGAGTGAGAAAGTCAACAAAATCTATGGAATGGAAACGTTGGAGGACATAAAACCTGTACGTAGTGTCATAGGCTTTGTGGATGTCGAAAAAGACAGCCACAGTAATTTGTTTGCGACAAAATGTAGTCTGGAGATCATGGCTAAGGAGAAATAAAGGATCTCGGGTACTACGGAATTGACGGAAACCAGACTGAGATGGGGGAAGGAGTCCTCGCCACTCTAGGATAAAGGACAATCAGGAAGCGACCATCTTTACCATGAGCTTACAAATACAGCTGGTCAAGGCAATCGGGCGAAAATTTTGAGGAAGGGAGGCGTCCTTGTCAAGCTTCGGGAGAGGAATAACTATGACTTCACGCCATCGAGAGGAAACACACCCTCAATCCAAATACGGTTAAAAACGATAAGTAAAAAATATAGAGCCGAAATATGCATGGACTGCAGCATTTTGTAATGGATACCATCCGGGCCAGGGGCTGAGTTTCTCCAAGAGGATAGGGCAGATTTGAGTTCACGCATCGTGATCAATCGATTATGAGGTTCATTGTTCGGGCGGTCGAAATGGAGGTCTTCTCTCTCCATTGCATCGTTCTGTAAATGGAAAGCTGGAGAATATCCGGCGACACTTGAAGCTTTGGCAAACGGAGCAGGCAGAGTATTCGCCACTTTTTAGTTAAAAATGTCCCTTCATCGATATGGAGGATTAGGGGACGAGGTGGAGTGAACTTTCGGGAGATGAGGCGGACCCGGTTCCAAACCGTGGCAATCGGGATCGAAGATATTATCTCGGAGACGTATTGTTGCCAGGAGTCCCTCCGGGTTTATTTAAGGACTCGACGGGCCACTGCCCGAGCCCTTTCATGGCAATGCGGTTATCTGGAGATTTATGGCGGTAAAACCGGCGAGTAGCAGACTTCTTATTCCAGACAGCCTCCGCACACTTCGGAGATCACCAAGGGACGCGGATCAAATGAGAGGTACACTGTCTACTGGGAATTGTCCTCTCAGCCGCATTAAAAATTCTCGCACCCAAGAAATCTAAACATCCGTCCACCGATGAAAAATCATGGGCTGTACAGGACACGTAGGTAAGACTACGATAGGACTCCCAGTCGGCTCTAAAAAAAAGCGAACGGGAGGAAGGTGGCAGATTAGTGTCGGAAACAATAAACGACAGCCGCACCGGGAAATAGTCACCCCCTTAGTCATCTCCCAGGACTTCCCAGGAAAAGTCCAGGAGAACATCGGTGGAACAAAAGGAGAGATCAATGCAGGAGAAAGTATTAGTGTGAACATGATAGTAAGTAGGAGCAACTTAATTGAGACAGTGGAGGGAGTGGGATGACATCAGAGAGATCAAGGAAGTAGCCATGAAGGTGTCCCGAACATCACCCCAAACTGGGCTACGTCTATTAAAATTGCTTAAAAGTAAGAAAGGTCTAGGGAGTTGATCAACAACTTCCACTAGCTCCTCTCGAGAGACGGGGGCGTGTGGAGGGAAGTAAACGGAACGGACTGTATATTGCCGAGATAAAGAAAGCCGGACAGGAGCCACCTGCAACGTAGATCGAAGTATGAATGGGCGACAAGGGACTGACCTATGAACAAGGATGGCTAAAGCACCTCGAGGTCCGTGAGCGGGCAGGGGGTTTGTGAAGGAGATATAGCCAGTAGGAAAAGGCACAGATCGAGAACCCAAAATCGTTTCTTGAAGACAAACACAAGCAGGATGGTACGTTTGTAAAAGAAGGGACAGACCTTCATAGTTGGCAAAAATGCCGCAACAGTTCCAGTGAAGGATGGAACTAACATTAGTCATTGTAATGGAGATATAAAAGAGAAAAGTTTAAAAGTGTAGAAGGGTAAAAGCTAAGAATATAAAAGTTAAAAGTGTAAAAGAGAAAAGTATAAAAGATAAAAATTAAATACGAAAAGGTAAAAGTAAAAGTTAGATACGAAGAAGTAAACGTTAAATATGAGAAGGAAAAATTAAAAGTGAAATATAAAAAGGTAAAAGTTAAAGAACTACCGACCAGAAACAATGGAGCAGATACGGCGGTTCTCCCGCAAGTTCGGATCTGACCCAACCTGCTCGGGCTAAGGCCGCAGGCGGGGATCAGACGGGCGAGCAAGTAGAGATGAAGTAACAGGAACTGGTATGCGAGACTTCCTAAAGCGACCCCGGCGCACTCCTGAAGAAGGAGCAGGGACAAAGGCATTGTCGGAACAAGGAGAGGCGGAGCCAGAATGAACGGTTGACAGAGAGCAAGAATATGTTGGGGGTAGTGGTGGGCCGGATATCCGCATCCGCATCCGCACTTCTGACTGCGGATGTTATGCGGATATTACCTCTAATAAATTATGCAATTTACAATTAAATTAGCTTATAAAATAGCTTATAAGACCCAGTCATGCACATTTCATGTAAAGTATTAATTATTATTAATGAACAAACAAATATATAAACCTCAAAACAGAAAATTGAATGAAATTTGTTTCGTTGAATTTTCTGTGGCTGAAACTCTTGAGAAAGTTATTTTTATCATAATGAAAACATTAATATTAATTTTAATTCTTTGCATTGCCTGCCATAATAGTAATATCACGAAATTTGAAAAATTATGTCATATATTCATAATTCTATATTATATTGATAGATTAACTAAAATATCCGCATCCACGGATATTGAAATTAAAGATCCACATCCGCAGATGTTGAAAAACTGACATCCGGTCCACCACTAGTTGGGGGCATAGGAAGGTCTAACAAGGAGCGAGAACGGGCGGGTAAGGCTGATGGGAGGGAGTCCAGCACCGCAAGTTGGCTCTCTAACTGGCGGAAGTTCGGAGGGCGAGGAACCGGGACAGACGACCTTGGTGAGAGACTGACGAGGCCAACCTGGGAAGGGGGAATTGAGTCATCAGGACCCGTAGTACATACAGGGTTCCGGCTAGGAAGAGGAGAGGTCACCGACCTGGGACAGAGGGATGAGGTGGAACCTCGGGCAGGGTCTGCAAGGGAACCACTCATAGTGGCAGGGGTAGACTGCGAAGAGAGAACCAGATCCGAGCGACGATAGCGGCGGCGAGAAACTGGAGAACCAGAGGAGGTCTCGACCGCACGCTTAATACCCCTCCCCCGACCAGCAGGAGGGTCCCCACAAAGAGGCGGCCCCGCAGACGCCCTCGAAGGAGAGATAATGCGGCGCGGGGCGTTCGGGCCGAAGAAGGTCGAGAAGAAACACATAGCGACTGCTGACACCGACGCTGTGGAGAGCGGAACTGGGCCGAAGTGAGCGAAGAAGGAACTGGGGGAAGAGACGAGGCAGGTGGGGGTTTCCGTAAACGGTCAGGTTGCGAACGAGAAACACGAAAAATGTCAGCGAATGTGACATGTTCTCGAACAAAATGAACACGAACCTGAGCTCGAGACTCAGGAAAAGTCGTGCGCTCCTTGGTCTTGAGTAACAACTTCAAGTTCGAACTTATAAATGATACTTGAAGCTGAGGAAGCAGGATGGTTACTACTACAGTTAATACAAGAAGGGGTGGAACGCAGCACACCATGGAAATCCTGGCCACAATGAACGCAGACACGAGTAGATCGGCGACAATGGGAACCAGTATGCCCGAATGTCTGGCAATTAAAACAACGGGTAGGAACATAAGGGCATACATCTAAACGAAGCCAAGCATACCAGACGTGTGCTGGAGGCGACAGCTGGTCAAAGGTCAAGCGTAGGTGCAGGGTGGGCTGAATACACCCATTAACACGCTTCGTAAAACAATGTGCAGAAGACACCTTGCACACTACAAAATGGGCAGAGGCCCTCCTCCGAGACGTCTAAGAGTTGAGAACATAAATCGCACCTTGGCAAGAGTTCATCCTCGAATCGAGGACGCAAGAGACCGGACAATCGCCCAATTTGGAGATTGTAGCCAGGGCACCACTCTGTTCCTGAGATCGAGATCTAATAAGTAAAGACCCATCACGAAGCTCCGAAATATCCTCCCGAGAGACCTGGGCAGGAGCGGCAAGACTGCGAAAGACCGCCACACGCCTCTCGATAGGGGAAGTCGAGAGGGACAGAAATGTTGAGGCCACGGAAACGGGCTTCTAAGACCGGCGGGTTCGGTGGTGTTCATGGGGAAGAAAAGGGTACTCCGAGGGGAACTCCGAGGAAACCCGTGAGAAGGAGCATAAGGTTCTAAAGTAGCAATAGTAGGCGTACAAAGGTGAGAATCAACCATCTTAGTGGAAAATACCGACAAAGAGATCGAAGGGGAAGTAGTCTGAACAGGACCATCCCCCGAAGAAGCAACAGGGGCTAGAGAGGAGAAAGGAGTATCCAAAATCGTAGTCCAAGAAGAAGAAGCCATAGCAAAAAAAAAGGAAACTTCATCCCCCACGCGGATCCAGCCACCACCGACTCCAACAAGGGAAAGGGGAATCGTGGGCACACTCGGTCCCACCGCCAATAGATGTCACGCAGGGGAGGTACACCCATACCCAGTCCCCGTACCTAAAGGGCGACCACTCTCCACCAACGCGCGGTGAGAATTGGCAGGGACAGGGCTTGGATTTGGTTTAAGGGCGACAAGGGTGAAGTACAACCACCTCCCTCACCCAAGGTCCAGAGAAAGGGTCAAGTCAAGGTCCAAAACAAAGCTAAATACGAAAAAAAAACCAGAAGGAGCGGGTGGGGAGAAGGAGAAAGAAAGAAAGAAACATAAGCAGGAGATCAGCCGGGTCCCCAGACGGGTCAAATGGTCCAAGAAGGCAGAGAGAGCCCTTACATCAGAGGAAGATGCATTCCCACATTGGTCATAGAGGGACGCGCCCTATAGCTCCGGACAAAGCAAAGTGGAACGTGGACAAATGTATGGTAATGCACATAGGTTACAAAAACCCGAAAACCGATTACTCTCTTGTGGGAAGGAACTTGACTGAGACCGATCTAGAGAAAGACTTAGGAGTCTATGTCGGTAATGATCTCAAACCGTCAAAGCATTGTGCAGAAGTCGAAAAGAGGGCCTTAACAATAGACTATATTAAAAGACAGTTACAGTTTAGGAAAAGGAGACTGTAATGTCTCTTTATAATTCACTAGTCACACCTCAACATGAATATTGTGCGCAGTTTTGGTCTCCGTCCCTTAGGAAGGATATAGAAAGGTTGGAAAGGGTACAAGCAAGGGTTACAAAATTGATCTCTTCAATGAGAACGCAAAACTACCAACGGAGATTGGAGTGCTTAAATATGTTTACCTTAGAGACCAGGAGGTTGCGCGGTCAACTTATTCAAGTTTTCAAGATGCTCAGTGGAATAGATAGGGTAGACTACAGGAAATTATTCTCATTTAATACCAATCCGACAAGAAATAATGGGTTTAAACTGGAACTAAAGACATTTAGGACCTCTCTCTGCGGCAATTTCTTCTGTAAAATAGTTGATATCTGGAACTTTCCAACCTCAGAGGTTGTTTCATGCCAAAGTGTAAATATGTTTAAAAATAGGCTGCACAAAGTAGGCTACTGAATACTCTCATGGTTTAAGACTAAAACAATGTAACCCTGCAGGAGTTCGTCTGTACGGCTTCTATGTGTCCATTCGTAATTATAGAGCTAGCTTATATATTCTCTTTCCTGTAAAATTTCGTTTGTTACTTTTCCAGGGTCAAGGTATTTTCTTCAACCTTTTTCCGTACCTGCCTCTGATAGGGAGGGAGCGGGAGGGGAAGCCTTATACATTTCTATCCATTTTTCTACTACTGCTAGAATAGTTGAAAGAAAAATGAACTTTTTTAATAACAGGAACCTCCCAGAGTGGACCGGAAGTCTTTGAGGTTTCCTCTTGTCCTTGTAACACACACACACACACACACTTTCTTCTCTCTCTCTCTCGTTACATAAGGGAAGTGAAAGGGCAAAGTGCAGTTATAACAAATTTATCAAATAATAATAAACAAAAGGTAAAAATTTACAAAAGTAACTGCATTACATATGATAGCTAGTGTTTGATTATTTTATACAATTTTACATGATATTAAATAAAATGATCAGTTGTATATTTATTAGAAAATTAAGCGATGCTTAATGAAAAATTTAGAATAAATTACGAAATTAAGTGTGTTTATGAAATTGAGCGCTTAATGAAAGAGTAAAAAGATTAAGGAGAGTCGAGATCGAATGTGATTTTGGGGGCACCCTCTTTTATAAAAAATAATTCACTCTCTGAGTGTCTTCAGCTTGAAAAGTGTGGGAACAAATGGTATAGATTGAGGTTTACATTTCTTCATAGAGTCATACATTTTGCGTAACGGCTATCGTAGGAACTATTACATCACTTAGGCTTAAATGGCCAATCGTAAGCAAAAAGGAATCCATTTTTACTTCCCTTTTCATCACCAAATAATGAATGAAAGACTTAACCTCATGTAACTAAACCTAATTTCAACTAATCTAAAAAGATTTACTTTAGCGTTTGTATCCATTGTCTCGATGGTCTTTTTTCCCCCATTTCATTGGCACTTACCCGAAAGACATCTGATCAACGAAACTTTCTTGAAATTTGTTACTGCTAAAGAGTTACTAATAAAATTTAATCGTGAATCTTGTCGAATATTCGAGCAACAAATTCTGAAAATCTAAACCGAGGTCCTAAAGTTAAAATGAACAAACATTTAAGTACAGAATTCATGAATAACTGCGTATTCCACGAGTCAGATCGACAGTAATTAGAAGTCTTCATTCAAAATTAGTAACCTTTGTGTAAATTCATAATTACGTCAGTTGGTATTCTAAATTATTATTATTATTATTATTATTATTATTATAAATTTATAAAGATAACGGATCAATGCAAACAAGCCACCCCAGCCTTCTTTAGTTAGCTTTATAAGGTTAACTAACGAAAATATCCCGACCTAACCGAACCAATCGTTAGGTCAACTGTACGCCCTTGACGATTGGTTAGGTTAGGTCGTTATATTTTCGTTAGTTAACCTTATAAAGCTAACTAAAGAAGGCTGGGGGTGGCTTTCTTTCATTGATCCACAATAACTTACGAATGACTGATTCATGATGTAACTGGTTAATTTATTTGGTAGCATATTTAACTGCGAAGAAATATAGTTTTTAGCTTTGACCAATAAAAAATATAGAAGTTTAAGGTAATATTTTGTCAAAGTCGTTAAATGCCATTCTAGCGTTGATGTCTCCCAAAGATTGGAAGTTTACTTCATTTAAATTGAATGAAATTTTCACGAAACTCATTACAACTTTCGTCTTTTTCACGCTTCGTGCGTATGGACAAAGGATAATAATATTGTATTATTTACTTTTAATAAATTATTATGAACTCGTACAGTATTTTATAAACCCTTTTCATTCACCTCGGATCAATGATCGCTCCATCCTACCTTTGTGAAAATAAAGGTGTAGATCGATTGCATTAAAAATGTATTATTAGTTATTACAAACATACATGCATCTTACACACAACACATTCTTTTTAAAATTTAAAAAAATGGTATAGTTTTTAACAGCCTCGGCGACCTTGATTTCGACCCTCACCTTTTCCTTTATTGGGGGAGGGTCGTTTATGCGGACATTCGCCCTTGACCCGTCCTTTCTGCATAAAAAAAACATACAGGGAGCTCACTGGAGACCCTAAATTGTTGAAACAATTCTCTACATATAATACACGTACAGTATTCTATTATAAAAAGACGATAAGGAATCTATGGTAAAGAATTCTCGTTACAAAAAAAGATCACGAGGAATCTTCTTCTTCTTCTTCTTCTTCTTCTTCAGCTTAAATCCCATCTCTATATGGGGTCGCTGTTCTTGATGAGTCTCCTCCATTCTCTTCTGTCACGCACCATGTCCCCGTCCAAATTTTTCTCCCGGATGTCTGCCGCCACGCAATCCCTCCACCTCGTCTTCGGTCTATCTCTTCTTCTCCGTCCCGGCACCTCCATTTCCAGCACCCTACGTCCCACGTAATCCTCCTCTCTTCTCATCATGTGCCCATACCATCTTTCTGTCACTAGTCTTCTTCATTGGCACCGTCTCCATTCCGTACAACATGGCTGGCCTAACCACTGTTTTGAAGACCTTCCCTTTCAGCTTCACCGGCATCCTACGATCACAGAGAACTCCCGACACCTGTCTCCAGCTCCTCCATCCCGACTGTATCCTACGATTCACCTCTCCCTCTGCCTCGATTGTTGATCCCAAGTATTTAAAACGATCTACCCGTTTGATGAGTTCACCGTTTAACATCACTCCCCCTCCTTCATCCGGTTGTACATTACATCTCAGATATTCAGTCTTCTTCCGACTAACTTTCATACCTCTACTTTCCAATGCCTCCCTCCAATTTTCTAGCTGTTGTTCTACCTCCTGTTTTGTCTCTGCGCACAACACTACATCATCGGCATACATCATGCACCAAGGAGCAACCCCTCTAACCTCCTCAGTCAACACATCCAACACCACGTTGAATAGGAATGGACTCAGTGCTGACCCCTGATGCAAACCAACCCCAAAACTCTCCGTCACACCAACACTACACCTCACTTTCGTCGTAACCCCTCTATACATTTCCTGAATCAATCTGACGTACTTCTCTGAAACCATCTTCTCCCTCAGGCACCTCCAAACCTCTTGTCTCGGTGTCCTATCATACGCCTTCTCTAAGTCTATGAAAACCATGTGCAATGCCTTCTGTCCTTCCCTGTACCTTTCCTCCAACTGTCGTAATGCAAAAATAGCATCAGACGTACTTCGTCCGGGCATAAAACCGAATTGCTCTGTCGACACGCCTGCCTCCTCCCTCAGCCTTAATTCCACAATTCGCTCCCACACCTTCATGGTGTGCGATATCAGCTTGATACCCCTATAATTTGAGCATTCCTGTATATCCCCTTTCTCTTTGAATATGGGTAAAAGATTACGAGGAATGCAGAATGAAAAAGAGTATCGATGAAAATAAAACCATATCAGTATTGTTTCGTAATTTGCTTTTTGTTAATTTGATGACCGAATGGCTTCCCTCCAAATGGGGAATAGAAATTGTCACTGACCAATTTATAGTAAGACTGTCATGCTTCAGTGACATTGGTCTTTGTCTGCCATTTTCGAGAGGGGTGGTATGTTGCCTTTGGGAGGAGTGCGTCTGAGAAGGTGGGATGACTCTCTCGATCCTAAAGTTTCTGGTTACCTTCTGTAGCTGAAGTGTATCTTTGGTAGATTTATGTTATAACAATATTTTTGACACTCTCGGCAATTATTTCATAATATTAATGCTTATTACAGGATACTGGAACAGCGATTCCCAACCTGTAGTACGCGAAACACTTTTAGTGGTACAAAAGGTTATAAATACACAGTTTGCTAATTGTTAATTATTTTCGTGATCATTTTTTAAAAAGTAATATTAGTTGTAGATGGAAAAACCCCAACCTTTCCGACTGCGGGTTTGGGTGCTTTACAGTTTGCAGTCCAGGTAGATTTCGCATTATTTAACAATAGCGTGCAAAGCCAGTATCAAGATTTTGATTCAGAATAAATGTTGACGAACATCATTAGACTGAAAATAAGGATGAAAATTCAAGATGGAACACCATAATCCCCTTCTTACGGTTTTGCTTAAGTGTACCATCTTCCTTCCTTAGTTGTGTTAGAGAAGCATTGTGGCAAAAAGTGGTACGTTAACCTAAAACGGTTGGGAATCCCTGTACTAAGATATTAATCCTGGAATTATATTACAAAGCTTTGCAGGGGAACTCTGCTTTTAATTTAATGTTCAAAACGTTGCACTCTAAGGGTGGAGCAATTACTTTTGATTATAAAATATACTTCTTGTTAAATTAATAATTTAGCAGTTTGTCCTCCGTACGAACAGCCAAGGTAAATGTAATCATGGGGGTTATTTACCCACCTCCGCAACATCTAAGGTTTTATGACGAAAGGGAATTCAAACCACGGGTCACTATATAATCTAGACGCGAAGGACGGTCTCCCACCCAACTACTACCCAGACGCAATGTCGCTTAATTAACTTCTCTGAGCGACGGGAGTGGTGTTACGACACTGGCCACGACTTAGCTTCAACAGCCAAGGTTATACAACGGATGGAGACCTATAGCTTGACGTGGAATCCAAACCACGAGTCGTTGGACGTATGTACGAGTTGTAAGTACGCTACAAATTACTGACCGCAGTCACTACACCCTTTTACCATCATCATTTTACTTTTCAGTAGTTTGTGATTTTAATAAAAAAGATAATATAATTCTTAGTATTAATTAGATGTTTTAAATGCATAGGGGTTTATTTGAAGTATCATATTTTAACTTTAGATCAGTGGTTCTTAAACTGGGGGCGCGGGGGGTGGGAGGCAGTAAACAATCGCCGGTATTGTAAGTGAAAAGAGCCAGTACCATCCATCCCATTAATCATATTAGTCAGTGCACTTAAACATCAGAGGGGCGATGGGTCAGAAGTCAACTCGTAGGGGGGACACGAGGCAAAAAAAATTAAGAACCACTGTCGTAGATAATGAATAAAGACTTCTATGATGATAATCAAAATTGCTAAAACAATCCCCGCGAGAAGTAACTGGAAAACAAAATAAGCGCTTCGAATTCCGATCACGTTTTTCTTCTTTTCCGTAGAACACTTAAAAGAGTATTCATAACGATGTCTTCTCATGATTCTTTCATTTCTCTGCTTGTAGATACCAGTTTCCACGATTAATTTTATGCTGCAACGGAAGTTTTGTGTCAAAAATTAAATAGAATTCATAATAATTATGTTATACCTTCTAGAGCATGGGTCGGGGAACTTTTTTGGGTATTACCCAAAAATCTATTTGAGTAAAATGAAATTACCCCCAGACTTCAAAGTAAACAAAAACAAGCCAATTGCTCTTAAAATTGTTGCATATGGTGTCTCTCATACCGCACGCATTACCCCCAAAAGTTTTAAATGTACCCCATTTGGGGTAATTTACCCCTGTTCGCCGACCACTGTTCTAGAGGGTCGTCAAGACGGATTCACTGACAACACATATTACAGTTACAATAATTTAATAAAGCTCTCAAAATATGCAATATGCAGTCTTATCACTAAATGTACACTTAGAAATATTGGATCACCTGAAGATCAGGGCCCCCAGCCTTCTTTAGTTAGCCTTATAAGGCTAAATAAAGAAGGCTGGGGCCCTGATCTTCAGGTGATCCGAAATATTCATTGTTTATAACAAATTTACTTAAATTGCAAAATCGAAGCGTCTCTTCAATATTCTAAAAATATTACAAAGGACTAGAAATAAAAAAAAAAGTACATAAATTTGCCATAATTAAAATGATATATTCTAAATTTAAACTATTTTTTCCTGAAAGTTTACGACAACGAAGGTGAAAATGTCAAAATAGTTCATTTCGACTTTGGTCGGTAAACAAAAAGTATCGTCTCTGCAAAATTTGAATTATGGACGTGGTTTTACTTACTGATAATCTAGAATGTTCTTTAATGGACTGCGCTTTTGAAGTGTCATGCCCACAAACATTTTTCTATGTATGTCCGATTTCTGAATGTCTATGCACTTCATATTATCTTCTATGAATTGAGCGTCAGAAATAGATGCATACTTCCCTTCCCTCAAAAGGGAGAAATATTTCTTTTTAGTTTTTGGAAAATTATGTACGTATGGTTTCATTTTGTCATTCCAAATTTTCATGTATATGGGAATGGTTGAACTCTGAAATTAAGTAGTTATTCAGGAGGATGCTTTTTTCCCTCCCTTTGATTCGCATCGTATCGGAATATACACTTTTCTCATGATACAAATCATAAAATCGTTACTTCTTGAATTGAAACAATGAAGGCGGGTTTAGCGTACGACAGTGGTTCCCAAACTTTCTTCCTACGGGCTACTGAGCTGCATTCCAAAACTAAAAGTGGACCCTTTTTGGAAATAATGTACATATTAAACTGTATTGTAACTAGCTTGTACTCAATTGTACAACATATGCCTAACCTTTTATGGAACCCCTGGTGACAACCCATGGACTTTCAGGGCCCAGTAGACCACAGTTTAGAAACCACTGCCCTGGAAGTGCAAAAAATTTAACTTGAAATAATGAAATCAGACACAACAGTATAATGACAATTTTTCAGAATATTTTACGGAGCTCAAGAATGTATTTTCCTACGATGCAAATCATAGTTATAGGAAGTAAGATTCTTACATTGCTTATCTAGATGATTAAGATTGGTACCTCTAACAGAACATCACGCTAGAAAACAGTACTGAAGTAAAGGTAATCAAAGAGAACAAACTGTGGTTAATAGAATTGTCTCCATAATACTAGTAGTATACCGGCATTCGTCGGAAGGAAACCACGTAGTAGCAGTGGAAGGTGGAGGGTAACAATAGAATACAAACTGCGAACGTATACGCACATGCAAAAATATTACAGTATATATATATTTTCTATATTTCTACATTTCTACATTTCTCCCCGTATCACGCCCATACCAACCGCACGCCTGTATAGTTCCGCTTCACGACCGCCCGCAACCAAAATGAAATGCTCTGATTCTAGAGTTTTTCCGGGACAAACTTTTTCAACATTCTGGCTGTTACCTATCTTTCTGTAATGAACGAGCAATATGCATATACTTTGTGGGACAAAATATGCTTACCTATCTTTCTGTAATGAACGAGCAATATGCATGCTTTGTGGGGCAAAATATAATAATAAATATTTTATATTTGAGGAGTGGTTTTTTTTTGGGTAATATGTATTTGAATTCCGTATTAAAGTATTTTTGTATTTATTCATTACAGGTGGTGAGATTTGTGGTTTGCGTATTTCCTCCGGAAAGAATTTCTACAAAAGGGAAAAAATAACAAAGAGAGATTCTGTGTGAACGACTCTACTAAAATGGTACGCCTTTAAATGACTTTATTAAAATATTTAATGCCTAAATAAGGCGCATCATGTTAAGAGAATATAGTGAAACTGAAATTCTTACGGCTATTCTGACATCGCTGTTATAAATTCCAGAAATAAAGACCATATATCGGATTATGCTTTTGAGATTAAATTGTACGAAGGGATATATACTGTACTATATTTAGAGATAAGTGACCGTTTCAACAGTTTTTCGAAGAGTGGATTGATATATCTTATTGTATAATGTTACATCTTAGAGATTTTGAACCAGGCAAGGTCACTGAAAATATTGTGATCATGGAAAAGTATTTTTAGCATTATTTTAATGTGCACTTTGATCAATGTGCTATTGATGGATACCACGTCGCATTCCAGTTCTTGAACTGAGTGAGACGAAACGCATTGATCGTAGCAGCATAGACAAAGACTAAAAATGGATCACTCATTTGAAAAGCATTTTCAGTGTTTAATATTCCTTGACTATATTTAAATCAGTGAAAGTGTTTTTTGGAAGAAGTGTAGACATACGTTAACAAAATAACTCTGATGCGAAAGACAGACGGTAATGAAGAAGAGAAAAAAAAGGTAGAGACTGAAGGGCATACATCCGCTCACACACGCATTCTGGTGGACTAGCGCCCAATTCCCAACGTCCGAAAAACAATTTCAGAAACAGATTAACCCTTTGAAGCCAATCATACAAAAATGGATGAAAATCATACATACATATCGACAATAATTAATACACCATCATATAAAATGACATTAAAAAACCCCTTATTTTTCACCTCTGAAGATATAATTATGCAGTTATATATGCTAGTATTACTTAACCAACCTTGTGACAAAGATTTAGGTTTATGATATAAAAATTAGGGCCTAAAAAATATGAGGGCCTAAGGCTACAGCTTTATTAGCCTAATGGTTAATCCGGCCCTGCCTCCACCTGTCACCGCGACCACGTGTTTTGTTTCGCTAGACACAGGGAGACTGAAAATGCGAGCTTAAAACATTTTATATTATAAAAAAAAGGCTAATATCTGAGAGGCGTTAGTACCTACCCTAAAGGTATTGATCTGACTGGTGTCGCTCAAGAAAATTAATTTGTAATCCGATTTGTGCAAACCATCCAGTGTGGTGAATGGAGCGTAATAATCATCGATAGTCAAGTAAGAGATCAAAGAACTTGAGTAATGAACGTAGAGCACAGTTTCGCTAAAAAAGAGTGTTATGAAGAATATTCTTCCGGCGTAACTTTTCAATTGATTTGTCGAGCCTATAAAATTGGAATAAAGTCAAATTTAAAACATTATACGTAACACTCCCTCCTAAATGATGGAAAACAACTGAAACTAATGTTTATAAATGCATTATTTTTTCAAAAATGTAATATTTAAAACATATATATTACGGGGGGTTACAGGTAGGACTCGCGGATCTTTTCCGTTTGACTGCCGCCATTGAAACATAATTAAACTTTTTGTATTTTAACTGAAATGTCTTGATGATACAAAATAAGTTACTTTATAAAAAAGCTTTTCTTAATTTCCCCTTCAAATTTTGTTTCTTATAAACAATTTTAATTACTTTCAAGATCCATGCTTAATTTTTAAGTTTTAATCGTGTACTCAGAAAAATAAGGGGATCACCTGAAGATCAGGGCCTCCAGCCTTCTTTAGTTAGCTTTATAAGGCTAACAAAAATATCACGACCTAACCTAACCAATCGTCAAGGTCGTACAGTTGACCTAACGATTGGTTAGGTTAGGTCGTGATATTTTCGTTAGTTAGCCTTATAAGGCTAAGTAAAGAAGGCTGGGGGCACTCACCTCTTATGTTTCAATGGCGGCAGTCAAACGGAAAAGATCCGGACTCGCTACTGATTATCAATTTATGAATGTTGCTTAAAACTAAAAACCATATATAAGAGAAGAAACGGTATGCAACCAGTTACTCTGAATATATGGTTCATAAGTTTGGTCAAAGCTTACCAGTTTCTAGTCAGTCCGTACACGCATTATAACGTAAATAATTTCATACAAAATATGTTGAACATAAAATTTTAAGCCAGTGAGACAGTAGTATAGCCGCAAAAGGGGAGAGTGCAGGAATGTTGCAGGTTATTATGTAATGTTGCAAAGGGGGGTGGGGGTTGTTGCAAAGGGGGGATGTTGCAAAGGGGGGTGGGGGAAAGGGGGGGGGGACTTGGAGGCGGCGTTATCCCCCAAGAGAAAGAAGGAGGAGGAGAGAAAGGAGGAGAGGTGTTCACCTGGCAGGAGCCAAGTGCACACTGAGACTTCCAGCCGGTCTTGCGTTGTTTTATAGGCTCCTAATCAGCCAGTTGGCTGAGTTGCCAGATACCGCCATGTATTCCATTGTATACATTATTATCCTAATCAGCCAGTTGGCTGAGCCAGAGACGCCTGAAGAAGAGAGAGAGATGCCTGTAGGAGGGAGAGATGCCTGTAGGAGGGAGAGATGCCTGAAGAAGAGAGAGAGATGCCTGTAGGAGGGAGAGACGCCTGAAGGAGAGAGGATAGGTGCACATGCAGGAGTACACATGCTGGAGGTACACATGCAGGAGTACACATAGTAGGTAACATGCTGGATGTACACATGCAGGAGTTACACATGCTGGAGGCAAACATGCAGGAGAGAGAGAGAGAGAGAGGCGCCTGAAGGAGAGAGAGAGAGAGAGAGCTGAAGGAGGGAGAGAGACACCTGAAGGACAGAGTGGAGTTCTCCCCCAATTTATTTTCGTTTCCCTAACCTAAGAGGCCACTATGGGGTTTACCAAAGGGCATGAAATAGAAGGAGCAGAGCTCCTTACTCGGCCGGAGCCGAGGGGGGAATGGTTCTTCACCAGATTCGCGATCTTTTATAATCCTCTATTCTGGCTGAGTTGCCAGATAGCGCAAGGTATTCCAGATAGCGCCATGTATTCTAATAAGCATTGTGTACCACAATATGGTAGATGAATTAAATAATTACACACTTAATTGAAATATAGATGTATATAGTGTTTTACAATAGATGTATATAATGGTAATATTAATATTTGGAACATTGAGTACTTAGCTTCCTTGAAGTTGAACGATGCAAATAACGTAGTTATCCATAATTCAACCAACCATAGAAAAACAGAATTATAGAATATATATATATATATATATATATATATATATATATATTAAGCATTGTGTACCACAATATGGTTGATGAATTAAATAATTACACACTTAATTGAAATTAGATGTATATAGTGTTTTACAATAGATGTATATAATGGTAATATTAATATTTGGAACATTGAGTACTTAGCTTCCTTGAAGTTGAACGAAGCAAATAACGTAGTTATCCATAATTCAACCAACCATAGAAAACAGAATTATAGAAATATATATATATATATATATATTAAGCATTGTGTACCACAATATGGTAGATGAATTAAATAATTACACACTTAATTGAAATATAGATGTATATAGTGTTTTACAATAGATGTATATAATGGTAATATTAATATTTGGAACATGAGTACTTAGCTTCCTTGAAGTTGAACGAAGCAAATAACGTAGTTTACCTTCGAAAACGCCATAATAGAAAACAATTAATTTTATGGGTAACTATTTCGACAAAAGTTTACTATAATTATATCAGTCTTTTAAATATCTTCTGATATATATATATAATATATATATATATATATATATATATATATATATATATATATATAAAATACCACAATATATATCTTCTATTATTCAATAACACATTAGAAAGATTTACGCAATAATAGAATTAACAAAGTTACCCTATTTCGTTAGACAGAAACGAATTTTTATAAGGAATACCCATCTTCATTAAACTTGAAGATGAACGAAGCATACAGCCTCATTCCTGCGACGAAAAAAATGAAAAATGACGTAAAATAAAGAAATTATTCAATGCCCAAGCCACTATAGCGAGGTTGGTTTCGGAGAATTCGAACGAAAAAGGTCTCTAGGGATCTTTTTTCGGGCCGAGAGATTATCTTTCTACAAGCTATTCGAGCAGAAATCACCACTGGCTTCAGATATTAATTTTATCATTCTTATTATTTCTACAAATATTTACGCGTTATTTTTTATGGTGTCATATAGAAATATAATGATTATATATATATAATATATATTATATATATATATATATATATATATACCCTTTGGATTACCTTTGGTTAGCTTCAGCCCGAATTGTTCATTCTGACGAAGGTCAAGGGAAAAACGTATACACAATATATATATATATATATATATATATATATATATATATATATATATCTACACACAGACCGTGCATGGAACTCTTCTGGGATAATTAAATCCACTATAGTCCGAGTAAGTAATGACAAATACCGCCTCGGTGGTGTAGTGGTTAGCGTCGCGGACTACGAATCCATCGGCCCAGGGTTCGAGACCCGACGGCAGCCGGCGCGCAGCAAAGCCCAGCTGTTCCACACAATAAAGAAAGTGGTTGGTAGATAAATGGGTACCCTAGGAGGCCTAGTGGTCAAGACGCTGGGCTGCTGATGGGTCGTGGAGGCGTATATAATAATAATAATGTATACAATGGTATCTGGCAAGGCCAGGGCCTGATAAATCTCTCTACATTCGTCGAAATATTACCCCTCCCCATACCCCATTATATATATATATATATATATATATATATAAATTGAATTTACCGTGGAACACCGTGTTTGACAAACGGTTTAGTGGTGTAAGCCACATTTACTGATGCATATTATATCTATCGGGCAAATAACTTTTAATTCAGTCACTGATTAATCCTCTAATACCGCAACAGCACAAATTATTGAGTAGAATGTTGCGTTCTATTACATCAAACAACTTACTCATACCCACTGTCATAATTTTCTTTTATCATAACTCCAACTACGTTAAGCGACGTTGGATCTGAGTGGTAGTTGGATGGGGAGTCATCCACCGCAGCAGATAAATGTAATTAAATAAAATATGCACTTATTTTTATATCACGGATGGAATCGATGTAGACAATGCAATTAGCGCCTAAATTATCTAAAACCATAACAATACAAATTATTTCAATAGAATATTATGGTCTATTACATTATTACGCCTTGCCCAGATCCAATAACCTCAATTTAGTAATAATAACAATTATCTCTCATACACTATATATATATATATATATATATATATATATATATATATAGAAAGAGAGCGAGAGTTTTGCTCAAATAAAGGATTCCATTTATAATGAAAAGGTAAGACTTGGGGTGTCATTCGATTACTGAGAGTTATTAGCAATGAAGTTCAGTAGAGATTCCCCCAGCTAATATGTATCATACTTCTGAGAAAGTCGAAAACCATACCTGCTTTAGTGGTGTAAGCCACATTTACTGATGCATATTATATCTATCGGGCAAATAACTTTTACTAGGACACGTAGGGTGCCCATTTATCTGCCAACCACTTTCTTTTATTATTTCAATAGAATATTATGGTCTATTACATTATTACACCTTGCCCAGATCCAATAACCTCAATTTAGTAATAATAACAATTATCTCTCATACACTATATATATATATATATATATATATATATATATATATATATATATATATATATATATATATATATATATGAGAGAGCGAGAGTTTTGTTCAAATAAAGGATTCCATTTACAGTATAATGAAAAGGTACGACTTGGGATGTCATTCGATTACTGAGAGTTATTAGCAATGAAGTTCAGTAGAGATTACCCCATAGGACACGTAGGGTGCCCATTTATCTGCCAACCACTTTCTTTTATTATGTGGAATGACCACCTTAGACCTACAGTTTGAACCATCAACAGCCCAGCGTCTTAACCACTAGGACACGTAGGGTGCCCATTTATCTGCCAACCACTTTCTTTTATTATGTGTAATGACCACCTTAGACCTACAGTTTGAACCATCAACAGCCCCGCTTAACCACTAGGACACGTAGGGGGCCCATTTATCCGCCAACCACTTTCTTTTATTATGTGTAATGACCACCTTAGACCTACAGTTTGAACCGCGGGTCGATGCAAGACAGTCGGCAGGAGACCTACCGTTGATATCTCCGGTGACTCCGCACTCAGGACGGGGGCATCCATGCCACCAGCAACCGTTAAAGGAGTACACAGTCTTCACACCAGTGACACGGTTTTCACTTAACCCATCAACCCAAAAAACACGTCCATTAATCTTAATGGGTACTTCACCCGTGTTGCGGGCGTGCTTTATGTATACACCTGTCTGTTGCTGTAGGTGTATGAGCCAGTAAATAGCCTTGTGCCCGTAACTGCGGGGATTGTTTCGGTGAATAATGGCTAAGGTGTCTTTCGGCATGAAGTTATTCTTGAACACCGTAAAACATAATGATGCGATGATGGTTGCGACTTGCAGTGGATCGCATTTGAAACGGGATATGTACATCCTTCTAAAGGCCTGGAAACATACTCTAAGCACGCGCACATCATTCACGCAATAACGCTCACATTCATCAGCTATATTATAAGGGTTACTTTCATTAAAACTGTCGTAGTATCGATCAAAGTCTTCACGTTCATCCATGCAGTCAAAATAATGTTTGGGGGGTGGTGGGCCTACGTAGTTTAAAGTCTCGCTGGTGAGGAAAGTGTATGGGAAGTATCCTTTGGAAACTTCAGCTGCTACTCCCATCACCTTGGGTAGCTTTGCTAATTTACAAGGTGTGAATAATAAAGTATCTTTAAATTGTACATTGCCTCAGGGAATCACAGATAGTAGCATGACTCACGGTCTTACAGTGGGCGGAGCTTAGAATTTTCGCCTGTGCACACACAAAGGAGAAAGTGAAACGCTAATTGAAACATGAGTTATTTAATAAACGAGATATTCAGTTAACACAAGAAATAACAGAAAACACAAGAAAAAACAAATGCTTAGATTTGGTGATCACAAACAACTGAAACCTAAAGAAACCTGTACTCGATATGAATGGCTTTCATATCGTTCAGTACTATTTTTGTTCCCACTTTACAACCTGATGGTAAGTCATCTTTAAATACGTCTAGAATACAATAAAAGCACGCACAAAGAGTTCATCGTTAGCTACATTATTAAACACAAGTTTATAAGAACGCTTTTCCAATCGAGGGTTTATTTCTACCGACCCGAGCTTTTCAATCGTGAACACGTCTTCACACAACATAGCGGCAATTGAAATAATCTAAATCGTTACGACAACTGCGCATTATATAAAGAAATAGTTCTTCACGATAATTTTCACGAACTAGGCATATTTTATAATGTTTTACTAAACATCTTCACACACCGGCGCACTATTTGAGAGGAACATATGCTCATATTTTTCCTTTCTGCCCGTCAAACGATACTCATCTCTAAAGTCTGTTAAAAACTCACGCAGGACACTAGCCACAACCTCACTACGAACCTCGTCATGATATACATTAATATAGTGATAAAAATACTTAAGATTGTCCATGATCACGAGATTCACATTTTCAGTCGTAGGGTATGAGTAATCGACATGGTGTAGCATGACGTAATGCCGCTTGTCACACCACCCATCCGCAAGACTCATTATCCATACCTGCTGCTTCTCTTCTGCACGCGTTGTTTCTTTTACTTTAGACTTTATAAAGTTTAGATCTGCAGCATACTTCAGCACATCGTCAGTGCAACGAAAGCCTTCAATGGTCTCACCAGAACTTCCGTAGAGTATTTGTACATCTTGGAACTTCACACAATCCAATGTGGTTTTAAAAGAGGCATAGGAGGGGGGAATAGGAAGTTTTTCGGTATCCACCACATCCTGGCACTTTGCTGAATACCATTTCATAAACGTTGTACAAACAATATTAAAGGTAGCCATTTGAATACACGTCTGATTTTTCTTCTGAATACACGTCTGATCTCTCGGTCTTACTGCAATCGACTGATCACGCAGGGAGTCACAGATAGCAACATGACTCACGGTCTTACAGTGGGCGGAGCTTAGAATTTTCGCCTGTGCACACACACACAGGAGAAAGTGAAACGCTAATTGAAACATGAGTTATTTAATAAACGTGATATTCAGTTAACACAAGAAATAACAGAAAACACAAGAAAAAACAAATGCTTAGATTTGGTGATCACAAACAACAGAAACCTAATACTTTAAAGAAAGCATTCTATTAAATACTTTTAGCCTATGTTCACGAATTAATACCTGTTTTTAAATAGACTCGACAAGAAGACCGGCTGGACTGATTTTATAGAAATTCAAGGATTCCAAGTTGATCACGAGAGAAGCTATGTAGTCATCTTCCATGCTGCAAAATCTCTCGTTAGCCTGCCTGCTCAGAGCACCGACAAGAGGTAAAATCGAATCCACATCAACACAAAATTTTAGTCGCTAAAATAACAGCCTGAGTATTGTTCATGTTCTAAATTATCTTTGATTCGTTTTGATAAAATTGAGTAAACTGCAGCCTTTGTTTCCTGATCAGAAACTCTCCGTCTTTTTCTGGTATGGTGCAAGGCTTCGTTGCAACCATATTCACTGCACGAGTCTACTTCACAGTCGTTGCCTTCTAATCTAGATTTACACTCTTCACTAATGCATCGATGGGAATAATCATCTTGGTTGATATTATTGACACCACATTCGAGAGGGCTCACTGGGGTAACGGACACTTCAGGTAATGGCGCGGACGCTTGAGGTGGGTCGGGGACAATCTCCTCAGGTTGCCCTTGTGGCGGGGCAAATATTGTGTGGGGGTAATTATGTGTTGCTTCTAAGTAAGCAAAACGGGCCTTATGTAACACAGTGGCAATTAATAATGATTTATGCAAAGATGCACCAGCTCTTCTGGAATGTCTGGATGCAATTTTACCGAGCGATATATTTATCAACTTGTATGCTTCAAACCCGTTTGGAACGTCAGATATCATGTTCACCACCTAGGAAATGGTCAAGGCACAGAGAGCTAACTAACACGACTCTATCCTCTATTACCAATCTTGTAATGAGTTAAAGTGAAAGTTTCGCCTGCCTTTATACAATGTCGTTCTGACGTCGTTATCAAGCTCCACACAGGGAATTTCCAGGAAGTAACATGAATCACGTTGCTGTTCTTTCACACACACACACACACACACACACACACACACACACACACACACACACACACACACACAAAGGAGAAAGTGATACGTTGGTTGAAACATGATTTATTTAATAAAATAAATATTCAAGCTATATATATATATATATATATATATATATATATATATATTTACAAACACGTGTAATAAATAAGTTAACAACAGACACATCAATGGCTATATTCAAGACATATTTAAAACATGTGTAATAAACAAGTTAACAAATGAAATTATGTTAACCCGAGAGACGACGGACGGAGTCATTACAAGCACGGCGGAGCTTGTAATGACTCCGTCCGTCGTCTCTCGGGTTACAGAAATTCAATTGTTAACTTATTTATCACACGTTTGTAAATATGTCTTGAATATAATCATTGATGTGTCTGTTGTTAACTTATTTATTACATGTGTTTGTAAATATATATATATATATATATATATAGCTTGAATATTTATTTTATTAAATAAATCATGTTTCAACCAACGTATCACTTTCTCCTTTGTGTGTGTGTGTGTGTGTGTGTGTGTGTGTGTGTGTGTGTGTGTGTGTGTGTGTGTGAAAGAACAGCAACGTGATTCATGTTACTTCATGGAAATTCCCTGTGTGGAGCTTGATAACGACGTCAGAACGACATTGTATAAAGGCAGGCGAAACTTTCACTTTAACTCATTACAAGATTGGTAATAGAGGATAGAGTCGTGTTAGTTAGCTCTCTGTGCCTTGACCATTTCCTAGGTGGTGAACATGATATCTGACGTTCCAAACGGGTTTGAAGCATACAAGTTGATAAATATATCGCTCGGTAAAATTGCATCCAGACATTCCAGAAGAGCTGGTGCATCTTTGCATAAATCATTATTAATTGCCACTGTGTTACATAAGGCCCGTTTTGCTTACTTAGAAGCAACACATAATTACCCCCACACAATATTTGCCCCGCCACAAGGGCAACCTGAGGAGATTGTCCCCGACCCACCTCAAGCGTCCGCGCCATTACCTGAAGTGTCCGTTACCCCAGTGAGCCCTCTCGAATGTGGTGTCAATAATATCAACCAAGATGATTATTCACCCATCGAATGCATTAGTGAAGAGTGTAAATCTAGATTAGAAGGCAACGACTGTGAAGTAGACTCGTGCAGTGAATATGGTTGCAACGAAGCCTTGCACCATACCAGAAAAAGACGGAGAGTTTCTGATCAGGAAACAAAGGCTGCAGTTTACTCAATTTTATCAAAACGAATCAAAGATAATTTAGAACATGAACAATACTCAGGCTGTTATTTTAGCGACTAAAATTTTGTGTTGATGTGGATTCGATTTTACCTCTTGTCGGTGCTCTGAGCAGGCAGGCTAACGACGAGATTTTGCAGCATGGAAGATGACTACATAGCTTCTCTCGTGATCAACTTGGAATCCTTGAATTTCTATAAAATCAGTCCAGCCGGTCTTCTTGTCGAGTCTATTTAAAAACAGGTATTAATTCGTGAACATAGGCTAAAAGTATTTAATAGAATGCTTTCTTTAAAGTATTAGGTTTCTGTTGTTTGTGATCACCAAATCTAAGCATTTGTTTTTTCTTGTGTTTTCTGTTATTTCTTGTGTTAACTGAATATCACGTTTATTAAATAACTCATGTTTCAATTAGCGTTTCACTTTCTCCTTTGTGTGTGCACAGGCGAAAATTCTAAGCTCCGCCCACTGTAAGACCGTGAGTCATGTTGCTATCTGTGATCCCTGCGTGATCAGTCGATTGCAGTAAGACCGAGAGATCAGACGTGTATTCAGAAGAAAAATCAGACGTGTATTCAAATGGCTACCTTTAATATTGTTTGTACAACGTTTATGAAATGGTATTCAGCAAAGTGCCAGGATGTGTGGATACCGAAAAACTTCCTATTCCCCCTCCCTATGCCTCTTTTAAAACCACATTGGATTGTGTGAAGTTCCAAGATGTACAAATACTCTACGGAAGTTCTGGTGAGACCATTGAAGGCTTTCGTTGCACTGACGATGTGCTGAAGTATGCTGCAGATCTAAACTTTATAAAGTCTAAAGTAAAAGAAACAGCGTGCAGAAGAGAAGCAGCAGGTATGGATAATGAGTCTTGCGGATGGGTGGTGTGACAAGCGGCATTACGTCATGCTACACCATGTCGATTACTCATACCCTACGACTGAAAATGTGAATCTCGTGATCATGGACAATCTTAAGTATTTTTATCACTATATTAATGTATATCATGACGAGGTTCGTAGTGAGGTTGTGGCTAGTGTCCTGCGTGAGTTTTTAACAGACTTTAGAGATGAGTATCGTTTGACGGGCAGAAAGGAAAAATATGAGCATATGTTCCTCTCAAATAGTGCGCCGGTGTGTGAAGATGTTTAGTAAAACATTATAAAATATGCCTAGTTCGTGAAAATTATCGTGAAGAACTATTTCTTTATATAATGCGCAGTTGTCGTAACGATTTAGATTATTTCAATTGCCGCTATGTTGTGTGAAGACGTGTTCACGATTGAAAAGCTCGGGTCGGTAGAAATAAACCCTCGATTGGAAAAGCGTTCTTATAAACTTGTGTTTAATAATGTAGCTAACGATGAACTCTTTGTGCGTGCTTTTGATTGTATTCTAGACGTATTTAAAGATGACTTACCATCAGGTTGTAAAGTGGGAACAAAAATAGTACTGAACGATATGAAAGCCATTCATATCGAGTACAGGTTTCTTTAGGTTTCAGTTGTTTGTGATCACCAAATCT